>BLSH010426902.1:0-15922 GCA_018402905.1 Glandirana rugosa | reverse complement strand
CCCCGTTTTTATGAACTTATTCCTTCATTGATAAATAACCCGGACACTGTAAATAACTCGCTCGAACCATTTCCGAACACGGTAAAGATGGACTCACAAACCTTATATTACTCACTTCGTCTACCTAAAGGTGGACGGGTTGAAGAATTACGGCAGATTCATATCGGACTGCCACAATATTTTATCTCGGTCGACGCACACCGTTATGCTATACTTCCGATCCTGTACGAACTACAGTCGACAGTAACGAAGTCCCGAAATTAAGTAACGACACTGATCTCAACTCGCTTGGAGGTGCGATCGTTCGGGTTCCGTCCGGACCCGGACCCGGACTTTGTCCCGAAGTTCGGACGGACCAGCAGAACCCGAACTTCCAGAGGTTCGCTCAACTCTAGTCACAGCAATGAATTAAAGCCCTGAAGCAATGACAGCTGACATCAAGCATGTCCTAGCCTTCATATCGTATTGCCACACGCAGCTGGCTCTATTTTATAACACCGTCAGGCTATACTTAGACGGCATTAAGAAGTTGGGCAGGTGGAAATCCATCTGCTTCACTCATTATATTCCAAACACTCAGGTAGAAATGGCACAAGCCTTTACCAAGCTCGCTCAATAAATGTCACAGGCCCAATAAATAGTTACTTCCTTATTCAAGTATTTTTGCCCCCTTTCTTGGCATACTGGCCAGCTGACCAGGGCACACCTCAAGTCTATGTTATGTTGTAAGTCTTCTGGCATGTTTATGTGGTTCATATCTATCTTGGTTGAAAGGCTTTGACCATAAATAAGGCCAGTATGGTTGCCTGAATTTATGGGAGGTGTCACGCCCTGACCGGGGATTGATCCTGGGACCTGCGTTCTTGTGGTTGGTTTCTTATGGCCTTAGCCACGGAGTAACTACTAGCTTTGTGGGGTCTTGGGTATTTATTACTTTCGGATGGTGACTCTGGCTCCACCCAGAGGCCAGCTGTAGGCAGTCACCTCAATTAGTATCCTATTAATCCTCACTTCCCCTTCCTGTCTTTGCCTTAGTATAGGTTTCAGTTACTGCTAGTCATTATACCTGATAGTTTGCCTGTTACTAACTTTGCTTGTTCCCGACTACGCCTGTAGATTGTCCTCTTGTACTACGTTGACCGATTGTTGCCGAATTTTGCCTTCCCCTGACACCGTCTCTGGTAAACCCCTTGGATCTCTGCCTGGATTTGCTACAGGACCAGCATTGGGTCACCCTTGGCTCCCAACTACACCCTCTACTAAACGTGAGTAATTTATTTAATTGTTGTTCCTTGATTTGGTCTGTTTGCACTTACCATAAAGATTCCAGAATTCTGGCTGCAGGACCACAACTGTCCTCCATCTGATACCAGGATAACAAGACTACTTGGTCAGGAAACCGAAGTGATGGTTGGGGTTCCTGGCAGACCTAACAGGAGGAGTCCGGGGGGTATTTAACCACTTCCCGTCAGCGCCATAGCCAAATGACGGCTACAACGCGGCTCTAAAATGCCGGGAGGCCGTCAATAGACGTCCTCCCCTTTGGCTTGTACTGGGCGTGCTCCCGCCGATGTCCGCCGAAGACCCGCGATCTCCTCACAGAGAGCCGGTGTAAACACGGCGGTTCCCCGTTCTGTGAGGGCGGGCATGCCAGATCTACTGATCCTTGTCACTGGGATCAGTTAGATCTGTCATGACCCTGCCAACCCCGCCCCCCCCACAGTTAGAACACACCCAGGGAACACATTTAACCCCTTGATTGCCCCTTAGTGTTAACCACTTCCTTGCCAATGACATTTATACAGTAATCGGTGTCTATTTTTAGATCTGATCGCTGTATAAATGTCATTGGTCCCAAAAAAGTGTCAAAAACATCCGACATGTCCGCCGCAATATCGCAGTCCCGATAAAAATCGCAGATCACCGCCATTACCAGTAAAAAATAAATAAAAACGCCATAAACCAATGCCCATAGTTTGTAGGCGCTATAACTTTTGCACAACCCAATCAATATACGCCAATTGCGTTTTTTTTTCCCAAAAATATGTAGAAGAATATATGTTGGCCGTTTATAGCACAAAAAATTAAAAACCGCAGAGGTGATCAAATACCACCAAAAGAAAGCTCTATTTGTGGGGAAAAAAGGACGCCAATTTTGTTTGGGTACAATGTCGCATGACCGTGCAATTGTCATTCAAAGAGTGACAGCGCTGAAAACTGAAAATTGGTCTGGGCAGGAGGGGGGTTTAAATGCCAAGTAAGGAAGTGGTTAAGCAGGCCGCTCACCTGTGCTCCTTGTCATTTCCAGTGCGCGATACCCTCCCTCCTATTCCTCTTTTTCAGGGAACTTCTTTGCACATTTCTCTCCACAATCATCCATTACTTATCTTGGGTATGCCCCCTTTCTTGGCATAATATTTTACCATACAGTCTGTAGGATACCTGTGGTTGCAACCTCATCCCGACATTTGTAACTAGCAGGAAAATTCCCCCCACAGAAAAAGAGACTTTAAATAGGTTGATCAACCACCATCCTTATATAAAATCAAAAATTTATTGATATTGAAAAAAATCATCAAATATACATTAAACAAAGAAAAAATTGTATGTGTCTATGAAACAAGCAAAATTACCAACAGTAACATTGACATTAAAAAGCAGTCACAATTGCATAGCTCCCATGTTGCCTAGATGGAATGTTGCTCTGGGGATACACAACTGATGAGTCCATGTTCCGCAGCAAATGCGGTTGTCCTCCGTGATGGAATGCGGTTACCCAACATATATATATGTTTTGGAGCCTTTACGCCCTTCATCAGGGGTAGCTGTGCAACAAGCTGTGGCAACTGAGTATGTTGTATTAAAAGCACTTAGTCTTCTCTGATTTTAGGTGATCACGAACACACCCCACACTCGTGGGGGGAGATGAAATGGATGAGTGACACTGCAGATAGGCGGGCGGACCTCCTTTTCATCTGAGTGGCGGGCGGGCGGACACGCAGTGACTAGCAGTTCAGGGCTGGCAGAGAGAGAGACAGCGAGACACGTATCTCCGGGACCGTGGGTAGATCCCTTGGGTCGCTTTCAAAGAAAGGAACACGATTTTTTGTCTCTCTAAGTAGGACTTTATATCTCTCTCTCCCCTTCCATTTGGACCTCTCTCCTGACAGATTTATGACTGATCCCTGTGGTCGTACCACGACGTGCTCTGCGGACAGGGTCCGCCTGGCTATCTGCAGTGTCACTCATCCATTTCATCTCCCCCCACGGGTGTGGGGTGTGTTTGTGATCACCTAAAATCAGAGAAGACGAAGTGCTTTTAATACAACATACTCAGTTGCCACAGCTTGTTGCACAGCTACCCCTGATGAAGGGCGTAAAGGCTCCGAAACATATATATGTTGGGTAACCGCATTCCATCACGGAGGACAACCGCATTTGCTGCGGAACATGGACTCATCAGTTGTGTATCCCCAGAGCAACATTCCATCTAGGCAACATGGGAGTTATGCAATTGTGACTGCTTTTTAACGTCAATGTTACTGTTGGTCATTTTGATTGTTTCATAGACACAATGTATATTTGATGATTTTTTCAATATCAATACATTTTTGATTTTATATAAGGATCGTGGTTGATCAACCTATTTAAAGTCCCTTTTTCTGTGGGGGGAATTTTCTTGCTACTTTCTTGGCATAACGACCAGCTGACCAGGGCACACCTCAGGTCTATGTTATGTTGTAAGCCTTGTGGCATGTTTATATGGTTCATATCTGTCTCGGTTGAAGGGCTTTGAATATATATATATATATGAGTAATTGTCATTCAAAGTATGAGAGCACTGAAAGCTGAAAATTGGTCTCGGCAGGAAGGGTGTATAAGTGCCCTGTATTGAAGTGGTTTGTGGTGATTTTTAACAGCTAAACCCCCCCCCCCCCCCCCACCCCGAAATATCAGTGCTTGAAACTGGAGGGGTTTCTAATTTGGCTGACCAAACACCTTTGATCTCAACATGAAAAGACCCTACTTGAATTTTAATGAAAACAACAATTAAGGCTAGCTACAGTGTTTACAACCCTTGTTCACCTTAATACATTCTGTGCATTAAGGTGAAAAACCTTGTGTGCTGCAGCTGCCCCCAGAGCCCCCATTTTCTTACCTGAACATCCAGTGATGTGCATGAGCCCAGTGGCTCCAGCCGTTGTCCCCATCCTCATTGGGTAAATTGATAGCAGCAGGAGCCATCACTTTGAACTCCCATGTCTCTCCAACTTTGCCCGAGAGACATGGGAGGTCAAGCAATCCGTATCCCGGAAGGGTGGATTGGTTGAAAAGGATATAATAATTTTGTTTTTGGGCCAAGTGCTAGTTAAGCATAGAAAGCCCAACTTATTATCTGCAATAAAGGCCAATATACGTAAGGCCTTGTTATTAGTGGAGCAAGTGTTCAGGAGTGCTGATCTGGCCTTCCTTGGCGATCCATAGGTATCAGAGTGGAGTCAAGGCATGTCAGTCAAAGTAGGCTTTTGAGATCAGTGCCAGTGTGGGATGGTCTTGCAGTCTTGCCTTGAAAGGCAGGGATCAAGACAGCACAGATACTTGAAGGGAGGAGACGGTGTCCTGCTCCATGATGCATGATTGTAAGCAGATAGTGATGCATGATGTATCTCTTTTGTTGTGAAATCCCAATATTCCAGCAGAGATCATATGCACTTTTGGCAAATAAATAATTCTGTTTTGTTTGCAGGAGTTGCAGTGCAGTGTACCTGAGCAGCATGACTATGGGATCCAGACACAGTAGAGGGAAGAAAATGTCGTTATTGACAGCTCAGTGTAAGGAAAGAGGTTCTGTGAAGTTCAAGGAAAGAGGTCCAGTGATCCAGCCAAGATTCAGAGGTGAGTTAGCAGCAAGCTGGGTCAGATTGTGAAATAAGCAGCAGTCACTTATGGAAAACAATCCAAGAAATCAGAGAACGTAGTCCAATGAATCTAAAAATCAGACAAATCAATCCTAGTAATCAGAATTTGAAATAACTGTCTTCTTTCAGCAAAGTTAAAAGCTTAAAGGATAACTAAAACTTCACATAAAGTTTACACTCGGCTGTACACACTCCTATGGGATCCACACTGTGCAACCCACAACTGGACCAAAGTAAAAGTGCACAGCTTGTCACCTTTTGATGGTGCTAGCATAACAGATGAAAGGTGTATACAATGCCCTGAAAAAGTATTCATACCCCTTGAAATGCTCCACATTTTGTCATGTTGCTACCAAAAATGTAAATGTATTTTATTCGGATTTTATGTGATAGACCAACACAAAGTGGCACATAATTGTGAAGTGGAAGGAAAATGATAAACGGTTTTCCAATTTTTTTACAAATAAATATCTGAAAAATATGGCGTGCATTTGTATTCAGCACCCTTTACTCTGATACCCCTAACTAAAATCTAGTGGAACCAATTGCCTTCAGAAGTTACCTAATTAGTAAATAGAGTCCACCTGTGTGTAATTTAATCTCAGTATCAATACAGCTATTCAGTGAAGCCCTCATAGTTTTGTCAGAGAGCCTTAGTGAACTAGCAGCATCATGAAGGCCAAAGAACACACCAGACAGGTTAGGGGTAAAGTTGTGGAGAAGATTAAAGCAGGGTTAGGTTATAAAAAATATCCCATGCTTTGAGCATTTCACAGAACACTTCTCAATCCATCATCCAAAAATGGAAAGAGTATGGCACAACTGCAAACTTACCAAGACACGGCCTTCCACCTAAACTGGCAGGCCGGGCAAGGAGAACATTAAGTAGTGAAGCATCCAAGAGGCCCATGGTAAATCTGGAGGAGCTGCAGAGATCCACAGCTCAGGTGGGAGAATCTGTCCACAGGACAACTATTAGCTGTGCACTAAACAAATCTGGCCTTTATGGAAAAGTGGCAAGAAGAAAGCCATTGTTGAGAGAAGGAAAGAAAGTCCCATTTGCAGTTTGCTGGAAGCAATGTTCGGGACACAGCAAACGTGGAAGAAGGTGCTCTGGTAAGATAAGACCAGGATTGGACTTTTTGGCCTAAAAGCAAAACGCTATGTGTGGTGGAAAACTAACACTGCACGTCACCCTGAACACACCATCCCCACTGTGAAACATGGCGGTGGCAACATTATGTTGTGGGGATAGGGAAGCTGGTCAGAGTTGATGGGAAGATGGATGGAGCCAAATGCAAGTCAATCTTCAAAGAAAACCTGTTAGAGTCTGTAAAAGACTTGAGACAGTGGCAGAGGTTGATTTTCCAGCAGGACAACAACCCTAAACATACAGTGTGAGCTACAATGGAATGATTTAGATATTCTGAAGCCGATATTTAGAAGCATATTCATGTGTTAGAATGGCCGGGTCAAAGCCCAGACCTAAATACAACTGAGAATCTGTGGCAAGACTTGAAAATTGCTGTGCACAGACACTCTCCATCCAATCTGACAGAGCTTGAGCTATTTTGCAAAGAAGAATGGGCAAACATGTCCTCTCTAGATGTGCAAAGCTGGTAGAGACATCTCCAAAAAGACTTGCAGCTGTAATTGCAGTGAAAGGTGGTTCTACAAAGTATTGGCTCAGGGGGGCTGAATGCAAATGCACGCCACACTTTTCAGATATTTATTTGTAAAGAATGCTAAAAAACATTTATTTTCCTTCCACTTCACAATTATATGCCACTTTGTGTTGGTCTAACACATAAAATCCCAATAAAATACATTTACATTTTTGATTGTAACATGACAAAAAGTGGAAAGTTTCAAAGGGTTTGAATACTTTTTCAAGGCACTGTAGCTACTTAGCCACATCCCTTACATACATACTTCACATAGTGGAGTTAGCCTTTAAAAACAAGGAGCGTAAGTGTCTACATTTGACCTGCTATCAGTCTTTCACAGTCACTGTACAGCAGGACTGGAGTCTGAGAGGAAAAAGCAGTGCACGGGGCCAATCAGTTCATGTGCTGAGAAGAAGCATGCTGATAGAAGGGGAAAGCAGAGTGAGATGAGCTCATCATTGTGCTGCGTTCACTGTCCAGTCCCAAGGCGGGGTGGGTCCAGGATGGCTCAGCTCAAGTGACTTGGATAATGCTGGCCATCAAACTGGGGTCATCTATTGGCAGAAAAAAAATTATTGTGGATCAAATCTGTGAATTGAAAGTTAATATTGTAACGGGAGCTGGTTTTGTTTTACTATGTGATTAAGTTTTATATTGTTTTAAAAGTCAGAGTTCTGCTTTAATTTGGATTTATTAACTAATTATTATCTAGAATACTCTTACTTTTAACTCTACACCTGCTTTCCATTGAAGAGTGCTAATCAGCATATTTCTTCTCTCCTAGACTGTTTGAGTGCCCTGGGAAAACAAATGTTTACACTGAATCGTTTGATATTACATTGAAAAATATTAATTGTATCTTATATTTACAGACTGAGACAAATTAAAGATGCAATAAGGTAAACATCATGAAATACCATTTTCATAATTGGTCGTATCTACATAATAAAAAGGCACATTGTTTCCAGAGCAGTGCTTTAATTTAAGGGATCGTTCATAAACCATTAATTCCTATAGTTGCCCATCAGATTAGTACTGTTACCTTAACCCTTGAGGGAAGGGTGTTCATGGCTGCAGTTATTAAAGTAAGTTTGGACATACATTATGATTTTTGGATGCTGTATTTTTTGGTGCGTTGGCCAGCATGTTCTTTCAAGTTAAGTGAGTGGGGTCCTTTAAAAATTGTCAATACATCTGATTTATATAAGCCCTAAGGCTGCATTGAATACATAGAGCAGAAAGGGAATCTTTGTGGTGGTGCTGACGAATGATCACTATACATCATATAAATCAACCATGAGCGCAGAAGGTGTTAATATACTGGATTTGGATTTGATGATGTATAGAACAATTTTGCCAGATAGCTCAATAAGAAGAACCATGCGGCACTATAAAGCATGTTATGGATCAATATGTTAATAATTTACCAAATTCATAGATTCAGATAGAGCAATGCAAAAGTCACAGCTATAAATGAACATAAATGAACAGATACAGTTGCTGTTAAATTTCTCAGCTATTGAAGAGCAGTGCCTTACTAATAAACTTGAAATGAACTCAAGTAAAAAAAAAAAAAAGGTATTGCAAAAACAATTCTAGAGAATTCTCTTTATATATTGTGACGCAGGAGCTTACCCTGGGACTCAGTATGCTAGACTGAGGGAGCTAAGAGCATGAGTTTGGTTTCTCTATAGACTGCAAAAGGTAAAGGTTTGCATTTGTTTGTTTGAAGGTGTCGGGGACAAGCCCGACATCGTATAGAGAGGTATCCTGTCTTTATTAGTTTAGCGCCGGACGGCAAGGTTTTGTTTTTGCTATTTTTGTGTGTTTAAAAACCTGCAACTTTTTACCAAAATAAACCTGACAACCAGCCAGATTTTAAGAAAGTTTGCCTACAAGCTGCCTTCTTCCCAGGAAAGGTGATCCCCACAAGTTAATCTCCCACACGTGGTGGGGTTCAGCGAGGCAACTTTCCAAGATGGAGAAAATGTTGAAGGCCCTGCTGCAAGCCAATGCAGCCCAGCGGGAAACCAACCGCCAGGTTGCAGAGGCCGCTGTAGCTCAGCGAGAGGAGAGTCACCAGACTATCGCAGCACAACAGGGGCTCAGCAAGAGGTAAACCGCCAGGCTATCGCAGCACAACAGGAGATGAACCGCCAGTTTACGAAAGCCCTGCTGGAGTTAAAAAAGGGACTGTTAGCACCATTCTTGACCGGCGAACCCCAAAAAGCCTATTTCGATCTGGAACCAGACAAGTCCCAGGACTATGAGACTCTAAAGGCAGAGATACTCGCATGCCTGGGGGTCACCATGGCAGAACGGGGCCCAACACATGCATCAGTGGACCTACCACAGATGTTTGACCTGGTTCATCTCACCAGGAAATGGCTACCTGGAGACTTTGCCAGATCCCCAGATTGTGGAGCGCCTGGTCATGGACCACTATCTGCGGCGGCTCCCTGCTGCTTTGAGGAAATGGGTCAGTCATGGGGACCCCAAAACCGCCAACCAACTTGTGGACCTCGTGGAGAGATACATGGTGGTTGAGGACTTGTTGAATGCATCTGCGGCCTACTTCGGTGTGTCTAGGGGCGAAAGGGCCCCCCAGCGGATCCGGTAAGAATGTCCCAATGCTCAAGGGCTTTGGAAAGATTAATTAAAACTGCTGTAATGACGAACGAGACTATGGGCTCTAGACCTGGAGACTGGCCAAAGAAGCCAGGAAAATCTTGGGGACCCATGAGAGGACTGGGTATAGAGCATATAGAGTGTTACCGATGCCATGCATTGGGCCATATTGCTGCCAATTGTCCCTTGAATTATGAACCCATGCAATGCGATTATACGTATGTTAATAGATGCCTTTCTCTTTTTGCACAGGTCGCATGTACAGCATTATGTTCAGGTCGGATGGAAGCAGATGTTTGTGATTTCTATTGATGGTAGACCAGTAACTTCACTGCTGGATTCTGGTAGTGTGGTAAGGTTGGTCAAAAGCAGCTGTGTAAATCCTGCAAGGTTACACCCTAGCACTGTCGGGGTCATCTGCATCCATGGGGACACTCGTGACTACCAGATGGTGGTCGTTTAGATTGTCACCCCTTGCGGCAGTGTGACCCATTCAGTGGGGGTGGTCCCTTCACTACTTTATAAGCACCATAGTGGGGGAGGGATTTTCCCCATTTTTGGAGGTTATGGGAAGGCATAGAGAGTCTGGAGGAAAGGGCTCCCTCTGCTGAGGAAGCACAGGAACTCTCACCAGACCCTTTTTGCCAAATGGAGGGGGAGACTGGTGGCAGGACTGAGGAACAAGGAGACCCTCTTCCTTTTCCCGTAATGGCTGGGGAGTTGGAGGAGACGGAAGATAGCTCCCAGCTAGTAGCAAATGACCCAGAAATGTCTTTGACCCTGACCATGAGAGTGAACAGAATGTAGTACCTGACTTAGAGGTTCGGAGAGAGGACTTCTGTAAAGAGCAACTACGGGATGTCACTCTTCTTAGAGCAAGAGAAAATGTGAAGGTGATGGATGGGGAACCGGTGGACCCTAATTTAGGGGTGTCTTTTCCCTACATGGCTCTTAAAAATAATTTTTTTTATCAGGTGGTAAAACACAGGGAGGATGAAGTAGAACTGCTAATGGTCCCCAAACTCTTTAGCAGGATGGTGCTAGATTTCGCCCATGGACAAGTAATGGGGGGGATATCTGGGTATGGAAAAGACCAGGGAGAGAATAACCCAGAGATTATTCTGGCCCGGATTGCATGCAGATGTCAGAGAGTATTGTGAATCCTGCCCTGAGTGTTAACTTTCTGTGCCCTTGCCCCATTTTTGTAGTCCACTTGTTCCACTGCCCATAATTGAAGTGCCATTCGAAAGAATTGGCATGGATCTCGTGGGACCCATAGTAAAGTCAGCCCGGGGACACCAGCACATCTTAGTAATACTAGACAATGCGGCCCATTATCCTGAAGCCATGCCCTTGCGGAACACCTCCGCAAAGACTATCACCAAGGAGTTAGTCCAGGTATTTAGTCGGGTGGGGATCCCTTAAGAAGTCTTAATGGATCAGGGCACCCCGTTTATGTCCCGTGTGACCAAGGAATAGTGCAAGTTGTATAAAGTCTCCCATCTCCGTACCTTGGTCTTCCACCCCCAAACTGATGAACTTGTGGAGAAGTTTAATAAAACGCTCAAAAGCATGTTGAAAAATGTAGTGAAAAAAGATGGGAGAGACTGGGACATGGTGATGCCGTATCTCATGTTTGCAATTCGAGAGGTTCTGCATGGCTTCTACGGGGTACTCCCCATTTGAACCTTTTATATGGTAGACATCCCCGAGATTGTTAGATGTTGCCAAAGAGACATGGGAAGGAGACGTCACCCCTCATAGGAGCATCATCAAGCATATTTCCTTGGTGCAGGATCGAATCGCAGCGGTCCTGCCCTGGTACAAGAGCATATGGAGCGAACCCAGGAGGCTCAGAGAAAGGTTTATAATCGGGGTGCTAAGACCCGAACTTTCAACCCCGGGGATAGAGTACAGGTGCTGGTCCCCACTGTGGAAAGTAAATTCCTCGCAAAGTGGCAGGGCCCCTTAGAGATTAAGGAAGGAGTAGGGTAAGTAAACTACAAAGTTTGCCAGCCGGGGAAAAGGAAGCCTGAACAAATCTATCATGTTAACCTCTTAAAACCATGGAAGGACAGAGAGACTTTGTTAGCCGTACCACCTCCTCAAAAAGATAGGGTACCAATGACCCTGGACAGAATACTTGTCAGTAGCCCAACAACAGGACGTTAAAGAGTTTGTGAACAAAAATAGAGACTTTTTCTCCCCTTTACCCGGACTGACCACAGTGATTCAACATGACATAATCACAGAGCCAGGTGTTTGCGTAAAAGTGAATCCTTATAGAATACCTGAGGCTAGGCGTGAGGCAGTAGCAAAGGAGATATAGAACATGTTAGAGTTGGATGTGATAGAGGAGTCCTAGAGTGAACGGTCAAGTCCCATAGTGCTAGTCCCAAAGCCCGATAGCACTATCCGGTTCTGTAATGACTTTAGAAGACTGAATAGCTTGTCCAAGTTTGATGCGTACCCCATGCCTCGGGTCGACAAACTTGTGGATCGTTTGGGATTGGCCCAGTACATAACAACCCTAGACCTAACTAAGGGCCACTGTCAGATAACCCTGACTTGGTCAGCCAAGGAGAAAACGGCCTTTTCTACTCCCAAGGGCTCCTTCCAGTACAAACTAATGCTGTTTGTTCTGCATGGGGCTCCTTCATCATTCCAAAGGATGATGGGCAAGAAGTTGAGGCCACATCGCCTCTATGCAGCTGCCTACTTGGATGATGTGGTCATCCACAGTTCTGATTGGGAATCCCATTTGCTTTGAGTGCAAGTGGTTGTGGATTCCCTCAGGAAAGCAGGGCTCAAAGCCAACCCCAAAAAGTGTGCCATCGGTCTCGAGGAGGCCAAATACCTTGGCCACATTATTGGGCAGTGACTCGTTAAAGCCACAGACCAACAAACTAGAGGCGATCCAGAAGTGGCCCCAGCCCCAAACTAAGAAGCAGGTGGGTGCATTCCTGGGGATCACGGGGTACTATAGGCGCTTCATACCGGACTTTGCTGCCATCGCCGTTCCCCTGACGGACCCGACAAGGGGCAGAGGGTTGGTTATGATAAAGTGGAGCCCAGAAGCAGGGAAGGCATTCCAGAAGTACAACCGATGCTTGTGACCCCGGACTTCACCAAAGAATTTGTGGTGCAGACTGACGCCTCTGATGTGGGTCTAGGGAGTCACTGTCCCAGATCAGAGACAGGGAGGAGCACCCGGTTGTATACCTAAGCCGAAAGCTGAACCGGCACAAGAAAAATTATACTATAGTCGAGAAGGAGTGTCTCGCAATAAAATGGGCCGTGGAAAGCCTGAAATATTATCAATGACCATGCCCCCCCTGTAGTGGATGTGTGGTAACAGGGAGAAAAATAGGCGGATGACAAGCTGGTTTTTGGGCCTACAAGTTGACAGTGGAACATGGGGTGGGGAAGCTGCAAAACAATGGCCTTTCCCGAGTCCACTGTATGGGTGTAACAGTTGCTCAGCCGCAGGGGCTTGAGCAGAGGGGGAGGGATTTGTGACGTTATGCGAGGTGCAATAGTGGACGGGCACTATTTGTCACCTCACATGCGTTCACTTGGAATGGACTGGTGAGAATCCAAGCCGGGTTTTGCCAGCCACCGTGGCAGAGCTGGTTCCGGCACGGGGTTTCAGGTCCACACAAATCCCTCTTCAGCTGCATATAACGACCAGAAAGAGATCTCACAGGAGTTCACCGCACGGCAAGGTTTTGTTTTTGCTATTTTTATTTGTTTTTAAACATGCAACCTTTTACCAAAATAAACCCGTCAACCAGCCAGATTTTAAGAAAGTTTGCCTACAAGCTACCCTCTTCCCAGCAAAAGTGATCCCCACAAGCTAATCTCCTACAATATGCATTCGTTATTCCATGCTCCTACCAACAGCATGCAGCTGACATTTTATATATTATTTTTATTCACATACAATTTATACAAATGGTCATAAAATGCGGTGTATATCCATGACCCTATATTTGTAGAGAAGTCTTGACTGTTAAAGCACAGCAGTAGCTTCTCCTGTTTGGCTCATTTACACTAATCTGTGTTCATCAACATTTGTTTTCGATATGTTTGATGACAGCACACAACAAATGCATGTATTATGTGTTCTGTGTTTGCACTGTATTCCATTTATCCATTTATTGGACTAAATGAATTTTGTGCTGCGGTGCAGATCTCTGAGTGGTCTCCTTTAAAAATACATTTCTATGCAAAGTGCATACAGTACTTGTGCTATATGATGCATGTATTACATAGTTACATAGCTATGTGTTTAAAAAAGACACACGTCCATCCAGTATTCTATCACATAGATATAAACAGGGCCTTTATACCATCTCTGTCTTTTAAAATGCTCTATGCCTATGCAATTATATGGAGCAGGCAGGGAGAAGTCTAAGCCACTGTTTTGACTGAGGCAGTCATGTGTGTAATCTGAGTGTCAGTTATTTTTTTGCATTTAAAACACATTTTTTCAGCAAAGCAGTTAACATTAGCCTGGTAGACGTGACCAGAAGGCTTGAGCAGGAAACACTGACTGGATATAGGTAAATATAAAATATTCATATGCATTTTTTTATATTTACCCAACTACACAAATAAAAACATATTGAACATTTTATACGTTAGTGTTAAATATATTAAACAATGAAAACCTAATATAAAATATCTACAGTTGTGCTATATTTTACATTAGTTTTCTGCAAAATATTGCATCTCTGTGAACAAATAGTTCAAAGGAGAAAAAAAACAGATGTTGCTGACAGCAGATGTTTAATTTCATTCTCCATATCTGGAAAAATAATAGTAATTGGTTGCTGTGGTCAGCTTTATTTATTCAAATAGAAGTTTTTTTTATTCTGGTGAACTGTGAAATTTAAAAGTAAATTGAACTGCCCACACTGCTTACCAGGTCAGGACAAATTCAAGACTTGGTAATCTTGCCCACCCGGTTGTGAAGTACCTGAATGTAACAAGCAGCCTCTCCCAACACTGCCTTACAGATACTGCATCTTGGACATGTTCATTTTGGCCACACGCTAAGCACTTTTCAGCACAATGCACTGTTTTTTGTTTTTTTTTTCCTATATTGGAAGTGTACAAAGTTTACACAGAACCACACATCAAATTAGCATTGTTGTAATATGCCTTTGCAGAGACCTGCATTTTAAAGGTTAATAAGGCTAGTCACTTGCTATTTTGTTATTACAACTCCTAATCAACCACATCCTTTAGACTACTTTCACACTGGGGCAGTGGAGCGTCAGCAGTAAATCCCTGCTAGTCACAGCAGGGATTTTCCGCTGTTAGAGCGGCGCTACGGCTGTGGGAGTGGTGCGCTTTTAACCCCCCCACAAGGGGTTAAACGGGGTTAAAAGCCCCCACTCTGCGCTTCCAAGGCGGTGTGCAGCCGCTTCGGAAGCGCTGCCCCATTGCTTTCAATGGGCAGAGGCGGTGGAGGAGCGGTATATTACCGCTCACCACACCGCCCCAAAGATGCTGTTTGCAGAACTTTTTGTAACATCCTGCAAGCGCACCGCCGCAGTGTGAAAGCACTCCTGCTTTCACATTGGGGTGGATGGGGAGTGACTTTTGAGGCGCTTTACAGGTGCAATGTTTAGCTAAATAGCACATGTAAAGCGCCTCAGTGTGAAAGGAGCCTCAAAGCTACAGCCCTTTGACCACATCTCCACACATATCATCTTAACCACTTGCCGACGGCTGATCGGCATTTGACGGCGACAAAGTGGCGCTGTAACGCGAATCGCCGTCATACGACGGCGGCCGCGAACTCGCGCCGTGTGCGCGCGCGCGCCCCCTAGGCGCGGGCGCTGCAACGGCATTTGTTACAGGGGCTTTCAAACTACAGGGCCAGGCCAATGATTTTTGGCCTGGCTCTGTAGATCACCCCTGCCAATGAAATGTTCCCCTGCCACTGTAAATGTAAACAGAGGCAGGGGAAGTTCGCTCCTCTTCCTCCCTGAAGTCCTTTTCGACATCAGAGAGGAAGAAGAAGCATCTAAAAACGTGAGTGCACCAACACTACACTGACACCAGGTCACATAGGCACATTTAACCCCTTGATCGCCCCCCAGTTAACCCTTTCACTACCTGTCACCCCCCCCTGTCACAGTATCACATAGTGCAGCGATCTGATTTTTAGCGATCGCTGTACTTGTGACCCTTGTGACGCTAATCAGTGTTAGGTTAGGCTAGTACTAGGCCTAGTTAGGTGAAAAGCCCCCCCCTTGCCCCCCCCCCAATAAAGTTTTTAACCCCTTGATTGCCCCCTGTCACCTGTGATCACCGTATAAGTGTCACAGTTGACGTTAGCTAGATAGATAGTTTTTTTTTCAATCAGATTACCCGCCGTATTTACCTTTTATAGGTTTTAACCCCGATCGCCCGGCGGTGACCCCAGTTAGCTTTTAGTGTGCGTTAGGGTCAGCGTAAACGCCAGGCAGGGTCAATTAGCGAGGTACTCTGACACGCACGCACGCACATTAGGTAGGTGCTAGATATTATTGTGATATCTGATCAGATCAATATCTGCGATCTGATCAGATATATATTAGCGTCCCTGATCCCTGCGAATTCTGACAGTGAATTTGGTAGCGTTTGAAACAGGCTCTGACAACCAGGTGCGCTTTTTTGCCTGTGAGTCACGCTAGTGTACTTTTCAAATTTAGA
>BLSH010426820.1:0-13395 GCA_018402905.1 Glandirana rugosa | reverse complement strand
AGGTTCGATGTGTTGTGTGTTCAGAAATGGTATTCTGCATACCTTGGTTGTAACGAGTGGGTATTTAAGTTAATGTTGCCTTTCTATCATCTTGAACCAGTCTGACATTCTACTCTGACCTCTGACATCAACAAAGCATTTTCGTCCACACAACTGGCTCTCATTAATATTTTCTCTTTTTCGGACCATTCTAGAGATGGTTGTGCGTGAAAATCCGAGTAGATCAACAATTTTTGAAATACTCAGGCCACCCCTTCTGGCACCAACAACCATGCCACTTTCAAAGACACTTAAATCCCCTTTCTTCCCTATTCTGATGCTTGGTTTGAATTTCAGCAAGTCGTCTTCACCATGTCTAGATGCCTAAATGCATTGAGTTGCTGGCATGTGATTGGCTGATAAGCAATTTGTGTTACCAAGCAATTGAACAGGTGTACCTAATAAAGTGGCCGGTGAGTGTAGTTACATAGTTGCATAGTTACAAGTCCATCCAGTTCAACCAAAGGGAAAAAAATGTCCTATAGCTCCTAAATATGAATGTGGGGAAGACAAAGGTTTCATGTTTCTGATTAGCACAGTGATGACATCAAATGACATAAGGGATGGGGAGCCAGTAGAATGTATATAAACTACATCTGTCAAAATGCTGTTAATAGGCTAATAATTCGAAACTAGATAGAACATCAACAACACAACCATGATTACCTCAAGAAAAACTTAATTTATAGGTATGGGCATATTTTAGAGATATACCTGTCTCACTGCAAGTTTTTTTTTTTATGATTAAAAACAAGACAGCATTGTTTTCTTTTAAGAACCCAAATCCCTACTTGCATCAGCTTCACAATGAAATGTAGGTTTTTATTGGATTTCATAGAACAGACACTGGCAATGCCATACAAAAAGTATGTGTGGCCGAGTGACCCACATTGGCAGGCCTCCACTCCTAATAAAATTTTGAAAGAGCAAACAAGCAAGACATGGGGCTTTGAGTGAGGCATGTCAATATCACTAATAATATACAACCTCTGTGCATGATTATCCACGTATGATGTTTATTAATACATTATAATAATATAATGATGATATATCCCAATCATGGTCCATATCAAGTATAGCAAAACCATCATAAGATTAAATATAATCAATTAACAATGCATATGTATATAAAAGATACAATTTGTAATGCAAAGGTACATATAATAACATATAGGATCTCTATACATGGGAACATGATTGGCAAGATAAGAATTGTCATGTATAAATAACATTAGATCGGGTATAATTAATATGCACACAGGATAAAAATTGTTAAACAAAGTATAATCTTCATAAAAATCCATCTTGTCTAAAAGTCTTCTAAAAATGAACCCTACGCGTTTCGTGGCATATCAGCCACTCATCAGGGGTATAACAAGATGGTACTGAAAGATATGTGAAAAATTAATTAATTAAGAGGTAATTAAATATATAGTCCCCCTTTAAGGGGAGCAAAAAATATCATAGACATATCCAATTTATACACACCGATTTCCAGACAGTGCTCGGCCAACATAAGGGTAGGATAGAGGCCGCGGACGGATGCCCACCCCGGGGTTGAGGCGGAAAGAGTCCCCCCCAAAAAACCGGAGGGAAGCAGCCAAGGAGGGGGACACACCTCCACAATGCTGTTGGGACGTGTTGTGAGTGTACGAAGGTGGCTGCCTAAGCTGTGAAGAAAAAGAAAGCAAAATGAGAAAAATGTGAAACAAGTGTGAAAAAAATGAAAAAAGTGTGATGTGATATGTGCTAATGGTGCAGATGACAATAGATATAAGTGAATGTAGGTGGTGGTTGTGTTGTGTAAACAGTGCATGATGTGTGAAAATGATGCTAAAAAGGATACCTGTGCTAGTGGTGTGATATGGACCTTTACTGTGTGAAAGGCCTCTCCAAACAAGGGAAACAATTGCAGTGGTGTGTCGTCCATTCCGCTGCCCGCACCCCCATGGCCTGGGGCGGAGAACCGCCAACGTCATACATCCGCGTCACAAGGTCAGGGAATGGTGCGGGCCAACCGCGGCATTAAATCCGCAATGAAACCACGCCCATCGCATCTGTGGCGCGGGATGGACAAGACGCCTCGCAGCGTCATATGACGCAAGAAGCGAAGCGTCCAAGCATGACGCCGATGCATCAGAGGTCGAACCCCACCCACCCCACATGAGAGAGCGGAGAGGGGGAAGAGCCGTGACGCATCACAACCCCGGAAGAGGGACAACAACCCCGACCTTCCGCCCCATAACTGGACTAGGAGCAATACTGGAAAGGGTGTGAAAAAAATGAAATTATGTCTAGAACACCAGTACCATATTGGCGAAAACCATGTGTTAACTATGAGACACCTATAAAAATAAGTGGACAATACAGATGGGATGGTAATTATAGATAAATGATTATAGTTGTGGGCGCCACGTCACACAAAAAGAAGAAATGGGTGTCTTCCACCCTGATACAGCCAAACAAAGACACCTATAAAAATAAGTGGACAATATAAGTACACAACACAACCACCACCTACATTCACTTATATCTATTGTCATCTGCACCATTAGCACATATCAAATCACACTTTTTTCTTTTTTTTCACACTTGTTTCACATTTTTCTCATTTTGCTTTCTTTTTCTTCACAGCTTAGGCAGCCACCTTCGTACACTCACAACATGTCCCAACAGCGTCGTGGAGGTGTGTCCCCCTCCTTGGCTGCTTCCCTCCGGTTTTTTGGGGGGGACTCTTTCCGCCTCAACCCCGGGGTGGGCATCCGTCCGCGGCCTCTATCCTACCCTTATGTTGGTCAAGCACTGGAAATCGGTGTGTATAAATTGGATATGTCTATGATATTTTTTGCTCCCCTTAAAGGGGGACTATATATTTAATTACCTCTTAATTGATTAATTTTTCACATATCTTTCAGTACCATCTTGTTATACCCCTGATGAGTGGCTGATATGCCACGAAACGCGTAGGTTTCATTTATAGAAGACTTTTAGACAAGATGGATTTTTATGAAGATTATACTTTGTTTAACAATTTTTTTCCTGTGTGCATATTAATTATACCCAATCTAATGTTATTTATACATGACAATTCTTATCTTGCCAATCATGTTCCCATGTATAGAGATCCTATATGTTATTATATGTACCTTTGCATTACAAATTGTATCTATTATATACATACAGTATGCATTGTTAATTGATTATATTTAATCTCATGATGGTTTTGCTATACTTGATATGGACCATGATTGGGATATATCATCATTATATTATTATAATGTATTAATAAACATCATACGTGGATAATCATGCACACAGGTTGTATATTATTAGTGATATTGACATGCCTCACTCAAAGCCCCATGTCTTGCTTGTTTGCTCTTTCAAAAAAACTGGCAATGCCATGTGTCACTCAAATCTGATAATCAGGAAATACAATGTTAGGGGACAGTGTGGTCACGCATCACATCCTATACCCACAGCTGACCCATAGGAAGGCAAAAAACTCATAAAGCATGATCAATTTTTTTCCAGCAGAGGAAAAAAGGGATTTTATTATAACTTACCGTAAAATCCTTTTCTCTGAGTTCACTGACAGACGCAGCCCTTCTTATGACACGTGGGTTATGCTCATATCACTAGGAGTAGACTAGGCAAAGAAAAAACAAAAGCATAGGTTGGCCCCTCACAGGAGGCCGTCCTCACTTTAGCATATAACCCCCTGCTGGACAATAGCATATCAGTTCGTAACAAGCCGTACAAACTCAACAGAGGGGTGGGTGCTACGTCTGTCAGTGAACTCAGAGAAAAGGATTTTACGGTAAGTTACAATAAAATCCCTTTTTCTCTTACGTTCACTGACAGACGCAGCCCTTCTTATGACAACTTTGCGGCCAAAAGCAGCATCCGCAGATGCTGAAACATCAACTTTGTAAAATTTAGTAAATTTGCACACCTGAGACACCGAGGCCTGGTGACTAAAAGCCCAGGAAGTACTAACTGCCCTGGTGGAACGAGCCGTGACTGGGAAAGGGGGAACTTTGTCCCGAACCTCATATGCATAAGTCACGGTCTTCCTGATCCAACAAGAAATGGTAGCTTACAAGGCCGCCATGCCTTTGCGTGAACCTTCTGTCAGCACAAATAATGAGTCAGACTTCCGAAAGAAAGCTGTAGAATTCAAATACACCCACAAGGCCCTCACCACATCCAAAGAATGTAGCTCAAATTCCTTGGGATGCGATGGGTGCGGGCACAATGAGGGAAGAACAATATCCTCATTCAATGGAAAAGAAAAAACCGCCTTCGGAAGGAAACAAGGGGAAGGTCGCAAAACCACCTTGTCCTTATGAAGGACCAAGTAAGGTGACTTGCAGGATAACGCTGCCAACTCAGACATCCGCCTAGCGAATGTAACAGCCACCAAGAAAGCCACCTTCTGCGACAACAATTGCAAGGGAATGTCCCTAATCTTCTCATATGGTGGCTTCTGAAGCACAGAGAGCACCAGATTCAAATCCCACGGCGCCAAAGGCGACCGTATCCGAGGAGCCACATGACGTACACCCTGTACAAATGTACGGATCAACGAATGTGACACCAAGGGTCGTTGAAAAAGAACCGTCAGAGCCGAAATCTGACCCTTAAGCGTACTTAACGCCAGGTTCTTTTCCAGTCCCTGCTGCAAAAAAGTCAGCACCCTGGACACTGCATAAGAGCAGGGATTCCAACCACCCGCCTCACACCAGGCAATATAGGCCTTCCAGGCCCTATGATAAATCTTACGTGAAGTACACTTGCGCGCTTCAATCATAGTAGGGATCACGGAGTCAGAGACACTCCTATCCCTCAACACCTGGGACTCAATAGCCAAGCCGTCAAAGCCAGCGAGGGTAAAGCAGGGTGCAAGATGGGTCCCTGAGATAGTAGGTCTTCGCGAAGTGGAAGATGCCACAGGACATCTGCCACCATCCCTACCACATCGGCGTACCAAGAACGCTGAGGCCAATCCGGAGCTACCAGGATTGTCGGTATTCCCTCTGCTTCTATCCTGCGCAGAAGCTTCAGAGGAGGAAAAACGTACAGTAGCCAATACCGACTCCAGGGTGCTACCAGTGCGTCCGTGGCGACCGCCAATGGATCTCTTGATCTGCACACAAAGGTAAGTACCTTGTGATTGAATCTGGAGGCCATGAGGTCCACCTCTGGCGTGCCCCATTTGTGGCAAATCTGGCGGAACACCTCTGGATGTAGGGACCATTCCTCCTGATCCAGAGTCTGGTGGCTGAGAAAGTCCGCCTGCCAGTTTTCCACGCCTGAAATGTAGATTGCAGAGAGTGCTGGCACGTGAAGTTCTGCCCATCGCAGGATCAGAGCCACTTCCGCAGCTGCTGCCAAGCTTCTTGTTCCGCCCTGATGGTTCATATATGCCACAGCCATGGCATTGTCTGACTGAACCCGGACAGGGAGGCCTCGCAGCCTTGTCAACCAACGGGATAGACAGAGTCTGATCGCTCTTAGTTCCAGTACATTTATCGGAAGGCGAGCTTCCTGAGCTGACCAACGGTCCTGAGCAGAGAACTGACCCTGGACCCCTCCCTAGCCCGATAGGCTGGCATCCGTCGTTACTATCGACCAATTGAGGGGGAGGAAACATTTTCCCAACTTTAGGGCTGGAGCCCGAATCCACCAAATCAAGGATCCTCGGGACTGATGATCCAACCTGATCAGTCTGTCTAGGGATAGGGGAGATTTGTCCCATTGCAACAAAATCGCCTTCTGCAGGAGCCGAGTGTGACTCTGGGCGTAAGGTATCGCTTTGAAAGTCGACACCATGAGCCCCAACACTTGCATACAGAACCGTAATAAGGACCACTGGCGTGATAACAGGGTTCGGACTGCTGCCTGTAGTGTCAGGCGCTTGTTCGGCGGTAAAAACACCCTTGCCTGCACCGTGTCCAGAATCAGACCCAGGTATTCCAGACGGCAGGATGGAGTCAACATCGACTTCTGCATGTTGATCAGCCAACCGAATTCTTTTAACGTGGACACCGTGATTATCACGTTCTCCTCCAGAGCTGCCACCGACTCTGCTCTCAGAAGTAAATCGTTGAGGTACGCTACCACCGCGATACCTCTCTGTCTCAACAGCGCCAGCATCGGGGCCACCACCTTGGTGAACACTCGGGGAGCCGAAGCCAGACCGAGGGGAAGTGCCACAAACTGGAAAAGCAGATCTCCCACTGCAAAGCGCAGAAAACGCTGGTGCCTGTGACAAACTGGAACGTGGAGATACGTGTCTTTAATATCTAGGGACGCCATGAATTCCCCTTGGTGCAGGATGGCTACGACAGAGCGGATGGACTCCAACCTGAATTTTTTTTCCTTTACAAAGCAGTTTAGTGCCTTCAGGTCCAGAACTGGCCTGACACCGCCCTTTTTGGGCACCACAAAGAGGTTTGAGTAAAACCCATGAAACCTTTCCATCGTGGGTACCGGTACAATCACCCCCTGTTCGGCAAGCGCCCTAGAAGCACCACCTGACCCCCCTGAGGAAGTCTTAAGTTCGAAGGGAAGAATCTTTCTGGGGGTAGAGAGATGAACTCTATCCTGTACCCAGAGGACACCACCTCCAGCACCCACCGATCGGTGATGCAGGCAGTCCATCTGTCTGCGAACACCAGTAACCGGCCCCCCACCTGCGAGTCGGGCGGGGGCAACCCATCATGCGGAGGTCGACTTATCCTTTGTCTTTTCAGACTTACGTTGCCAGGGCCTTTTACTGGGCCCAGCAGAAGCCTTACCGGACTTGAAGCCCTTACCCGCTGAGCCTGGCGCACGAAAAAACTTCTTCTGGCCTGAAGAAACAGGGCCCTGCCTACGGCGAAAATCCCGCCGTTTTGGCTCTGGAAGAAAAGTACTCTTTCCTCCCGTGAAATCCTTAATGATTTCATCCAATTGTGGGCCAAACAGACGCCCTCCCTGAAAGGAGAGATCTGTAAGAGCTTTCTTCGACGCCTGGTCGCCCGACCAAGAGCGGAGCCACAGCACCCGCCTGATAATAACTGCAAAAACAGACATTTTTGACAGCATGGGAAGCAGGTCCAACGCAGTATCGCATAGGTAGCGGAGACCCTCTTCCAAGTGTGGTGCTCATTGCACCTCAGCCTGCGCACACTCACAAGTCAAACCGGTGTGCAATGTGGTAGCGCACTCGAGAAGAGATTGCGCCGCCATAGCAGCCACCAGGGCTGGACGCATGGCTGACCCAGCCAACAAGAACAGTGCCTTAGACACTGCCTCCGTGCGGCGATCGGCTACCTCTTTAAAAGATGGAGACCCCTCTAAGGGAATGGTCATTGCCTTATTCAGATGGGCCACCGGTGGGTCCACTGCTGGGGAAGCCCATCTCTTAGTAAAACTATCCTCAAAAGGGTAATGAACAGCAAAGCGTTTGGGCAAAGCAAAGGAATTTTGCGGCCGCAGCCATTCCTTGAACACCGCCTGCTCAAAAACCTGATCATAAGGGTAGGCCCTGGGGGACCTAGGGGGCTTAAGCGACCCACAAACATATGCGGACTCATGCGACTCCCCTGCTTGATCAAGCCACATGGACTCGCGAATATCAGTGATCAGAGCAGCCACTATCGCTTTATTGTGCGAAAATGAAGCCCCCTGATCATCTTCACCATCTGAGGGTATCAGATCACCCTCTGATGGCTCCACAGGGGTACCCGTGACCAGCGAGGCGCCCTCTGGTTCCGAATCCTCCCCCGGAGAATAACAGGGGGCGGGCACTTTTTGGGGCCCCCGGCCCGGGGAAAGCATTCGCCAAATACTGTCCTCAGTTGTTCCAAGGAAACCAGGGACCCAGGCGTGGATTGTTGCTCGACTGGCTCCTCCTTGGAAGGCCCCACAGATACCCCTGCCATAGCACTGCCGGCCTCTGACATCCCAGACTTCCGGCACCCCCACTGTGTGACCACCACCTCTACCCCACCAACCAGCCAGGGAGACCCGGAAGGATTGTACCCACCGCTATCAGCACCCAGGGAGAGCCAGCTATACTTGCTGTTTTTAATGCCTCAGCGCTGTGACCAGAATGAGCAATGTAGAAAAACTCCACTTCAAGAGCCTGCACCGTCGTGTCTGTCAGCCACGCTGTCCAAAGCGAAAGCGGAAGTGTCAGGTGCCTGCTGCACGTCTTTTATCACTTCCCGTACTACCGAAAAACACCACTAGGGGCCGCCAGAGGACAGGCTGAAAACAAGCATGGGCTACAAAAAATTGTCCACCACCATCAAACACTGGCCAGGCCACTGGACCGGAACAAACCAGTCACTGGGCACAAGTGGGATCAGCCACTGGCCGCCCGCACGGAACGGGCACTATGCGGTGTGACCCCGCCAAGTCTAAGGGTAGCTCGCACAGACGTTGGCCGGACTGGGGAAAGTTTTGGATGTCTAGGTATCCTCTATACCACCAGCCGGCTTCTTGATAGCAGTCTTCCTCAGGTAAAAAACATCAGAAGAAACGCAGATCCCATAGGGAACCAGGTCTAACTGCTTGCACTAGGCAAATAAAACTGATATGCTATTGTCCAGCAGGGGGTTATATGCTAAGGTGAGGACGGCCTCCTGGGAGGGGCCAACCTATGCATTTGTTTTTTCTTTGCCTAGTCTACTCCTAGTGATATGAGCATAACCCACGTGTCATAAGAAGGGCTGCGTCTGTCAGTGAACGTAAGAGAAAATTCCTTCCTGATCCCCCAAGAGGCAATTAGATATTCCCTGGATCAACTTTACCTATAAATATTAGTATCCAGTTATATTATGTGCATTTAGAAAAGAATCCAGGCCTTTTTTAAAACAATCTACTGAGCTGGACAGAACCAGCTCTTGAGGGAGTCTATTCCACATTTTCACAGCTCTTACTGTGCAGAAGCCTTTCCTTATTTGGAGGTTAAATCTCATTTCCTCCATATGTAAAGAGTGCCCCCTTGTCTTCTGTGATGACTTTAAAGTGAATAATTTCCCCAATATCCTTTTTGTAAAATGGTGCCTAAAACTGAACTACATATACTACATGAGGTCTTACTAATGATTTGTACAAGGGCAACATGATATTTCTCTCTCTCTCCAAATCATACCTCTCTTAATATAAGAAAGGATTTTTCTCACTTTGGAAACCACAGCTTGACATTGCAAGTTATTTAGACTGCGATCTACCAGAACACCCAGATCCTTCTCCACCATCGATTCTCCCAGCTGTTCTTCTGCTAACATCTATGTCGCATGTGTGTTTTTAACCCCCAAGTACATAGCTTTACATTTATCAACATTAAACCTCATTTGCCACATACTGTAGTTGCCCAATTAAACAGTACATTGAAGCTGGCTTGTAAGCTGGAGACATCCTGTGAGGATGTAATTCCAATGCATAGCTTAGTGTCATCTACAAAGACTGAAATGGTACTTTTTATCCCCTCCCCTCCACAATGCAAACCCCCAACCCCATATGGCATACACTTTGTCTGCTGATGTTACATCTTCAATGTTGCCATGTACTCAGTCATAAATGTAATGCAGTCTACATCGCATTGCCTTCCATTCTTTCGTAGGCCTTGATGGCCAGGGAAACTGTCAAAGTTGCTTCCAGGTCAGGAACAAGAAGGGGAGGAGCATGGATGTGTGCCCGCTCTTCTCCCTACAGGGCATGTAGGAAACAAAGACATAAATGAATTCACTATAAGAAAAAAACAACATCAAAATTACACCAAATCCGTTTTATTACAAAATACTCCAACCAACACGGAGAGTTGCGAAGAATCTTATGTAAACATTGGCACCTTCTGACAACTGACCCAGAAGTGAATTCATACATTACCATTCATCCATTCTGACGAGCTAGATCCTTAAGGACCAGTTGGTCCACAGTGACTATAATGCTAATCAGGGCTATCCTTGCAAATGTTTGGGTACCTTTACCTGTGGGAGCTGCGGGTACTATCAATATATGTACACTGCTCGCAGCCCCACACTACATAATGGGGTAAAGTTTAGACCCAAACATTACGCCAACTGTAAAACCAGGGGGGAGGTTTACCTACTTCTATGCGATTGTGTTTGCTTTTATGTGGGCAAAACGATTCAAGAGTTCTGGCAAAGGGCCTATAGACACATTCTCCACATGAAGACAGCCAATCGCAATCTCCCCCTTGGTAGACACGTAGCAAATAAGCATGGTGGTATTTTCCCTAAGGTTAGGTTTCTTATCCTAGATCACGTCCATCCCAGCCCCCGTGGGGGGGACTGGAATAAAATTTTACTACAATCCAAAACACGATGGATACATTTTTTGCAGGCCACTATGCCCCCAGGTTTAAATGAAACCATTTCTTACAGACCTTTTCTTTGTGTCAGGTGGGTGGGAACAATAGCTTTACAAGATCAATAGACATCACCCACTCCCCTGGTCTCAGTTGTCAGATTCCCTGTTGTCCTATCTACTTCTTCTTTCCCCATTCTTGATCCCCCCTCTTTCCCGGTTTCAGTTGTTAGACCTTTTGCTGCCCTAATTTCTTTCTCGTTTTTTTTTTCTTCCCCTTTTCCTATTCCTTATTTTCCTCCCCTCCCCCCCCTTCCTTCCCTTCCTTCCCTTCCCTTCGGGTGCTATGGCCTTTGTGTACTACTGATTTCTGTCTTTGACTGTTCAATCCTTAAATTGATTTATATTCCGTATTTAATGTGAGACGATTCTCTGCAAGTGTTATAGCTGGTTTCCTATTATCATATTTTGCCTCCTTGTTCCCCCGTGGGTCCCTTGTCCCACCGCTCTGTCATCTATCCCACCCGGCGCACCCAAGCCACCCGCCGTCTGGCTAGGGTGGCTACCCCTCCCTCTTTTTGGAGCCTCACGTCGCCTCTAGCGGCTTTGTTGTGGACCTGTCTGTCCCCAGCATCAGGATTGTTTCCATCCAAGTGAGTTCAGGTCGAAAGCTTTTCCCTACCTCACTCACTTCCTGTTTGTGTTCCAAGAGGGAACGTGTGTTGGCGACCGCGTGACCGGCGGCATCACTTCCGGCCCGGAGGATGATGCCCCCTGCCACCAGGTTGGGAGCTCCAATTAGGAGGCGCCCAGCGATGAGGTTGGTGGGCGGATCATGGACGGGGCCATCTGCCGTCCGGCCAATTAAGGGCTGATTTCTCAGCCTTTTAAACCCTCCATGTGTCATCTGACGTCACTGGCTTGCATGGCGTGGATCAAATGGATATTGTATTGTATCTGAAGAAGAGGGTTCGCCCTGGAAACGCGTTAGCCTTGCATTTGATGCCATCTGGATCCTCCCCAGCTGTGGTGGAGATAGACTGAAGTCTCTGTATACGATATATGCCTTTGATACTGCTCCGCTTGTGAGTATATTTTATGTTGAATTTTAACCTTAATAAATGGTTTTATGGTATTGCACTAGGTCGGTGCGCCCCTCTCTTTCTTGTATTTTTCTCTAGTTTTTATTGGATTCCCATGGTCCTGAGGAGGGCAGCAAGATCATATAGTGCATAAATTGAGTGATTGACTATCAAAGGATTGCATCTCTGGTCAGGCCTTCCCATCGGTCGATACTTCCAAGCGCAGGAACTGTGGTGTGTTGTGTGTTATACAGACAATTGTGCCCATTGCCTAACATGGAGGATTCCCTCTAGTGTTCGTTTGTGGAACAAGATTGGAATTGCAATGAGGATGAAGCATTGTGGGATTTGTAGTGTGGTGGAAAGAAACAGTCAGCAGACTCTGGTATGAAGGACTCCATTTCCCATTGAGCTGTGCTGCACTGGAGGCTTCTGGGAGGTGCAATGCTTTGTGAGAAGAACTTATTTAAGTGGGAGGAGGAGCTGGCAGCAGTCTCTTGGGACGGTGTGATCGATCAGTGGAGAACCCTGTGCGCTTCTGTAACCGGAGCTAGGCCCGCGGCCTACCTACAGCGTTCCAGCCGACTGAAATTCTCTGCAAGTGACCCAGCTAGCTGCCACTCTCCAGCAACACAGCGAGTGACCAGAGGAGCCATCCTATTCTCATTTGAGTCTGGATTGAAGCAGCAGCAGCCACCGCAGCAGTAACATCTGTCTATCCTAGAGAACTGCGAGGAGTGCAGTGGATGCTGTCTATCTCCCAGGAGCAAGCCATCAAGATGAACTAACAGTCCCAGCATTACCATCATCATCATCTGAGTGCCAGATCATTTATCTACATTCAGTCCTTTGGTATTGGTGAGCGGGCTCAGGCCCACATATAAGGGTACGTATACTGTTTATTCAGCATCCTATTCTTACATCTTGAATTACAGTTTATATGCACTGGATTGCCGTTTGTGACCAGTTTATTCAACTTTTGTGCCTCATCTCAAGGATTAGAAGGACACAGTGTTCTCAGGTACCTAACTCTAATAGCCGGCAGAAGATTGATTGAACTTTACAAGACAGAATTGCTGCAAATACATCTACTCATCCTCTCCCCAGTCATATACTCAGGGCTATTTACTTGGTATTATTTAATCTCCTAAGAACTCTCTAAGCTAGAACAGGAGAATTTAAATAGAAATTCATAGCTATCTAGTGTGATTATACAACACTAATTTAACTGGTAAATGGTTATATTTCATATGTGCATTTTAAAGAACATTATCATTTAAGTTACAATCCATTGAGTGGTACCAATTTACCCACGGAGTCATCTATTTTTGAATAGTCTTACTTTATTATTTTTTTCCTGATTTTCAGTAAAGATTACTAAATCACCTTTTTTCTCAGTGAACCCTTTGGTATTGTTTAAACTCAATTGGAGGAATTATATCTTGCAAATATTATTGTTGTTGGAGAATACAGGGAGTGGCGGAAGTTATCCAATTAACCACTCCTTTTGTTCGCCAGAATTATAAGGTTAACTTGTGGATGTGAAGGATTGCGATACTGATGTCAGCAATTTCTGTTAATCAATAATTCTTAGAGGCATGACCTATATTTTTGTTACTTAAATGTTATAATTTCTTGCAGAAATAACAGTTAAGTAAACATTTCTAACTCTGTGTTGTGGTTTCCATTACTGAAAGAGTGTACTTCTCAATGAAACATTGCAATATGAATGAACCCAAGGGGGAATTGATTCTTTAAGCAACCCGCAAGAGGGCAGAGCTACAGGTGCTTTGCAGGTCCAGGGCAATGAACCCCTTTTGGGAGACTTGAGTCCATATAGATAAAAATGTCTGGGGTACTCCTGCGCTACCACAGAAGTGAATGGGTTAAAATGAATACTGTGATCCACTGCTGCAAACACCTATGGGTGAATCAGTGCCCAGGTGAG
>BLSH010426738.1:445211-461098 GCA_018402905.1 Glandirana rugosa | reverse complement strand
AAGTTCGAGTTTTGTATATATTTGTTTAGTGTGTATATATATATATATATATATATATATATATATATATTGTGATGTTATGCGAGGCGCCATAATGGACAGGCAATACTTGTCGCCTTGTATGCGATCATGTTGACACGTTGAGGCGACTAGTTAGAGTCCGACCCGGGTTTTGCCAACCACCGTGGCAGAGCTGGTTCAGGCCCAGACTTTCTGGTCCACTCAAACCCTTCTTCATCTGCATTTAATGACCAGGTAGAGAGCAGAGGAGAGCTCTATCCTGGATCTCAGAGGGAGAAAGCTGAGTTAACTGTGTGTGTTAATTTGGACTCAAAGATCAAGGTTTGCACTGTGCTTATGTTTTCTGGGTGTCGGGGACAGCCCCACACTGTATAGAGAGGAACCCGATTGTTTAGTTTAGCGCCTGACGATGAGGTTTTGTGTTCTGTTTTGTTTATATATGTTTTGAGCTTGAAAACCTGTAATAATAAACCTGGCCGACAGATTTTAAAGAAACTGACCTCCATGCTGAATCTTTTCCCCTGAAAAGTGATCCCCACGAGCTAATCTCTCACACATGGTGGAGAATGCGGGCAACTTTCAAAGATGGAGGAAATGTTGAAGGCCCTGCTGCAAGCCAATGCAGCCTAGCGGGAAACCAACCGACAGGTCGCAGAGGCCGCTGCAGCTCAGCGAGAGGAGAGTCGCCAGGCCGCTGCAGCACAACACGCAGGTCTACAGGAAACCAACCTCCGGGTCGCAGAGGCCACTGCAGCTCAGCGAGAGCAAAGTCACCAGGCTATCGCAGCACAAAAAGCGGCTCAACAGGAGATGAACTGACAGTTTGCAGAGGCCCTGCTGGAGTTAAAAAAGGGGCCTGCACCCCCCCCCATGACAGTGGAACCAAAGTTGGTATGCGCTTCTTACCACATGCAGAAGATGACACCTGCAGATGACGTGGAGACGTACCTCACAACCTTTGAAAGAGTCGCTCTTTGCGAAGGATGGCCAAAAGAACAGTGAGCGGGACTGCTAGCACCATTCTTGACCGTCGAACCCCAAAAAGCCTATTTTGATCTGGAAACAGATAAGGCCCAGGACAATGAGACTCTAAAGGCAGAGATACTCGCATGCATGGGGGTCACCATGGCAGTCCGGGCCCAACACGTGCATCAGTGGACCTACCGCACCGACAAGCCACCCTGTTCGCAGATGCTTGACCTAGTTAACCTTACCAGGAAATGGCTACAGCCAAAGACTTTGCCAGGTCCCCAGATTGTGTAGCGCGTGGTCATGGACCGCAATCTACGGGCGCTCCCTGCTGCTTTGAGGAAATGGGCCAGCCATGGGGACCCCAAAACTGCAAGCTAACTGGTGGACCTCGTCGAGAGATACACGGATGCTGAGGACTTGTTGCGCCCATCTGCGCCCCACTCCAATGTGTCTAGAGGTGAAAGATCGTCCGATGGACCCGGTAAGACTGTGGCAGGGTACAGGGGCTTGGGGAAATTTGATAATACGGCTAAAGAGACTGGGGGTTATAGACCTGGAGACTGGCCAAAGAAGCCAGGCAGGTCTTGGGGACCCTTGAGAGGACTGGGTATAGAACACATACAGTGCTACCGATACCATGCATTGGGCCATATTGCTGCCAATTGCCCCCTGAATGATAAACCCATGCAATGTGATTATACTAATATGAATAGATGCCTTTCTCTTTTTGCACAGGTCGCATATACAGCTTCATGTTCAAGTTGCATGGAGATCAAATGTGTGTGATTTTTGTTGATGGGAGACCAGTCACTGCACTGCTGGACACGGGTAGTGTGGTAACATTGGTAAAAAGCAATTGTGTAAACCCTGCAAAGTTACACCTAGCACTGTTGGAGTCATTTGCATCCATGGGGACACTAGTGACTACCAGACAGCGGTGGTTGTGATTGACACCCTTTGCGGTACTTTGACTCATTCAGTGATAGTGGTACCTTCACTACTTTATGACGCCCTAGTGGGCAGGGATTTTCCCCATTTTTGGAGGTTATGGGAAGGCACAGGGAGTCTGGAGGATAGAGCCCCCCCTGCTGTGGAAGCATGGGACCTCTCGCCAGACCCGTTTTGCCAAATGGAAGGAGAGACTGGTGGCAGGACCTAGGACCCTCTTCCTTTTCCTGTACTGGCTGGGTGTTAGGAGAAATCCTGTATCTGTGGACTCTTTAGCGCTATTCACACGCTCCCACGCGTTCACGCGCTCCCGCGCACGCCCGCGAAACGGGGCCAAACGGCTCTATTTTAACCGGAAACACCTTGCAGCAAGTGCTGTCTGATCTACAGCATTTAGTGTGTGTTCCTGAGCAACCTGTTGTCTGATTCCTGTTCCTGTGACCCAGCTTGTCTCGACCCTGCTTTGATCTCTGCCTGCACTGACCTCGGCTATCCACGACCACGCTCCTGCCTGCTTCCTTGTACCTTTGCTGCCAGCCCCTTAACAAACTCTGCCTGTGCCGACCATTCTCCTGCCTTTCCCTTCTGTACTGCACCGCCAGCTAGCTACCGACCCGGCCTGTACCACCACTCTATTAAACTAGCACGAGACCGGAAGCACGTCTTCAGTTGTCTCCATCTCAACCCTCTTGCCATCCTCACTCCTGAGCCTCCTGTCTGCTCTACCAGGGGTTCACGAATCAGGGTCGCAAGAGAGGTTACTCCTGCATAAGTCAGACTCATCCACCAGGTACATGACACTGGGGAACTGGAGGAGCTGGAAGATAGCTCACAGTGGGGGGGGGGGGGGCTAATGACCCAGACAATGTCTCTGACCCTGATGGTGAGAGTGAACCGAGTGTAGTACCTGACTTAGAGGTCCAGAGAGAGGACTTCTGTACAGAACAACTACGGGATGTCACTCTCATTAGAGCCAGAGAAAACGTGAAGGTGAGGGATGGGGAACTAGTGGACCCTAATTGGGGGTGTCTTTTCCATACATGGTGCTTAAAAATAATTTGTTGTATCAAGTGGTGAAACACGAGCAGGACGAAGTGGAACAGCTGGTGTTCTCAAAGCCTTCCAAAGGATGGTGCTAGATCTGGCCCATGGGCATGTAATGGGGAGACATCTGGGTATGGAGAGAATAACCCAGAGATTCTTCTGCCCTGGGTTGTATGCAGACATCAAAGAGTACTTTGAATCATGCCCTGAGTGTCAAATGACAGCCCCGTCACCCCATTTTCACAGTCCCCTTGTTCCTTCCCATAATTGAAGTGCCATTTGAGCGAATTGGCATGGATCTCGTGAGACCAGTAGTAAAATCTGCCCGGGGACACCAGCACATCCTGGTGATCCTGGACTATGCGACCTGCTATCCTGAGGCCTTACACTTGCGGAATACCTCTGCTAAGACTATCGCCAAGGAGCTGGTCCAGGTGTTTAGTCGGGTGGGGATCCCTAAAGAGATCTTGACGGATCAGGGTGCCCCATTCATGTCCAGAGTGACCAGAGAAGTTGTACAAAATCTCCCATGTCCATACATCTGTTTACTACCCCCAAACTGACGGTCTGGTGGAAAGGTTTAACAAGACCCTCAAGAGTATGCTAAAAAGGTGGTGGATAAAGATGGGCGAAATTGTGATTTTTTTGTTGCCGTACCTCATGTTTGCCATACGAGAGGTTCCGCAGGCATCTACGGGGAATTCCCCCTTTGAACTCTTGTATGGTAGACATCCCAGGGGGCTGCTAGATGTTGCAAAAGAGACGTGGGAAGGAGAGGCCACCCAATATAGTAGCGTCATAGAGAATGTGCCATAGGTCTGGAGGAGGCCAAATACCTTGAGTATGTTATTGGTCGGAGTCTGATCAAGCCCCAGTCCAATCGAGGCCATTCAAAAGTATCCCCAACCGGTAAACAAAAAACAGGTTTGTGCCTTCCTGGGGATTACAGTCTATTACCGACGCTTTATCCCCAACTTTGCTACCATTGCCATCCCTCTGACCGATCTGACAAAGGGTAGAGGGTCCGGAATGGTTAAGTGGAATCCCGAAGCCGAAAAGGCATTCCAGAAGTTGAAGCAAGCCCTTTGTGTACAGCCAGTGCTCGGAACCCCAGACTTCACAAAGAAGTTTGTTGTTCAAACCGACGCCTCTGAGGTGGGAGGCCCCAGATCAGAGGCGGTGAGGAGCACCCAGTTGTCTACTTAAGCAGGAAGCTTAATAGGCATGAAAGGAATTATGCCAATGTGGAGAAGGAGTGCCTTGCTATCAAGTGGGCCTTAGAGGCCCTAAAATACTACCTGCTGAAAAGGTCATTCAGGCTAGTCACCGACCATGCCCCCCTCAAGTGGATGTGTGACAACCAGGAGAAAAATAGCAGGGTCACTAGGTGGTTCCTTGCCCTACAGTCATTTAAATTCTCAGTGGAACACTACACCGGAAGGCATGGTCAGGACAGTTGCTCCGCCCCAGGGACTTGAGCAGAGGGGGGTTATGAGATGTTATGCGATGCGCACGGACAGGCGATACTTGTCGCCTCCCATGCGATCACGCTGAGGCAACTAGTGACTAGAGTCTGAGCCGGGTTTTGCCAGCCACTGGGGCAGAGCTGGTTCCGGCCTCGACTTTCTGGTCCACTCAAATCCCTCTTCACCTGCATTTAATGACCAAGAAGAGAGCAGAGGAGAGCTCTATCCTGGATCTCAGAGGGAGAAAGCTGAGTGAACTGTTTGTGTTCATTTGGACTCAAAGATCAAGGTTTGCACTGTGCTTATGTTTTGTGGGTGTCGGGGACAGCCCCACACTGTATAGAGAGGAACCTGATTGTTTAGATTAGCGCCGGGCGGCAAGGTTTTGTTTTCTGTTTTGTTTATATATGTTTTGAGCATGAAAACCTGTAATAATAAACCTGGCAAGCCGCCAGATTTTTAAGAAACTGACCTCCATGCTGAATCTTTTCCCCTGAAAAGTGATCCCCATGAGCTAATCTCTCACAATATTAAAACTGGTTGAGTTTGAACAAAATTAATCTATAATAAGTATTATGTGTTAACGTGTGACATTTATGCAGTTATAACTTGTAACAAAACCACTTTTCTGTGTTTAACCATACCCTGTGGGGTCAAGATCCTTCCCTTGGTATATTCTTTGAGAAAACAATACTGATTCAATTCAACTTGTTGTATTCCATTATTGTGTCATTACTTGAAGGTACACTAACACAATGAGTGAACCCAGTGTGTCAGAGGAGGCAGAGGACTCACAGGGCCAGGGTAACTACTAGAGGGGTATTGATATTTCTTGCGACCCTCACGAGGGCAGCACTACACTATTGTTGGGGGTTATTATTGCGTTCAACGTGGGACATAAAGACACAAGGTGAGGGAGAGCTACTAGGTTCAGATCTGGTCACTACCTGCATACAACAGAGAAAAGATATAAATTTGCTCAAATCCCAGTAGATTGTACATGTATTTAAATTGCAAGGAACAATTGCAAGGCCCCAGGAGAAGTTTCATTAGATGAAACCGGTAGGGTGACGGCTTGCATTCCAGTACTGCTTCACCATTCAACTTGTCCTTGTGGGAGATGTGATGTTTAAATGCGGTGTTCCTATTGCTTTTATGTAAGTGCAACCTTTAAATAAATTTTAAACGCTTTTATACGGATTTACACTATGTCTACCCCTTTTCTTTACTGATTTGATACACCTGCTTTGATGAGGGAAACGTATGGTGTATATGGTTTGGACGGAATATTGGGAAGTTTTGTTCCAGTACTTTGGATTGAAGACATAGAGGAGTCTTACTCACATGCTGTTTTTGACCACCCGTAATAGGTGTGTCAACGCTAGAGGGTAAGCGTACATCTTATCCGGTGTTGGTGGTTGCATTACACTTGCTTTACTGCATGCCCACGGTGCTAATTATATGAAGACATCCAATAGAGTTATCTATGCTTCATCAATTACTATGCTTCATTATTTTATATGGACTTGGATATGGACTTTTGATTAATATTTCACCTGTGTATATGTTTACCAATTTCACACTTTGAGTCACTAATTTTTTCACTTTGCTGATTTAGCACGACACTATTTTTTAAAATTTTAATGTATTTAAATTATCAGGTTTTGGATGGACCCTCTGCACATTATTGTGTCCACTGACACCATTGGTGGGGGTTATTATTGTGTCCAATGGCACCAATGCTGGGGGTTATTATTGCATTCACTGACACCAATGCTGGGGCTTTTTATTACACTCACTGACACCAATGCTGGGGCTTTTTATTACACTCACTGACACCAATGCTGGGGTTATTGGACTCCAACTTCTTCATTGCGATATGCGGCAATAAATTCAACAGGAGCAACATTTTTGGGCATTGAGGTGAGAAAATGTGCCGGTATTGTGCCGCCCTCTGGAAGAGTCACGGGACTCACTTGGAGCCCCTCTATAATTTTAAGTTGACCAACATTGCTTTAGATGGCTGTCACTATTATAGAGTCCCCTTACTGGCTGAGAAAGAAAAAACACAGGGGGCGGAGCAATTGTACATAGCATTGTTGAACTGCAGACTTTCAGAAGTGCCCTAATTTTTTTCAGTCATAATGTGACCACGTGGATCACAAACTCATACACATTACTTTACAAGCATTTCCGCTATTATGCAGAATAACTCTGAATTTGCTTGCTTGGAGCTGCCCTTTAACCTCTTTTGCCCATGTAACACATATGTGTGGCAGCAAAGAGAGTGGGCCTTGACGCCCCTGCGCCGTACACACGGGTCCATTGACGGCCAAGATTTCTGTGCGGCGAGCATGCACACTTTGCGCTCTCAGCACAGTGACTGAGCTGTCATAAACAGCTCTCGGTCTCTAGATAAGATTGGGAGCTGGCAAAACAGGCTCCTGATCACATGACCACTGTGACAGCCAATCATAGTGGTCACGTGATCAAGAAGTCCACCTCGCCCTACAGGGACGCCCTACAGGGACGCTGGGTCTGGGTGGGAAGGGGTTAATGTCATTTCTTTAAGGGCTCATTTACACTGTTGCTTTTTAACTAGAGATGTACCTAAATTTCGTAACATATCAGCCAAAAATGATGTTACCAGCATTATGTTGTGCCGATAATGGCACACTGCAGCATGGGGCCGGGTAGAAATTGCAATCCCTGTACCCTCTGTAGCTACGTCCTCTGTCCTGGATTAAAGGGATGATGTGGCAAGCGTGGGAATGAGCCGTTGTAGGCTCGCGTTCCTATTAGCCAGCGAGGGAGTCAATCAGTCGGTGGGGTGGACTCAATGTCCGCCGGCCACCCGCGATCTTTCCCTGCAGTGACAGAACAGGGATCTGCCTGTGTAAACAAGGCAGATCCCCGTACTGACAAGGGAGATCACACAGATCCTGTCTTTCTGCTATGCAGGAAGACTGATCTGTGTGTTTCCCCAGCCACACAGTCCCCCATACAGTTAGAAAACACAAACTGGGAACACATTTAACCCCTTGAGCTCCCCTGATCTTAACCCCTTCCCTGTCAGTGCCATTAGTACAATAACAGTGCATATTTGTAGCACTGATTACTGTAATAATGTCACTGGTTCTCAAAAAAGTGTCAAAAATATCAGTTAGGTGACCGATCTGTCCGCTGCAATGTCGCAGTCCCGCTAAAAATCACTGCTCGCCGCCATTACAAGTAAAAAAAATATATATATAAAAATGCCATAAATCTATCCCCTATTTTGTAGATGCTATAACTTTTGCACAAACCAATCAATATACGTTTATTGCAATTTTTTTCCCCAAAAATTTGTAGCAGAATACATATTGGCCTAAACTGATTAATACATTTGTTTTTTTACATTTTTTTTTTTTTGGAAATGTTTTATAGCAGAAAGTAAAAAAAATGTGTTTATTTTTCAAAATTGTCTATCTTTTTTGTTTATAGCGCAAAAAATAACATCTGCAGAGGTGATCAAATACCACCAAAAGAAAGCTCTATTTGTGGGAAAAAAAGGATGTAAATTTTATTTGGGTACAACGTCGCACGACTGCGCAATTGTCAGTTAAAATAACGCAGTGCCGTATCGCAAAAAATGGCCTGGTCATTAAGGGGGTAATCCTTCCGGGGCTGAAGTGGTTAAACACATGCTTTACAAAGCACCAAAACACATGAGTCCAAGTTCCCCATGATAAGGCTACTTTCACACTGCATGCTTAGCCGCAGTCGTGGTAAAACCCCGCTAGTTTTAGCAGAGTTTTACCAGCGATATGGCTCCGCTATGCAGGCGGGAGCGCGGCGCTTTTAACCCCACACATGGGGGTTAAAATGGGGGTTAAAAGTGCTGGCGCTCCACGCAACCGAGTCGGTATGCAGCCGCTTCGGAAGCGCTTGCCATTGATGTCAATGGCAGGGGCGGTAAAGGAGCGGTATATACACTGCTCCCCTCACCGCCCCAAAGATGCCGCTTGCAGGACTTTTTGTAACGTCCCACAAGCGCACCGCCCCAGTGTGAAAGGAGCCTAAAACGTTTGCTTGTTCTTATCACTGCGCTCTTTGAAAAACCCAACATGCTCATTTTAGTGCCTTTGGAGCCCCATACTCAATGGCAACGCATCATAATGCATGCAACATGTGTTTTGATGCATTTGCATCAGGTATTGGTCAATGGCTTTTAACTCTAGCCCCTCCAAATCCTAAATTCAAAACCACATTAGAAACGCGTGTCAACAACTTTCAATAATGCATGCCAATGCACAAAGGAAACTCTTGTTGACCCATGTCAGCGCAACTATCTAATGCTATAAAAAATGCACATGCCTAGATATTAATGAGTCCTTAGCCTTGAAAACATTTAAATCCTCCTTTTATTATTCATTCTTTTTTTTTTTTTAAATCCGTCTGTAATGTAATTTTTGATGTATAAGATGGTAAAGCAAAGTTTGAAGTCATACATCAAGTGCTACAACTTGCCTGGTGAGAATGAAGGAATCTCTTTTATGGTAGAGCACTCTCTACTGGTACAGTACAGTAACTGCAGGCGATTTGTATTAAGCGTCAGGCTTATTTACTCAGATTAACCAGGAAACCCCATCAGAATCCGAATGATACTTCCCATGTGCCCTCAGTCCATGTGAGGTTAGAGATTAAAGGGCCAGCTTCCTGTGTAAAAAAATGAAATAGTATTTCTCCTGACAGCTGAGGATCTGTCTTCTTATTGCCCATTGTCTGCGCTTGTTGTTTTTGTCTGTGACGCGCCTGCACCTTTGGGCCATCTTACCTATTTTGTGCACTCGCTTCAACGCTGCAGATGTGTTGACAGCTCAGGCTGTATTTTAAGGAAGGAACTTATAAAACAATACGGTTGATCTTTAGGATGGGTTTTTTTTTTTTGGTTGTTTGTTTTTAAAGCTGGACTCCAGACAGATGTGATAAAAAATATTATATAATCATTAAAATTATGATTATAGTGGCTCTAAAGCCTAAACATTTTTTACCTTAATGCATTCTTTGCATTAAGGTAAAAAATATTTAGGCGTCGGTATTAGCCCTTCACTGACCCATTTTACTTACCTGAGCCCTCATTCGATCCAGCGACATGCACGTCTGCAGCTCTTCTATCCCCTCACTTCTGGGTCTCGCTGGCTTTGCTGGGGTACCACGTGCCATTGGCTCCTGGTGCTCCCGGTGCGGGGCCAAGTCCTGCTGTCTGTGTCAATGGACGCAGCAGCGGGGCTCGGGAGTGAGCATGTACAAGTGCCCCCATGGGAAGCGGCTTCTTATGGGGGCACTAGACAGAGAGGAGCCAGGAGCACAGGAAGGGTAAAAAAAAAATTCCCTTTATAATCACTTTAAATTCATTTTTACATACAACCAGTATCTGAATCCGTCTTTATGTTGCATCTGAATCTGTCATGCTCATCACAGCAGCTCAGACTCGAAGAGAGAGGTTCAGCACTCAAAGCCTGTGGTTTCCAAACTGCATCCCGGGGTCACATGCACATTGTTTGCTTATATATGGCCATTGGGTCCTATTTAATCCAATGACTCCAATAATGTGGCGCAATTCCTCCCAATGATACCAATGATGGGGCATAATTCCTATCAAAAGATACCAATGATGATGCATAATTCCTACCAATGACTCCAAAATGGGGCACTATTCCTCCCAATGAAAATAATGGGGCACAATTCTTCCCAATGATATCAATGATGGGGCACAATTCCTACCAATGACTCCAACAATGGGGCACAATTCCTCCCAATGACAACAACAATGGAGCTTAGTTCTTCCCAATGGCAACAGTGGGGCACAATTCCTTTCAATGATACCGAAGATGGGGCACAATTCCTTTCAATGATACCGAAGATGGGGCACAATTCCAACCAATGACTCCAACAATGGGGCACAATTCCCCTCACTGATACAAAAGATGGGGCATGGTTTACTCCCACTGATGCCAGGACTTTTTCTACTCCCGATAGCCATGGCCCGGCCCCCCTAAAGTCTACAGGACAGTAAACTGGCCCTTTGTTTAGAAAGTTTGGAGACCTCTGCTTTAAGCTAATCAGGGCTCTGTTGCTTTGCACAGTGCTTTCAGTCTAACACTGTTAACATGGTTGCCGAAGGGGAGAGCAGGGATGAGCTAAGATGAAGTTACTTCATTGGCTAATCACAGGCTGGGTGGGTTTTGAACCAACCTGCATTGCTTAACTACTTCAGCCCCGGAAGGTTTTGCAGCTTTAGGACCAGAGCACTTTTTGCGATTCGGCACTGCGTCGCTTTACCGGACAATTGCGCGGTTGTGCGACGTTGTACCCAAACAAAATTTGCGTCCTTTTTTTCCCACAAATAGAGCTTTCTTTTGGTGGTATTTGATCGCCTCTGCGTCATTTCTTATCGCCGCTATAAACAAAAGAAGAGCGACCATTTTGCAAAAAAACCCAAATTTCTTACTTTTTGCTAAAATTCAAATCCAAAAAAAATATATAAAAAAACATTTTTTTTCACCGTTTTTGGCCGATTTATATTCTTCCTCATATTTGCGATAAAAAAAATTGCAATCGGCGTTTATTGATTGGTTTGCGCAAAAGTGGCCGCGTTTACGGATGATGAGAATTAATTTCTGGGGTTTTTATTTTTTTTTTATTTTCTACTAGTAATGGCAGCGATCTGCGATTTTTAGCGGTACTGCGATATTTCAGCGGACATGTCGGACATTTTTGACACTTTTTTGGGACCAATGACATTTATTCAGCGATCAGAAATTTAAATGTCCACTGATTACTGTATAAATGTCATTGGCAGTGAAGGGGTTAACCTGGGGGGGAGAGCTAGGGGTTAACTGTGTTCCCTGGGCGTGTTCTTACTGTGGGGGGGTTGGGCTAACATGGGCATGAGAGATCTAACTGATCCCAGTGACAGGGATCAGTAGATCTCTCATGCCCCACTGACAGGGCGGGGAACTGCCGTGTTTACATCGGCGGTTCCCCGTTCGTTTCCCTGTAGCCGCTCATCGCGGCTCGCCGGCGGACATCGGGTCCGCCCGAGCCGCGGGCACACTCCTCAGGAGTGCGGCGGGCGCGCGCGCGCCCCCTGGTGGCCAAAAGCAAATCGCCGTTTATTTACGGCGATTCGCGCATGGCTCCCCCACTGCCGCCGTAAAAACACGGCGCGCGGTTGGGAACCGGTTAAAACTGAACTTTAGGTAAGAATTTTATTCCATAGGACAGGGAGAACTGGAGAGGTGGGGCTCCACTTCATCTAATCAGAGAACGTCTTGTATTAATTGAAATTAATGCAATGGAGGAGAATAACTAAAACTGTTGCACTCAGAATCTGGTGCAGCTGTGCATAGTAACCAATCAGCTTCTACCTTCAGCTTGTTTAACCACTTCACCCCCCGTAAGGATTTCCCACATTAGGACCAGAGCACTTTTTGCGATTCGGCACTGCGTCGCTTTAATTGACAAAGCGAAAATTAAAGAAACAAAACTGGTGTCCTTTTTTTCCCACAAATAGAGCATTTTTTGGGGGGTATTTGATCACCTCTGCGTCATTTCTGATCACCGCTATAAACAAAAAAAGAGCAACAATTTTGCAAAAAAAAAACAATATTTCTTACTTCGTGCTAAAATACATATCCACAAAAAAAATATAAAAAAAAAATGTATTCATCGGTTTTGGCCGATTTATATTCTTCCTCATATTTTTGGTAAAAAAAAATCGGAATCTGAGTTTATTGATTGGTTTGCGCAAAAGTTGCCACATTTACAAACCATGAGAATTCATTTCTGGTATTTTTTTTTTACTGGTAATGGCCGCGATCAGTAGATCTCTGACACCTGACAAAGCGGGGAACCGCCGTGTTTACATCGGTGATTCCCCTTTCTGGCTCTGTCACAGTCGATCGCAGGTCGCCGGTGGACATCAAGTCCGCCCGACCTGTGGCCCCGCTCAGGGAGCGTGCGGCGAGCACGAGCTCGCCCCTAGCGTCGCGCCTGCAAGTGACGACTATAAGCGGCGATTTGCTGGACAGAGCCACACTGTCGCTGCTTATAGTTGTTATGCATCGGGAAGTGGTTAATGAAGCTTTGACAATATGACCTAGAAGCTGGCTGGTTACTATGCACAGTTGCACCAGATTCTGTGGGCACCGGTTTTAGTAAATCCCCCCCCCCCCCCCAATGTGATCTGAGAATTGTGAACTGAGTGAGTGACCGACTGTTGTCAGTGTGCAGAGGGGCAGCCAATCAGAGCAGGACCCTGACTACTACATTGATTGTCAGCTTCCACAGTGATCAATCAGATATAAGGTATCTAAGCTGGACCAATGGAACTATGCAATGAAAATCATACCTGGAGTTTAGCTTTAACTACAGTGTAGTGTTTAGAGAGGTCACAGATCCTCTGCAGGAGTGCCTGGATCACAAGACTGGCTGAGCAGATTTGAAAATCCATTGTCAGGTGAAATAGTTTATACTATGCATTTCATTTGTGTATTTGTTGTGTATAAGAAACATGTCATATTTATCTGCTCTGAGTAATGGTTTTGCAGAAGGCAGCCCCGATCCTCTACTTCTTCTTGGGACCCCCGCTGCTGCTCCTGGCTCCTCCCCCTTGACCAGTGCCCCCAATACCAAGCCGCTTTCTATGGGGGCACTGGTGCGTGCTCTCTCTCCTGAGCCCTGCTCTATGCGCTCATGAGACACATAGAGCCACATCCCCCCCCCCCCCGCGCGCTCTCTCCTTATTGGCTCACTGACTGTGATTGACATCCACATCGCTGGATCGAGATGGAGCTGTGAATGCATAGATTGCATGAAGGTAAAAAAACCTTCAGATTTTATAACCACTTTAATGTGCACATAATGAGCACCTCGGGGTGATGTTACATCAGTATGGGAAATGTTAATGTCATCCAGGAGAAATTGTGTCTTCTAGAAAGTTCACTTAAATCGCCTTATCTTAAAACTAAGCATTGAACAGTCTTGTTATATCAATATTAGGCAGGCTTTTCACAGTGCTTCTGGAAAGGACTGAGGCTTCTTGCCACATGATTGTGAGCTGTGCTTTTTTTGTTGTTTTTTTTTTTTTTCAGCATCAGGCACAGAGAGAGGGTGGGACATGAATGGCGAACAAGGTTGTCAGTTGCAGGAGCTGAGCATAGAAACATAATTGACAGATTGGCACTGAAATTTTCATATTTGGTTTGTACCATTAAAGATGCAGCAACCCATAAACTATGTAGGCTGTATATTTTTAGGTATGTGTATCCTAATTCTTAAGAAACTGTATCTGAAGTGAATACATGTGAATGGGTGACCTAGAAATATTACTTGTATTATACATAATACATAATCTGTATAATAAATAAGTGCTCAGACAATACCATAGGTAAGCACAGTGGAGATTTCTGGTGACCAGAGTTCTCCATCCCTAATACCTTTTGCAGCCTTTCTCAACCTGTTTACCCCAAAGGAACCCATGAAATAATGTTTAGGTATCAGAGAACCCCTGCTAAAAATAAATAATGGAGGTCAGTGAGAAGAAGGATCCTTATTGTGGTGGTCAGAATGCCACCTTTACAGATTTATTTATTTAAGGTACTTATATAGCACCATCAATTTACGCAGCACTTTACATATGCATTGTATATTCACATCATTCCCTACCCTCAAGGAGCTTACAATCTAAGGTCCCTAACTCATATTCATACATACACATGCTAGAGGCAATTTAGACAGGATCCAATTAACTTCCCAGCGTGTCTTTGGATTGTGGGAGGAAACCGGGGTACCCAGAGGAAACCCACGCAGGCACAGGGAGAACCTGCAAACTCCAGGCAGGTAGTATCGTTTTTGGGATGCGAACCAGCAACCCTTTTGCTGCTAGGTGAAAGTGCTATCCACTACACCACTGTGCCGCCCGGATAGCTTAACCACTTGCCGACCGCCGATCGGCATCTGACGGCGGCAAAGTGGCTCGTTCCCGCAAAACGCCGTCATACGACGGCGGCTGCGGGAACGAGTTTAGTGAGTGCGAGCGCGCCGCCGGAGGCCAGGGGGGGCCAGGGAGCGGGTGCGGCGGCTTCGATTGCCGTCGGCTACCCGCGATGGCCCCCCCCGAGCGGGTGAGCGGAGGTCCGTGTATGTAAACACGGACCTCCGCTCTGTGTGAGGGGGAAGGGCTGTGATCACAGCCTTCCTGTACGTGAAGGCTGTGACCACTTCCCTTCCCCAGCTAGGCAAGCCCCCATACAGTTAGAACACGCCCAGGGAACATAGTTAACCCTTAGCGCACCCCCTGCAGGTTAACCCCTTCACTGCCAATGGCATTTACACAGTAATCAGTGCATTTTTATAGCACTGATCGCTGTATAAATGTCAATGGTCCCAAAAAAGTGTCAAAATGGTCCGACATGTCCGCTGAAATATCGCAGTACCGCAAAAAATCGCAGATCGCCGCCATTATTAGTAAAAAATAAAAAAAAAATAAAAACCCCAAAAATGAATTCTCATCATCCGTAAACGCGACCACTTTTGCGCAAACCAATCAATAAACGCCGATTGCGATTTTTTTTTATCGCAAATATGAGGAAGATAATAAATCGGCCAAAAACGGTGAAAAAAAAATGTTTTTTTATATTTTTTTTTTGGATTTGTATTTTAGGAAAAAGTAAGAAATTTGGGTTTTTTTGCAAAATTGTCGCTCTTCTTTTGTTTATAGCGGCGATCAGAAATGACGCAGCGGTGATCAAATACCACCAAAAGAAAGCTCTATTTGTTGGAAAAAAAGGACGCAAATTTCGTTTGAGTACAACGTCGCACGACCGCGCAATTGTCAGTTAAAGCGACGCAGCACCGAATCGCAAAAAGGGCTCCGGTCCTAAAGCTGGAAATCCTTCCAGTCCTTAAGTGGTTAAAAGATCTTTGGTGTCATGCCTTTGCCAAGTGGCGTTGCACCCAGAACCATGCAGACACCATTAGATAGTCAATTAGCTGAAGGAACCCTCAAGGAACCCATACCAACCTCTGGAGGAACTCTGGTTGACCTATTGCAATGCTATACAAATGAGATGTCCTACAAAAGATAGTTCGTTGAGATTTACCGACCTATATAAAAGTGATGTTCCTTGAAAAATGTTAATTTAAATCTACAGAAAAGGTCATTATAACTAAAAGGGAAATTCTGGATTTTCCCTCTATGCAGGAAGAGTATGGGGCTTGCAGCTCTCCGTAGGATAAAGAGGTGGCACAAATGTGGTTGCTTCTCCACAATGTGTACTCTACAATAACATTCCATACAGATATTCACATCTCTAGTAGGCTTTTTTAAATGGTAAATTCCAGTCATGTAAGTTCCCTCCTCCCCCTTCCCAACACAACCCCCCCCTCCCA
>BLSH010426738.1:405512-445201 GCA_018402905.1 Glandirana rugosa | reverse complement strand
TGGTAAATTCCAGTCATGTAAGTCCCCCCCCCCCTTCCCAACACAACCCCCCCCTCCCAACACAACCTCCCCCACCATGCCCCCACCCAAAAATGAAGGGTCTAAACCTCAATTAGTCTGGGGGAATGCAGAAAGCATCACTCACCTTAATCAGTTACCCTAAACAGTTTTGCAGTCTTTCTCACCCCTAGTTTCGGTACTGACAACGGGTCCTATGAAACTGCTGCTGTGGTCATGTGACTGTCCCTTCACATACATTGTCACATACCATGCAGGACCAATGCCCACCACTGGTCCTGCATTGTACTGATGATATCGAAGGCCTGTCCGCATTACTGGGCATGAGTGGAGAAGACCGACTGGCTTTCAGCTTTAAATTGGTTTCATATACCCAGTGAAGTGACTATCCTCAGTTGATACACAGAGATGAAACACCCCCCCTCATAGGTTGTTACCTGTTTATCTGCAGTCTTCTATTCTTTACATCTGTTCAAAGTTCTGAATTTATAAAGCTTGTCTGAGCGTTTGGAAATAAGGGATGGAGAGCTAAAGTTACACTCTGTAGAGCTCAGTGAAAAGAGCTCTGAGAACTGATTGGAGGGAAGGGACACAGCCCCTTCACACAGCACACAAAAACAGAGCTGACGCTGTCAGTCAGCAGGAGCTCCTCCCCTGTCACCATTTTTCTCTTGGTGTCAGGAAAACTTGTCAGAAGTGATTCATGCTGATAGCAGGGGAATGGAGCAGCAGACAGAAATTACACTTGGTGCACTTAATTGAGACAAATACACACAATAGAGGGATGTGCTTTCTTCATATTTCATCTGTCTGAGGTTTACAGCTGCTTTAAGGAAATCTGTACTGAGACACTATGCAGGCTGCTGCTGCTCTACCCAAATTTATAAGTTGCTGACATGAACAAGTATACAGATCGGAACTTCTGATTTCCTCTGGCTAGCTGCATGCTTATGCTGAGACAGTGACTTAGAAAATATTGAGGCCTAAGACAGCCAGTAAGCTAGCATTTTCCGAAGAAGGTAAGCAATGCCTATATTTCTCATAGTACATATTTGCTATTAAAAACAACAAAATAGACCCAATATACGAAAGTAAAATACACATAGAACTGCTTGACATGCGGTCATTGTCATTCTGTCCATCCAAGCTTGTGAGTCACACATCAATGTAAACAGTAAATATTAAAATAAAATAAATATGCTATATAGCCAGGTCGCTACCCCACCCATGAGGTTCTCCAGGTTCTGTTCCCTCCTACAAGGAGTCCAGACTCCTCCCATCCCTGAAACTTGTTAGGATGACATCACAGTGTAATGCAACAGTGCCTGATTCCTTGAGATTGATATCATTCCCATTCTCAGCCTGATTGTCACCCTGGTGTACAGGGGATTGTGTCAATTTACTGCAAATATACATTGAAGGTCATTAAACTAGCAGTGTAACTAAGACTTTGGCTTTTGAAGACTTTTAAGTCAAAACGTAACAGAAGTAACGTTTTTTTTTCTTATATTTATCCTTGAAACATTTGAACAAGACTGTGTCAAGGGTACAGTATGTTCTATGTAACAGAGAAATTTGCATAATTTGGGTTCTGTTTTCTACCTGCCTTCAAGTATTTTCTGACTTCAAAAAAGAAACAAAAAGTTTTGAAAAATGATTTGTTCACAATGTCATTCTTTTCACAATCGGAACAAACTCATTCTTCAAATGCTAGGCCAAGAACCAGATTTCTATGGAACATTTGCTCTTCTTTTTTTTTTTTTACGACATTGGAACCTTTTTAGCCTATGCACGTGTATGGAACCAGAATTGGGTACTTTGTTCATCTCTGCCTAGTTGGAAAACAATCCAGAACAATGAAGACTTGAGTCATAGTCATGCAAAAGATTACTAATGACTATCGGTGACATTCACACATCTATTATAGATACTCCTATAACTTCTCCTTATACATTCTAGTAATCTACACAATCCTATTGTTCCTGGGCAGTTTTTTTTTAAATGAAACTCTCAGTCATCAGCTGTCCCTGACTTCCAAGCTGAACCTGAATGTTCCAAGATTTGCTCCTGAAATACTTGTCCTTGGAATTATCCCTGGTTTTTCAAACTAGACTATTTCCCCGTTTTCTGTAAATCAGAGCAAATTTTGTTACGTATCAAAGCAATTTGACTTTTTTAAGTTAATGTTTATTGAAGACTGGAATTCTAAAAAAAAAAAAATATCTATAGTCCAATTCAGTAGATGTGTCATGATTGGTTATATAGTGATTTGTAGTCCTCCAAGCTAGTATTTTCCGTGATGCACTTAGATAAACAGACAGAGCGTCAAGGTGTCCCATGTTGACAAAATCTGTCATCCGGCTGCCCTGTAATGCTTTTGACTTTCGGGGAGGTTGGGGGGGGGGGCTTAGGTATGAGCGATCACAAGCAAAATTCAGTGCGTTTTCAATGTATTGGTGTGTTGAGTTTTTTTTTTTTTCAACAGTCTTGGACTTAATTGCTGTGCAGTCCATAAATGTTGTCGGGTCTAAAAGAACTATTTAGATACACAATGTAAGCGCATTGTAAAACAAATATAAGTGTTTGGTACATCTACAAATTGACGCAGGTAGTACTAAACGCTTAGGCTAAAACCTATGTATGCAGTGCGTTTAAATGCGGTAGACGCATAAGTGTGTGCATGAATGTATTTATAAAGTGTTGACATATCTTTCGTCTTTCGATTAGTGGGTCACCTTTTCTGCTCCTGCAGGATTACTGACATGAGAGATGGTTGTCATATTCTGAATATTAACAACATTCTGGACATTTTCCTTGAGAAATTCTATCTAGTCCATCAGACGTTACACAGTAATTGCTAGATCAGAAGCAGCTATTTAGCGTGCTGGGGTTTGGGAAGCACAATGAGAGATGTCAATTATAGGGAGATAGCGAGAGACTAGAGACACCGCAGTGTAGTGTACCGTGCAGACCCTTCTCTTTTTTTCCCTTAATACTTGTACATACATAAATATGTGTAAGTGTCACTTTGTATCAAAAGAAAGTATGTAAACCCAACAAACTGCGACTGTGATAAGCAAATAATATTAGCAGCATCAGACAGCCAATCATTTACAAATCACTGAAATATTCCCAGCTGATATGAGTGAGCACATCTATGTATTATCTTGCATAATCTCAATCTCACATTTAAATCTACACTTCTATTTTTTTTTTTATAGTTTCAAGTCCATGGTTGGTTTTACCTGGTTCAGCCCATTCATTTTTCAGGTATTTTTTTTTCTATTGATGACTAAGATTGAAAAAAAAAAAGTTTTTTTGCAAAATATATATTTATTTATGTATATTTCTTTTATCCTTTGCTGTTCTTTTTGTTATAAAGCTTACATTGCACTATAATAATATTGAATACTACTTGATAATCAATAATCAATATTAATAATGAAACCTTTGTTTTTTCAGTGATGGAATACATGTCCTCTAATATGCATATTTAAAGTACATCTGCATACTTTTCAGAGTTGTTCAATGCCTTCTATAAGATCATTAGCTGTCGTTAGGCGTAGTACCAAGACTAGTGTTTGGCAGTTTTGATAACCTTGAATTTTTTCCTGTGTCGGGCTGAAGAAGAGCTCTGGCATACAAAACACACGTCTAAGTAGGTGATCAAATTTTTTTCCTACACCCAATTGATTATTAATATTGTTTTACTGGTCCCACTGATGACTCAGTATACTACCGGGAGCCAAGTATAGCTTCTCAGATGGAGTGACGCTCATTGCTTGCTTATAGGAGGACTTATCAAAGTAGGAGCCACCAAACACTTTGAGATACACCAACCCTTTAGTAGCCAGGTCTTCATTAAAAAAAAGCAGCCCTTCCAAAAAAAAAAAAGGCTAATTTTGAATGAAACGTTTATGTCAAGTCGGACAAAACAATTGTGAAGTTTTTCTGTCCAGTGGCGTACAAATTTTGCCCAGACAAGACGCTGGTGTGAAAAATGAGTTGGGTTCTCTAGGTTCTCCGGTTGCAAACAAATTTAAAAAATTAAAAATTCTAATAAAAAAAGAAAATCCTTGATGCGTTGACGACCAGTCAAAGCTCGGACTTATCCATCTCTCATGTCCCCATCTGAATTTCTGAATTTCCCTTTTTTTTTTTTTTTTTTGCTTCTCCAAGTTGACTGTTAGCTGTCCCACCTTGCTTCTGAAGTTGTCTCCTGATTGGTGTGCTCCCCCTCCCTTACGTCACTCGGAATATGACGTTGATTCTTCCTGTTTCCTCCAGCTGTGTCTTAAAGTAAATCTTGTGGTAGCGCGGAGCCTCAGCTGAGCTCTGCCTGCTGAACTAATACAATTACAGCCAGCCAAAGGAGAGGAGCACAAAAGAACTCTCTCCCTCTCTCTCTCTCCCTCTCTTGCCTTCTCCCAGCTTCTCTGTACTCTGCCTCCTGTTTGTTCTGTTAGCTTCACACACACACACACACACACACACACACACACATGCACACATACACTCTGTCTCTTAGTCATTCAGACATACACACACACACACACACACACACATCCTCCCTCCCTTGTCAAACTGTACTGCTCATCAGCAGATACACTAAGCATCGTGGTTTCTGTCTTTGACCGGCAAGAAGGATCAGTTTGCACAGCTTCTCTTGAGTAAGTATTGCCTACAGCCTGGCTTCCCTTAGATAACTTCTCGCCTGTCCATCCTAAGGATTTTCCCCTTTGAATGGAATGGGAACTTAAATGAGATAAGCGTTAACTGGAGTAAGTGAACTGAGTCATTTTTGGTTGTTGATGGATTCTTCTTTTTAAGTTGACAGTTATTGATGTCTATTATGTTTTGATTGTTTTAGTTTTTATTTGCACCGCTCTTACTTGTTCTTGAATGCTGTTTAACTTAAGCTTTTTAACTTTTGATTTTTTTTTTTTTGAGGGGGGGGTGTGTTTGCCTGTTTTGTTCAATGTGCTAAAGGTGCTTTCTTGCTGTCTTTATTGATTTGCTTGCTATTTGCATGCATCCTGCACTTCCCCTTTTTTTAGTACTTTGCCCCTTCTTGAACATATCATGTTTAACAGTGATGACTTTATGGGTCCCTTTCAAGGGCCGTAATGGTTTCATTGTAAAAGATGGTTGGAAAGTTGGTGCTTCTGATAAGTTTTCAGTCTTGGTTTGTTTGGGATGCTTGTTGCCCACCCATGTACTTTGTAGGGCACTTTGTAGGGCAGTGTTGACTTTGGTATGAACCTGATTTTCTTGGATTTGGATTCATTTTGAAGGTAAACTTACTATCATTGGTTGTCATAGCTGTAGAACTGGGGCCCTGTGTTTCTGTGCCTGGCATCATGTCTTCAGCATCACCAGGGTTAAGGATGGAGAGCTTTGATGTCGTAGACAGAAAGACTGCCGTTTGCAAGTATTCATTTAAACAGTGAAGGTTTTTTTCCTTGGCGATCGCCTTGTGTTGCAGCAGAACAGCCTACATTGAAAGCTGTACAAGAGAGCAACTCAGATCAAGTGCGTTCCATAGTGAGATAACTGCTGCGAGTGGGGACGGTTTAGAGCCACACATCGAGCACATGCTGTTGCTTTCATAAGGAACTGCTCAGTGCTGAAATCCAAGGAGCACTGTTTTCTTTTGGAAGTTCAGCAACGGAAGGAGCATGCATCCTCTTGTATGCAAACTACTTCACCATGGTTACTTGTCACTTATATTTTCCCTTTTTTTTCTTTTAGACTTTAAGATCATTTTTTGTTCTTTTGAGCTTATTTGCTTTGCAAGGTTAACCTCACTTGAAGGCAGCTGGGCTGACTAATTTGCTATGAAAGATTTTTTTTTCTTTCTTTTTATTTTGTCCCCCTCCCCTCCCTGCTCTCTGCTATTGTAGGACCATAACAAAACGCGCATGGGCAACACAAGACAGGTGCGTTGTGTCAAGAAAGACAGGTGCAACTTTTCGTTCAGTAGGTTCTTACCAGACGACTATTGTTGAGTGGTTTATGAGTTTATGGTCAGTTCTGAGATAAGGACACCCAGCTCTGCAAGGGACTTGCAAACAGACCTGGTGAGGCTTTTTTTGTGTATCAAGCTGATTTGCATGCTGAGCACAGACTCTATTATTAATCATCATTTTCCACAAACCAAAGGGTGAAGTTCTAGATTTACCCTTTGTGGCTGTTTTATGGGGAATCTAAAGGTGGACTGAGAGGGTCTGCTGCTTACCTGCCTCTCATTAAACAGTGCAGCTTCCTGGAATGCTTGGAAAGTAAACTTTAGCAGTTTTGTTCCTTTATCGTTACTTCTGCATTTATAAGTTAAGCCGGTTAACAAGTTCCACAGTGCACCAGTCCTTTCTTGAGTTTAAAAAACATTGGCTCATTGCAAATGGACAGTAGATCAACACAAAAATTTGACCACCTGGTCTGTCTCCTTTGCTTGTTTTTAACCTTAGGATAGATGGCTTGGGGCAGATGGAGAGAGGTTCCTTGGCTATCACAAATGTCTAAAGATAGATTTTTTATTGGCTATGCTGGCCATGTATAATTTCAGTTACCGTTAATTTGCATCTTACATCTGCCAGCAGTTTGCTCTAAGCACTTATTTCTCTTTCTGTAAAATAATACTTTCTAATATCACTCTTGACCTTTCCCTGTCTAGTACAGGTGTTCTCGCACAAAACCAGCGATATTGTGCTGTTTTCACCATTTAGGCTTTATGCAGTCTTATTAAAGATTTATATTGTTGATAAAACTGCATACGAAAAAACGACATTTATTCTTAAATTTTATTCATCATTATGTTTTTTTTCCTCTACCATTTTAAGAATCACTCAACCTAATTTATATGTTTTTAATAACCAAACATTTTTTTTGTTCACAATTTTTGTCGCTGGCAATTATGGCATTGTGTTGATTATTGTTTTTGTATTTTACATTTTGCAACAAGATACGGGGGATATGGATCACGAAAGGTATCTGGCCACAGAGTCACTTCTGGAGCACCCCTGCCTGCAAACTAAGTCACAGATTCAAGGGTCTTCGAGATTACCTTGAACCTGTTTGGATACAAAGCTGTATCTGATCCTTTTAAACAGCAACAGCTTCTTCGTGACAGTTCCACTTTCCACTTCTGTGCTCCTTTGTATAATCAATACTTCTGCTTTTTATTAATCATACATGGAGGAACTTAAGATATAAAGGTGTAAAATAGCTTGAAGTGCAAGTGGCATGTGTAGTTTTATTGCAGTGTTTTGCTGCACCTGACATTAGTCTTTTTAATGCTATAAGATAGTTACTATTAACTCTTTATACTCGTAACAAACTAGCAAGCTGGTCTAGCTACAGTTATCAAAAGTGTAACTCCCCACACCTAGGAGTGTCTGTATTACAGAGAGTGTGGACACCTCTTGTGTATTTGCAGGTATGATTGGTACAGTCGGTACGTTGAGCTGGAGATTTCTTTGGTTTTGTTTTGCATGATTGGTACCCTTGCCTTTTTTTTATATCCAGTTCAGACAATTATTCTAGTGCTTATTATGATATGCAAACAATCTATATAGCTTAAATCATTCTACGTAGCTGCTGGTCTGACTTATATTGGCTACAATTTTGATATAAATACTTGCTAGACTATAGTGTGATGTTGGATAAGTCAACTGAGACTTGGTTCTGGATACTGTCAGTTTTTGGAATCTGGAATATTTTCAAATTGATGCTAGAGCTTTAAGCCTTAAAGAGTGTTTTGAATACATGTCCTCCCCAAAAATATGATGGATTTGCATTTTGTTGAATTCAACTTTTTAACAGTGATGAAGAGTGCAATCCAAAATTTTTTCTATGGAAGTATTGATGAAAAAAGAATATATGTGTGTGAATGAAACTGTCACGATTTAGGCTGCAACAGTTTCTGACAGTCCAAAGCGAAGGTAGCATGCAGAGCAAAAAAAACAAAAAACTTGCCCATGTAACTTTTCTATAGAGCAATGGACCTATATATGTTTATGTGAACATCAAACTGAATAAAAATAAAAATTGTAATAAGTATATGGTAAAAATGTAAAATGTATGCATCCCTGTAGTTTCAGGAATACTACTACAGGTAATAGTTTAGTGTTGCCCAGAATTATATGACAAACATAGATTGAATTTACCTGTAGAGGCAATTGCTTTTTAAAAAAAATGGCCAGGTAAACATGACCCGTGCATAAAATTTGCACACTTTGGGAACTGGTGTCAGGTTAACATAATATACAAGTTATGATGACACTTCTTACAAGTTACGATGATACTTCTTGTAACTTTTTAGAGAGTGAAATGTTTCAATATTATTTAAAATATAAAGATAGGTTTAAAAAATTAAAATACATTTAAAATAATTTAAAAACAAATGCTCCCTTTATGAACAAAAATGTATTTCTATCATCTGCAAGAAATTATGCAGTTTGCACACCTGATATAGCTCAAAGTTCATATAACATATTATTTTTATTTGTTAAAATTATATATATATATATATATATATATATATATATTGTACACAATTAATTAAAACACAGCTTACTGTATAATGCAAACAAATATGCCATATTATTGACAGTGAATATGTTTCCAATAACATTTTATTGTAAAAGGGAGTTTGTAAATTTAACAAAATATTATCTTATAAGGAATAAACAGATGTTTTGGATGCTACAAATTTAGCTATATGAAAAAAAAATTATTCACCCACCAATATTTCATTGTGTGTAATATTGAATATATTAGCAACATAGCTGTTTAAAATGTTGTAAATCTTTTTTCTTCTTTATTTTTTTTTTTATTTACAAGATCAACATGTGTATTCCACAGCCGCTGACATGTAGCTAAATGGGTCAATTTATCACCGGCTGGCAGCTGCAAAACCAGAACAAAACAAGCAGTTAAACATCTCTGGTTTAAACAGATTTCTTTTTATTAATCATTTTGCTCTTATATTGAATTTAAACATTGCTTTGTGTCTGAGATAAATTACAGACAGTGAATGTCAGGATCACTTTAGACAACTTTTAAATTGAAATACACAAAATGATAGGCTTGCCTGTTATAAAACAGCATGCAGAACTATATATTAACTATAGGTCTCAAATATAAGTACAGGTTCACATTAAGTAATTCGTTGTATACATTTTGCTATGATAGTTTGCAGCCCTTTTAGCCACATATGCCAACGATTATGGAACTTTAAAGGAATACAAGAAGCATTTTGCAAAGCATTATAAATATAGGAAATGAAATTATAGGAATAGATATTTATTAAAATTTTGTGGTAACAAACATTTACTCTACCTATAGAGATGTGTATACATCTCTATGTAAGAACACTGCGTGGGTAAGAGTACATGTGTACATTAGTTTGTATTTCATCGTAGGATTAAGGCCTAGTTCAATCAACAAGTGAAATTAAACATGATAAGAATAAACACAGGTCTATACACAGGTGGAAAAAAAAACCTAATAAATAAATAAAGAAAAAAAAAAAGAAATGTTAAAAAAATTGTGGCGGACTCGATGGACTTCTCTATTTTTCTAGTTGCGATTCATATTTTAGGGTGATGGTGCTAGTAAATGTCCTTTATGCATTTTGAGAAATGTTATGCTTCTTATCTCATTTTATGTTTTTGTAAAGATTTTTTGACATTAAAAATATGTTCAACTTTCTGTTTGCACTGCAGTCTCAGCATTTATAGTAATTCAGTATGTCCCTGGTTGACTTTTTATTTGGCAAAATAAGAAAAGAAAATCTCTCATTACAATAATGGTGCCTGCCAGTCTTAACTGGACCTGTGTTGTCATCTTCTTCCACATTGACCTATCTTTTTGCACGCTCTTGATGACTACTCTCTGGATAAGTGATGGTTTTGTCATGCTGAAATGATGCCTATTTGCATGAACAGTCATCCTTTAAAACTAGCCACAGATGCAGTCCTAGGGAGCGCGTAGATGTTTTTACAGGTGAACCGAAAAAGATGGGACCAATTCCAAAAAGTCTGCAGGCAGCCTCTGGCAATATACCCTATGATTTCTAAGATGTGCTCTGTTAAGCAAATGCATAGTTTAATATTAGGTGAACACACCATGAAAAAATAGCTTATTTTTTCCTATGCTCATTTCCATCTCAAGAAGAGACAAAAAGAGATAGAGATGAAAAAAAAAGGAGGGGGGATGAGAGAGATAGAGAAACAACCATAGTAAAATGTAGAGAAATACAGAGATAACTGCAACGGTAAAAGTTATTTTTTCCAAGTTAGTTTGGGACAACTTGTTTTTGTTATTTAACTTTATCGCTGAGTTGGCAATGGCAATTTAGAAAAAGTGAGACACGTCCGTTTACAAAAACGGTTTCAGGTTTCTTTTTTCATTCTATCACTAAAATGTTTTGTAGGTGCCAGGCATGCAACAAGATGTGGTCTTCCACACAGGGATGGACAAACATCAGGTCACATGACACCTTTAGGAAAAGATCTGTTTGCACTTGTAGCCTTTCCATAAAACGAAGCATAAGGTCTACAAGGCTAGAAAGGGTTTTGCGCAAACAACAGGAAATAAAGGCAGTTCACACATATGAATATTCACCTTCAAGTTGGCGAAGATATTGTAGTAGTAAAATAAACACCATTGACTTGTTATTAGGTCGCATGAACAAGACAGAATTGGCAATTGCCGGATTTACCATAAGATAAGTTTATGTGATGGATCTGGAGATTAGATGAATCAAAATTCATTCTATCGAATGGTATGCTAAAATATAAAATTATGGCAAAGGTAAATAAGAGGAAGCTCACTTTTCATAAACTTGTCCGTTGGGGTAATCGTTACAATTTTAAATTTCTATTTGGTCCAATCGAAAGAAACAAATAAAAGTATACATGCTTTAGTAAGTCATCCCTGGGTTTAGAATTTGTGTTATTTTGTAGATTATATATTAGTTATATCTTTTTTTTTTAATCTTCTGTATTTACTAAACTAGACCCCTGTCTCTTTTTATTAATATTGATCAATCTCAGTAAACACAGAATTTCCGGTGCCATGTAAAAAAACGGAAGCAGTCTTTTAATAACTCACTGAAAAACTTCTATGAAGTGCCAGTAAACTTAGCTTCATCACTAGAAAACTCAAGGAAATTGGGTAGTCCAAACAAGACGAAATGTAAAAAAAAATATTTTTCTAATTTCTCTATTTATTGTGATTTTTCTTTAATGTCAAAAAAATCTTGGATGCCAAAGGCATTTGATAAAAGCAAGTACAACCTAGTTATGGGTCTACAGTATTTAAGTACATCAGTTTTATAATATGACTCTGCCTGAAATGATTTTCTGCTTGCTCTTCTCATCTTATATTTCTCTTCTCCTTAGTAGAAAGTACTTTCATCTATGTCCATATTATCTAAATGTAATCAATTGCTTGTCTATAGTAGGATTCTTCTAATCTACTATTGGAGATAAACCATATCCTTTTAAGCACTTGAGCAAAAGAATCATATTACGGGTGCTTAAGCAGTTTTTATTTTATTTTATTTTGTATTCCTGTTTTTTTTTGTTTTTTTTTACTTAAATCTTAATCCATCTTAAACCAGTGAAGCAGAAATATTTAAAAATGTTTCATTTCAGGCAGAGTGCATAATAAATTGCAATAATTGTAATGTGCCATAAATCCCACAGCCTATGCATTTTGCATTTTATTCAGGATTGAGGTCAGGAAATTTGGAGAAATTTAAAGAAAATGATTCATCAGTCCTTTTGTTCTGTTGGCCAGGGTCCCAGGATTCTCGAGCTGTGCCCAGCTGACAAGCTTTTGAAGATGGCACAATAACAGTCCAGTGATGCCTGACCATGACAGCGCAGCCCTCTTAAGCAGGCAGACCAAGAGAAGAAGAGTTGACATTGGAGTGAAAAGGACTGTAGGGACAGCATCTGCATTTTTTGCTAAAGCAAGAGAAGCGTTTCACAGTGCCATGAATCCCCAAGGTTCCGAGCAGGATGTTGAGTATTCAGTGGTGCAGCATGCAGATGGGGAAAAGTCAAATGTACTCCGCAAGCTGCTGAAGAGAGCGAACTCCTACGAAGATGCCATGATGCCTTTTCCAGGAGCGACCATCATTTCCCAGCTGTTGAAAAATAACATGAACAAAAATGGTGGCATTGAGCCTGGTTTCCCAGCCAGTGGGCTCTCCAGCACAGGCTCCGAGATACATCAGGAGGATGTATGTAGCAACTCTTCAAGAGACAGCCCCCAAGAGTGTCTTTCTCCTTTTGGCAGGCCCACGTTGAGCCAGTTAGAAATGGAACGGTTGTGTGATGAACACCTGAGAGCAAAGCGTGCCCGGGTTGAAAATATAATTAGAGGTATGAGCCATTCCCCAAATGTGGCCATGAGGGGCAATGAAAATGAAAGAGAGGGAGCCCCTCGGTCCATAAGCCCCCGAGAAAGCTATCGAGAGAACAAGCGCAAACAAAAACTGCCTCAGCAGCAGCAACAGAGTTTCCAGCAGCTGGTTTCAGCTCGAAAAGAGCAGAAGCGAGAGGAACGTAGACAGCTGAAACAGCAGCTGGAGGACATGCAAAAACAGCTGCGCCAGCTGCAGGAGAAGTTCTACCAGATCTACGATAGCACTGATTCTGAAAATAACGAAGATGGCAATCTTTCCGAAGATAGCATGAATTCTGAACTAATCGATGCTAGGGCCCGGTCTGTGGGCAGGTCAGACAGTGAAATGTTTGACTTAGATCCTGCACAGTTCATTGATCGCGCCCGAGCCCTTATCAGGGAGCATGACATGGCACCAGATAATCAACCCAAAAGAGAGGGACCTAAAGACAAAGATCATTTGCATAGCACTTTCCATCCTGAAGGTAAACACTTAGCAGAAACACTAAAACAAGAACTGAACACAGCCATGTCCCAGGTAGTGGACACTGTGGTCAAAGTGTTTTCTGCCAAACCTATACGCCAACTTCCTCAGGTCTTCCCACCCCTCCAAATGCCTCAGGCTAGATTTGCAATGAGTGGAGAAAGCCACAACTTTCATACCACCAACCCACGTCTGCAGTGCTTTGGCGATGTCATCATTCCAAACCCCCTGGACACATTTGGCAACGTTCCTATGCCTAGTTCCAATGACCAAACTGAAGCTCTGCCTTTAGTTGTCCGAAAAAATTCAAATGAGCAGGCTGCTGCTGGGCCTCCACCTGGTAGTCACCATCCTTCATTACATCAGTCCCCTCTATCAGCTGCTGCCAGCTTCTCATCCTCTTCTTTCCGCCACCCATTCCCTCTTCCGCTTATGGCTTACCCATTTCAAAACCCTTTGGGTGCCCCATCATCAGCCTTTCAAGGAAAAGACAGGTCATCCCCAGAGTCCCTAGACTTGACTAGGGAGACGACCAGTTTGAGGACCAAGATGTCATCCCACCACATGAACCACCACCCTTGCTCTCCAGTCCATCCACCCAGCTCAACAGATGGGCTTTCCCTATCCTTCATCAAATCGGAGTGTGGAGACATGCAAGATATGTCTGACATTTCACCTTACTCGGGAAGTGCAATATCCTTTTTAAAGTGTTTATTAAGATAAATATAGTTAGCATATCATTGTCTCTATAATGTATTGCATGACATATTAATAATTTTGGTAAGTAAGCTAGCCATTTTTTCATTTTTATAGTTAATGTACCAGTCCAAAGAACAAAAACAAGAGATTTACATCTTTAATTTGTTGAGAAGAACATTAATATTCACAGAGCATACCACTCTATTCTATAAATCAGTGGCAGTGGAATTAGATTATAGTTGTTTCCAGGGATTATTATAGCTCACAGGAGTTCAAGGTGTGACTCTTATAGACCACTGCTAGCAATAAATGTGATTTTTGCTGCTCCATGATGCATTTACCTGGGGCCTCGTGTGACAGAAGGCTTTCAGAGTGTTGAGATTATGATGTTACCAAAGGTAGCTGCCCGAAGTTGTTTAACTGTTGTGTTAAATTAGTGGTATGCATCATCCAAGCATATGTTGTGTTCCCATTCTTATGTGTGTGCAATTATAACTTGGAATATTTAAATGTGCATGCTAATGTGGAGCAGTGGTTCTCAACCTCAGTCCCCAAGTACCCCCAACAGGCCATGTTTTCAGGCTTTCCTTTATCTTGCACTGGTGCTTTAAATCAGAGTCAATGGCTTGGTATTTTAGACAGCTATTTTATCTAAGAGAAATTCCCAAAACATGGCCTGTTGGGGGAACTTGAGGACTGAGGTTGAGAACCTCCGATGTAGAGGACTGCGCATGCCACTGTACTGGACAGCTTATATGGGTCACATAGGAATAACCGTCCAGTCGGCTGTCCTTAACATGTTTATAAGGTAATACTCATATTCATATTTCTCCAAGCTATGAGGTAATCCTCTTTGGTAATTCTATGCGGGTTTGAAATTGTTATGCTCTTATAATATAATATTGGATCTATCCAGCCAAGTCAACAAGGGCCATAATGTTTCCATATATTTAGGATATATATATATATATATATATATATACTTTATATGTTTGATAATTTCTCAAGATACTTACACCACAAATAGCTATACTTAACCATTGTAGAATATTTTTATTGTACCCATCACTGTTTTTCAGTCAGTTTCAGTAATTGGACAACTGTTGGACACTGTATTGGGTACAGATATCTGAGAATTCTTTGATTCTTTATTTTTCAGCTTTGAAATACAAGTGACAACAAAGACATAGAATATGAGGGTGAATGTATATTCAAAACTTGGCAAAAAAAAATCTTTATTATTGTATTTACCTAATTTACCTAATTGGATCCATCTAAAAGTGAACAGTATGATGTACTTTTTTTGCAATTCAAAGTGTTATTTAAAGTATCTCTCTCTTGCTGCCTTCTTTCCCAATCCTTATGCACTGGAGCTTTGTTTGCCTGCTGAAAGGTAATATTATAAGGGTTTTTTCAATTGACAGCATTAAGGCATTTTAGTTGTAACATTTACGGTAACATTTAGCAATTATACAACTATTATGTTTGTTACCATCAGGTTGGAACCACAAATGTTCATGTTTGATTCAAGTGGCAGATAACTTTGATAGAAATTGTATAATTTCCGTGACACTATCTGACTATGACCAGACATATACAATAAGATCCCTTACTATCGATCTCATGAAGATTGCCCTCCTGCCAGACCGAACATTTTTCCTTTATTGATTTTGTGAAGCAAAATACATGTGATTAAGCACTGATGGACATTTCTGTTTAGAAATGGTGACCATCACTCCTCTTGGAAAATTTGTTTGTATAATACCAAGCCAATCTGATGTTCAAAATAAATGTTTATTAAAAGCCAACCCTTTGAAAACTGATATAGCTTGGTAGAGTGACCCATTGGCTTCTTGTATCTCTCAAATTGTCTAGAGGAAGGTTTCCCTACAATGAGTTTCGTCTCTGCACCTTCCAGCTCTATAGTAAATCAGTGGCAGTATTATAGTATAGGATCACAACTCCCATTTGACAAAATCTCATTCTACTAAGATGAACACTAATTTATTTTTATTTTACACATTTATAAAGACTACTATAGTGCCGAACAGGGGCAGCATTGAAGGTCCACTGCAGCCCCTGAGGGATTTTAGCTATCTTACATAATTTAATGCAGTGATACATTAATGTGCACATAATAAGGTCAGTTTGGGGAAAGATAATCATCAAATGCTTTTGGGTGGGCTGTAGAGAACTGGAGCACCAGGAGGAAAGACACAGCAAAAGCATGCATTGGACATGCAACTTATATATACACAGTCCTTAGTAGGAATCAAACTCAGGGCTACAAAAGTGTGTTCTACCTACTTAGCCTCCATGTTGCCCTTGTCTGTATCTTCTTTCCTAAGTATGCAACTTTGAATTGGAAACCTATATTGGCTCCCCAAATACACTTTTTATGATTAGCGTTTATAATTTTAGATTTTATAGGCTTTACTGATAAATATGTTTCAGCGGTCCCACAACAAAGTAGTTGTTAGAAGAAAAACCAACATGTTTTACAGAACCTCAGGCCTTTACATTATGGAAAGACCTTACGGGAAAGTGCCAACACAATGTAGCTTTGTAAACACCTTGTAAGTTTGATGAAACTAGAAACTCTGACCAGAAAATCTCGGCACTGGAGTTCCCAGAATATAAAGAAGCCAGTATGTAGTTTCAGTTGACAACATACATGAAAGTAATATATTCATTTTTGGGTGGAGGTGACCATTTACTCCTATAAAAAATTTTTTGGACGTATATGGGCACACTAACATGATACATAATGAAAAAAAAAACTGCCTTTTTTGTTAGGCACAGTTTTTTTTTGATGGTTGGACTATGATGTCCATCAGCGGAAATACGAGTTAAAATGAGCTGCCAATATGGAAAAGTGCTTGACATGTAACCATAAAACAGAAGCCCAGCATTTCATAACATCCAATCAGAGCTTTCATTTTCTAGTATAAATCTGATTGCTGCTTTCTCTATTCAGGAATGTGAATATGGTTCTCTACATGGCAGAAGAGGCCTACATTAGTTTGGTTTATATTCATAGACAATGATGTATGATTATGTAAGGTTCTTGTGATGTGTTTTGCTCTCGAATATAACTGTATGTTGTCAGCTAAGGGGAGAAATATTTATCAATGATCTGTTGACGAGTCTTAACTATCTTGAGAGTTGTTGTTCACTTGTTGGCTTATTCAATAAAACAGCCAAACAGAAATGGGCTTTCAGTAAACTGAAATCTAAGTGGTTGTTATGGTTTTTTTCCACTTTACACATAAGTATTGCTCTGTATACTTTGGAGGTGTTGGTATTTATCAAACTGCACATTGGCAGAAAGAGTCACTAAAAGGCTCCAGTGCGTGAACAGGTTTTGGATCCCCAATGCAACAAACATTTTTTCACTCAATCAGTCGACCATCAGATAGAAGTATGTCCCGGTCTTTGAGGCAGAGGAAAGGGTCCCAGCCCCTATCAGGACCACATCTAGTATAGACAGGGCCCTAAGTCCGAAAGGGCCTTTGTGTAGCTGCACAGTCTACACAAATGGTATATCCACCCATAATTGCACAGGTATATAAGGCTGCAGCCCACACAACCCATCATTTGCTTTCTTTATTATTTATGGAATATAAGCAAATCTCTAATTGGTTGTTAAGATTTTCAGCATTTCACTAAGGTTGATTTGCTAAAGGTAATGGAATGGCCCCTAGTGAATGTAGTGAAAATTTCCAAATCACGTGCAAGGAAAAAAAACATTATTTTTTCTTGCACATGATTGGATGGTGGAAGTTAACAGATAGTCATCTTATTTATTAAGCTAAGGAAAAATTCCCTTGCAAAGTGAATGACTCATTTGCTTTTAGTTAATCAGCCCCCAAAATGGGAAAAAAGAGGAGTGATATAGTTGTGGGACAGAGGACAACTCTGTTAAAACCCATTTGAATCTATACTGACGAGAAAATAAATATCGCAGTTCGGCTTCAGAAAAAACAAAACCCCTTCCTATATTAAAATACGTCCTTTTTGTTTCTCCATAAAAATAGGACCTGTAGGTAACCATTTACTTGGTAAAGCATATTGAAGCCTAGCAAGTCTGAACCAGCAAAAAGCTGCAATTTGGAAAGGGTGAAATTTTGCAATTTTGACAAAATTCATTGGAGCCATTTAATAATCCTGGACATTTTCTTGTGCCAAAAAAAACAGCCCCAAATTAGCCTTATTATTTAAAGTTTTTATACATTATATTTGTATAGTAACTGAGACAAAATTGTTATTTTTATATAAAAAGTAGCGCTGGCAGTATTAACTACAGAAATTAATTTGCTTAAACTGAAATCTTGTCTTTAATTGGTCGAAAAAGATCTTTTTTAAAAAACAATATCCTGCTTCTATTTTATCAGAGTTCTTTGTGAAAGCACAATTGGAGTTTTATTTTTTATACTTATGTAGTCAGGCTGCATAATAAAAAAAGAATAAGGCATTTCAATTTTTTTTTTGTTTTCATGATCAAAACAGTAATGTGCTTCCAGCACACTTGAGAGTCGGAGGTTGACTGCAGAGGTCCAGGTCTTCAGAAGTCCAATATGCCCCCAGCACAGTACTCTATTTAGCAATGCTCATGCTCCCTAAACAGCACTGTTGATTGGAGCACTGTGCAGGGAGTGTCTCGGACCGCTGGAGACCCAGACCAATGTGCTTTATTTGAGAGAATTGGTCTAACTCTCCAGCATGCTGACAGCACAAGCAAGCAGCTTCTTATTGTTTTAATTACAAACACATTAAAAAAGCATTTAAAAAATGGCATATTCAACCTGACTACATAACAAGTATAAAAAAACAAGACTTAAATTTTCTGAGCAATAGAAATAAAAGAGAGAGGTAAAATGCCACCAGCTGCCTTGGGCAACATTTGGACCTCAATCTCTAGCGAGGTTCTTTTCATCCCAAAGTTAATAAAAGTTTTCCTTTATCGGTATGGGATTTCACCCAGCAAATTTGGAACTGAAGAGTATGTGGTCTTGGACAGCACAAGTCTCAGCTTATGACTGCTTAGTGAATAAGACTCTGGAGAGGCTAGGTTCACAGCACTGGCAGAACATGGATATAAAAGAGCCCAAGGCCTTGGAACCCACTGAAAAGGCCCTGCGTTTTCCAATCTGCATTTAGGCAGGGGCACCATGACTTACACCCTTAATTTTTTATTAGCATTCTGACAGAGGCACGCATAAAAACAAAAAGTGTTCATGCTCGTCGTTTGGCTGGGGTGAGCTGAATGCATGACGCAGACGGTTCTAACCTGCTTCCCTGGAATATGGAAACACTAGCTAACGTTGAAAGATAAGGGGAAGTATGAGTCAACGGCTGACTCCCATCTCATGGAAATCTTACAGGAGGTTAATTATTACAGGAGACAACTATCTCATAAGAGAGAAAGAGAGAAATACATTAGAAAAACAAAAAGAGATATAAGAAGGAAAGAGGAAAAAGGAGAGAGATGGAGGCAATACAGAGGGACAAGAAAGAAGAAGAAGAGAGAATTAGAAAACAAAAATAGACAGTGAAGAAGAGAGAGAGAAAAAAGGAGAGAGGTCAAGGAAGTGATAAAGCCGAGAAAGAGAGAAAGGATGGAAGGAAGGGAGGACATAAAGAAAGAAAGAAAGAACGAAAGAAAGAAAGAAAGAAAGAAAGAAAGAAAGAAAGAAAGAAAGAAAGAAAGAAAGAAAGAAAGAAAGAAAGAAAGAAAGTGCTGGAGGAATACAGAGGGAAAGACAAGCAGAAAGAGTGGGAAAGAAGAAAGGAAGTAAGGAAGTAGGAAGGAAAGAAGTAAAGAAAGAGAGAAAGAGAGAGCTGGATGAATAAAGAAGGAAAGACAAGCAGAAAGATCGGGAAAGGAGAAAGGAAAGAAGGAAGGAAGAAAGGAAAGAAAGAAAGCTGAAGGAATAGATAGGGAAAGACAAGCAGAAAGATCGGGAAAGGAGAAAGGAAGGAAGGAAGGAAGAAAGGAAAGAAAGAAAGCTGGAGGAATAGATAGGGAAAGACAAGCAGAAAGATCGGGAAAGGAGAAAGGAAGGGGAAGAGACAGTGGTCCATGAGAATGAGACTGTGAGAGGACACAGCCTGATCTGTCATTAGGAATGAGAGGTGATGATACAACACCCAATCTTTTCTCGAGTTGTCATCACTGGATTTCCTCAGCAACTGAGCTGACAATCTAAAGTTGCAAATGTGATGAAAAGCTCTCTATGAAGAGAAAGAAGCAACTGATGATCAGCTGTAAAGAATGAGAAAAGGATAAAGGAAAAGGGACAGAAAAGGGAGAGAGTGAAAGAAAGTGACAGCTCTCAGGGAAATAAGAGACAACAAAGAATACAGAGGAATTAATATACTAGGGGGGTATTTTTTCCTACCTGTCTGAACATGACAGTGTGTTTCATGGCTACTGAAGTCTCAGAGGGTACTCCTGTCTAATAAACAATATCCTGTACAATAAACAATAATTCCAGCCTTATGTTCAGTCACAATTCTACAAGCTACTTTCTGGTACTAAAATTGTTTATCCAAATTACTTAATGATAAGCTTCTCACAGTGTGCACTAGAAGATGCATTACATCAGATATAGCCCAGCTAATTTCCTGCCTGGATTAAAGAAACATAGAAGACTGGCAGCAGAAAGAAAGACCATGCGGTCCATTGAGTCTGCCCCATTTTATATATATAATATATATTTTTTAATTTCTGTCCAGCAATATATAGCTGTTCACCCCCCCCCCCCCCAGCTTAACTGCCACTGGCTCACTCCTTTCACTCACTGGATTTCAGTTCTTTCAATTGTGGAGATTCAGCATCACATGTGGGTGTTACTTAGGGTAGTTTGTGTGCCCACTCCTCCACACTGACCATCAAGACATTTTGAAATTTGTATAGCTATTATTTTATTAGAAAAAGAAAGCTTATTTGCTGTATTAGTGTGGCTTATCAAATTGGTGTTGGGGCAGGGGTGAAGCCATCTTGTGCATTCAGTAGAATTTCATACTAGAGAAGGTGGCAGTTAGGAGCCAGTTAACCTACCAGTATGTCTATGGGAGGAAAGCCATGCAAGCACAGGGAGAACATGCAAAGTCAATGCATATACTGTCCTGACCAGGATTCAGACAAAGGACCCCCAACCACTGGGGTCAGCTGAAGTGCTAACCACTAAGCTGCCCCTGCATTGTGTTACACTTGTTGAATAAAAAAAAATGACCTGTTGATCTTTTCCGAAATCCGGTTGTATCCTGGGCACTCTGCAGTATTATCTTAAACAGCTGCCCAGTGCAACACTGTTAGCTAAAGAACACCTCCCCCTATGTAATATAAAGGAAGAATGGGGACAGGTGTGTCCTGTAGTCCTTATACACTTCCTACCCTTGGGTGACAACCTTGCATAGGAACAGTACAGTGAGTGAGCGTTGTCATTCTAGGACAACAGTTGTATTACTGGTAGAATCAAAAAGTGAAATAAAGGGGGGAAAAGACTGAAAAAGTAAACTAATGCCGCCACATCTAAGTACTAGTAAGCTGCCATCTATTACATTTAAACAGTGCCCTACAGTGAAGCAAATAGATAGATAGATAGATAGATAGATAGATAGATAGATAGATAGATAGATAGATAGATAGATAGCTGGATAGATAGATAGCTGGATAGATAGATAGACAGATTAGATAGATAGACAGATTAGATAGATAGATAGATAGATAGATAGATAGATAGATAGATAGATAGATAGATAGATAGATAGATAGATAGAACAAAAAAGAGCGAGAGAAAGAAAGAAAGAAAGAAAACAAAATTTGAATGGTTAACTGGCAATAGATGAATAGGTAGATGGATGGATAGATAAATAGATAGAAAAATAGATCATTTGTTTTTTTTAAATATATTTTTACAGACTTACCCAAGTGGTATCCAATAAGTTCTTTTACAAGCTATCTTACTTCCTTATATTGTAAAACAGATATCGATAGATAGATAGATAGATAGATAGATAGATAGGTAGATAGATCCAATACAGTCCAAAATCCAGTTGTGTCCTGTAGAGAACACCACCCCTTTGTTATATAATGGAGGAAAAGGGAACAAGTCCTGTAGTCCTAATACACTTCTTATCTTAGGTGACAACACTTCTCCTCCATAGATACAGTACAGTGAGTGAGCGGTGTCACCCCAGGACAGGGAGAGAGAGTTTTACTGGCAGAATCAAAAGGTGAAAATAAAGGAAAAAAGCCCAAAAACTAAATTAAGAAATTTAAACCAGTGCCACATCTAAGGAGCGGTAACCGGCAACATTTTCCGTTTTTGTTCTTGGGTTTAGATACATTGTAGATAGTTTAGGATTTTGAATATTGGGTTAAATCCCTTGAAAAGAAGAAAGCACAAATTAGAGGGAGACTTCCCTATGTGATGGAGGTCTGTATGTGCAGAAGAGATGTGTGTTGTGTGTTTTCCAGTGAGTAAGCACCAAGGCACAGGTACTGATGTACTGATGTATTCCGGCTGCACAGAGTTGCCCCATCCAGCCAGAAGTACGCTCTGCAGGCTCCATGCAGCTGCCTGCTATGCATGATTAACCTCTGGTGAGCCTTACATAGAAATCTTTTGTCCTTACGTACACAAAGCAAATTATTTTGGAAAGCCACTGAGCACAATTAAACACACAATTCAGCTGTATTAAGCTACCAAGGAGCTGCCTGTGCTATCTTTTTTTATTTATTTCCTGATAAGACAATCTCAGATCCTGGTTGCTGTGGTTGTGGCTGAATGTACTCCTCCCTATCAATGCGATTTTTATATGGATACATCTTCTCTCCTAACAATGACACTAAACTCTGGTTTAAAAATATATATTTTTTCAAGTAGGTATTCTTAAGCAATATTAACAACATTTATTCAAATGCAGCTTGCCAATTCTTAATTGTAGTGTATTAGTTTTGTATTTTTTTAGGCTTGTTTTCCTTTATTTTCACCTGGTGATCTAGCCAGTAAGTCTGTTTTTTTAACTTTTCTCAACAGGCTGAGCTGTCCAGAAAAAAATGGTGGTTAGAAGGCTTAGACAAACCATTTGCCACTCATAGGGGTGCTTACAATGATCAGATTTAATTCATTTATGAAAAAAAAAAACAGTTTTCTATAACTGTTAGGCCTTTTGCACACATGTGCAACAGCATTTGTGGAATCTCGGGCATTTGTGTTGCACATATTCGCACATATTTGTGCATGCATTTGCATGCATGTGCATTTACATGCACAATACATTCCTAGGCAAGAATCCATTAATATTTACACTTATATGCGCATGTTCGCTTGTACCAGTGCAAAATACTGGGAATGCTGATTTTTCTTTTTTTCCCCCTAAGAATATATAACTATAATTGCTTAAAGAGTGTTAGCTGGAGTTCAGTTTCATTTGTTAGTCAAGTCCATCTACATCTATTAGTCCATCTAATGCTATACTCTCCTGAGACCGACAATGCTGCTGTCCAAAGGTGTCCCTGTTGCTCTTCCAGTTTTCCAGCAAGCCGTTCCTGAGCAGTTGATTGGTTGATTGATTGCTCTCGAACGAGACAGGCCATAGAGGGATCAAAATTAGGCCGGTCCCTGCTGGATCGGTTAAATTTTGATCCATCTTAAACAGCTTGACTGCAAAGCAAAGAGACCACAAAATATAGATAGAACTGACCAGAGCAGCCAGTTAGGTTTAATTATTTTCGTCTTTGGTGCAATGAAACAAGGAACTTGGCTGGTCACAGGGAACTTTTTTTTGCAAAATACATTTATTTTGGAAAACAGTGATAGGCAGTTTGGAAAATGCTAATTTGAATGATTAACTGTCAACTGTAGATAGATAGATAGATAGAGAGATAGATAGATAGATAGATAGACAGATAGATAGATAGATAGATAGATAGATAGATAGATAGATAGATAGATAGATAGATAGATAGATAGATAGATAGATAGATATAGAAAGACAGAGTAGATAGACTAAGCCTGGCCATACATTATACAATTTTCTTGTTCAATTTTCTTTAGATTTACCTTCAACTATGTAGTACAAGGGCCTGCCTGATTGATTACAAATTGAAAGTGGTTAGATTTGACCTTATATGATATGGTTTTGGTAAATCTAAAGGAAAACTATAGAAGAAAATTGTATATAGTATGGCCAGCCTAAGGCAGGACATAGATTATGTAGTTTTTCATTCCTTCCACCTCGGATGGAAGGAAAGAAAATTGCTAGATCCCCCCATCAATGCAGTTAGCGCTATTGTGTTCTGCAGGAGGGGAGCCTTCCCTGCCAACAGAACACAATGATTAGTGTTGCCGGCTATAGCCGGTGGCACTAATGGTTCAGGTAAAACCCAACAGGCTAATCAACTTGTTTGAAACCAGGAAGCCCATATATGGATTGAAATGCGGCCAGTGGGTGCTGAACTGCCCAAATTTCAATGCATGTATGGCCGGCTTAAAGTGATTGTAAAGTCTTAAAAAAAAAGAATAACAAACATGTTATCCTTACCTCCTCTGTGCAGTGGATTTGCACAGAGCAGCCCGGATCATCCTCTTTTCAGGTCCCTCTTCTGTGCTCCTGGCTCCTCCCTCCTGTTGAGTGCCCCCACAACTAGCAGCTTGCTGTGGGGGCACCCGAGCTGAGTCACAGCTCCCTGCATCCATTCAGACCCAGAACCACGACCCGACACTGCCCCTTTCTATCCTGATTGGCTGACTGACTTTGATTGACAGCAGCAGGAGCCAATCGCACCGCACTGCTGTCTTAGCCAATGAGGGGAGTCCCAGGCAGCTAAGACACTTTGGCAACATCGCTGGATAGAGAGGGGGCTCAGGTAAGTGTTAGGGGGGCTGAGGGGGGCTGCTGCACACAGAAGGGTTTAATATTAATGCATAGAAGATAAAAAAATGTTTGCCTTTACAACTCCTTTAAGATAGAGAGAAAGAGAGTGACAGACAGATATATACTGTATATTTATTAAGAGAGCAAGAGAGAGAGGAAAAGAGGAAGCAATGGATAGAAAAAGAGAATGACAGAAAAAAGGGACAGATAGATAGATAGATAGATAGATAGATAGATAGATAGATAGATAGATAGATAGATAGATAGATATTAGATAGATAGATAGATAGATAGATATTAGATAGATAGATATTAGATAGATAGATATTAGATAGATAGATAGATAGATAGATAGATAGATAGATAGATAGATAGATAGATAGATAGATAGATAGATAGATAGATAGATATTAGATAGATAGATATTAGATAGATAGATAGATAGATAGATAGATAGATAGATAGATAGATAGATAGATATTAGATAGATAGATAGATAGATAGATAGATAATAGATAGATAGATAGATAGATAAATAGATAGATAGATAGATAGATAGATAGATAGATAATAGATAGATAGATAGATAGATAGATAGATAGATAATAGATAGATAGATAGATAGATTATAGATAGATAGATAGATAATAGATAGATAGATAGATAGATAGATAGATAGATAGATAGATAGATAGATAGATTATAGATAGATAGATAATAGATAGATAGATAGATAGATAGATTATAGATAGATAGGATGAAAATTGCAGATAGATAAATACATGGGGGCCATCTACAAATAAAACTCAGTGGGATCCCCGTCCTATGATCTGACCCAGAACAAGGTGTCCTCAGGGCTGTGTCTGTTGCAGAACTGAGAGGCTGGAAGGCAGATTTCACTCTTTAATCCTCAGGAATTGGTTGGCAGTGAATATGAAGGTAATGAAGAATGAAGTGCTGTACACAGAACTTTCTCCTTGCTCTGTTTAGAAGCAGCTGTAGATAGTTCTGCTTGTACCCTATAGAGGCCCTATTTTTATTGGGTGTGATCCTTTCTTAAGGCCAGTGATTTTGTCAATGTGGAGTTACTAACATTCACATGTCGTGTGAATCATTATGGCATTCAAACATTTTCATCCCAGTGAATGGCAGTGCAGGGGTGGCATGTCAGGGCAAGTCTGATCATTGGAGGAGAGCAGGCTAGCATAGCTAGAGAACTGACCACACTGTGCTCTCCTGCCTGGTGTGGTCAGTTTTAATGGGAAAGTAGAGGGACTGGCATGAACACCAGGGATTTCACACAAAGGAATCAATAAAAAGAGAACATGATACTTTACCATACAAGTACATGGTACAGCGGGCACATATCAGGAATAGCGGCGGCTGGTCCATAAGGGGTGCTGCCCCCCTAATCTCCATGTGCCGCCTATTAATCTTCATGTGGGGCACCAGACTCATAGGATTCTATGAGCTGATTTTTGTTAAGCACGTGATTAGTGCCTGAGGCTGTAATTGGCTTCAACAGGTTGGGCTAAGGGTGCAGAGCATTGCGCCCCGAACCCACCCACTTGTGACATTATCATTGTCTTCAGGCTTCTCCTCCCAACCAATCAGAACAGGAGGCGGATCTTAAGATCGGATTAGCCGGGAGGAGAAGCCGCGACCTGGGCGGGGTAAGTGCAGACCTGGCGGGAGGGGGGGTTTGTTTGCCGCCCCCCCCAAAAAAAAAATAGAGCACGGGCCACCACTGATCAGAACATGAAATGGTGGGGTAACTAACACTTTAAGCTGATCAGTTTATCATGATATTTAAAGACATATGCATCCTGTGTAACTGAGACTGCCATATATACCGGTATATGTTACCGGCCATTACAGGCTGAAGAAGGGCTGACTGTCCATAAACGTACCGGATAGGAAGACCTGTGATCTCCTCACTGTCACTGCTAGATTTGGCTTTGATCTCTGATCTCAATCTGCAACATATTTTTTTTTATACTTTCAATAATTTAGTATTGAAGCATATGTAGTTATTTATATATTTTAGCCAGAGTCCAAAGGATTAAATGGGGCAATTTAACAACAGATAACATTGAGCAAATGAGCTAATGGACCAATGTAATTTATTTTTTTTATTTTTTTACCGGGGGGAATTCAATGTCAATTAGTCATTTTTTTCATGCTACTTTTAATTTTTTTTTTTGAAGTGACACAAAACAATATCCGTATTCTCCAAAAATAATCCATACACATCAGCTACTTAAAGTGTTCCTAAACCCAGGGCCCTGCTTCCCCTATATCTGGTCTCCCACAGTACACAGAACATGGAAATGCAATTATATTAGAAAATATAAACTGCTAAATACCTTTTCTCATCAGTCTTATGACTTCTATCAGTGTCTAGTTAAAGCTTGTAGGAGGAGTTTTCATTCTCCTCTGACTGTCCTATGAGGTTGCAGGACCCCTGACCCCTCTGCCTTGACAGTGCTGATTGGCCCTGTGCTGATCACATGCACCTTCACAAAAAATAAAACACTCTCTAACAATACCAAACTGAGCATGTGCAGAGTGCCCCCAAGGCTCTGTTCTATCAGGAGATGGTTTGGGCACAGTGGAAGAAAGGGAGGATTAGAGAAGACAGGATCAAAAAGCCTTTTTACACAATGCAGAAGATTAACCCCTTAGGTTCCACAGTGAGTATAACAAGCTTGCTTTACTGCATATATAGACTGATTTTACAGTTGCGGGTTTAGTAGCACTTTAATCTATTTTCATGAAATTGTTTCTTCTGTGTTTTTTGACCTTCTTGTAAGATCATCCGCAAGATCCTGAACCTCTCCTTTTCGCCCCTCACTAGCATTTGTTTGGAATGAGCAGTGTACATTAGTGGTGGTCCTGTGTTCTGCTCTGTGCACACTACACATCCCATAGTCCATCTTAGGTGAGAGCAAGAGAGGGTGGCTATGTTCCTACATACAGGGACCATGGAGAACCAACACAGACGACCTCTAACAGGAAGTCAGATCATAGTAGCAATAAAGAAAGGGATTTGGAGGATGACAGCAATAGAAGGGATTATTTTTTGTGTTTAAGCAGCATTAAACCCAAAAAAACAAAAATGTAATATATTACAGCTTATCAATCCTTAAATGTGGTGGCTGCATTTATTTTCTTTTTTTTTGGCTTTTTTCTCTTTATTTTCACCTAATGACCTGGCCTGTAATACACTTCCGGTCTTAGGATTTTCAATCCGAGGAGCAACAGAGACACCTTTGGACAGCAGAATTGTCAGTCTGGGGAGAGGGTGGTGCATAGCTCCCAACTGTCCCTGATTTGGAACAAAGTCCTTTTGTCCCTCTTTCCTCCTCATTTCTCCCTCATTTTGGTCTGATCTATAGAGTTGTATATAAAATGCACTATTTATCTATCAAAAAGTGTTTCCCAGTGCTAAACCTTTCTTCCAATTTATTAATGGTTGCATTTGTAAATTCCAAAAGCCAATACAAAGGAATAGTAGTGGTAAGAAAAAACTATGCTTTTTTTTTGTATAATTCTCCTATAAGGGGGCGTGACAGGGGGGGTGTCCTATGCTAACATACATTTACTAATAGGTGTTTCCTCATTCCCATCTCAAAAAGTTGGTAGTGTCAGGATAGCCTAGCAGATGTAGATGGACTCGACTAACAAACAAAACTGAACTCCAGCTAACATTTCTTAAAGTGGAGCTCCACCCAAAAGTGAGACTTCCGCTGATCGGACTCAGGTGTCCCATTTGGCACCTTTCAGGGGGGAGGGGGAAGAGGACACCTGTCTTTGGCAGGTGTCCTTTTCCCCACATCCAGGAGCTCTGGGCTGGCGACCACAGCCACTGATGTCAGCAGCCCTGCTCCCTCCTTGCTCTGCTACGGCTGCCGGGCCAATAGCAGAGCACAGCAGAGCCTCACGCATGCGCAGTAGGGCGCCCGGCGTGAAGCAGTAAAGCTAGACTGCCGGGTTCCCTTACCCGCAATGGACGCGGCTACACCCGACCCCCAATCCGAAGATCAGCGGCGGGTGCAGACATCGCTGGACTCCAGGACAGGTAAGTGTCCTATTATTAAAAGTCAGCAGCTACAGTATGTGCACAGTATGTGTAGCGGCTGACTTTTAATTATATAGATCAGTGTCTAGGCGGACCTCCGCTTTAAGCAGGCACAGCTGTTTTTTCATAAATTAAATAAATCTGATTATTGTAAGCACCCCTGTGAGTGGTAAATGGATGGCCTCAATCTTCTGACATTTTTACTGGACAGCTTAGTCTGTTAAAGGAAGTTGAATAATGCGCCTTTTCTGAGTTATTATCCTCCCTGGCAGTATTCCCGAGTGTGCCTTGGGGTTCATTTTCACTGCCAAAAGCGGTAACCCCGAGCCACACTCAGGATTGCATCGCTGCATCCAGGCAATGTTACTACCTTGTCCCCTGGATCCTACGATGTCCCCCGCTGTGTCTGTGGGCTGTGTCCTCCGCCCGATGTACTGTGATGCCGGGCTCCGTTGCGTCACGTCGCATGGACTGGAGTCCGGCGGCAAATTCAAAAAGTGAAACACACAGTAAGCATACCGTACACTGTGATCTGTAAGATTACATTACTGTATGAAATCATTTCACATCCCCTTTGTCCCTAGTGGTTTGCCCAGTGCCCTGCATGCACTTTTATATTATATTTGTCATTCTTTCTGCCTGGAAACAGGAGAATGTCCATGGCATCCAAAAAGCATCCCTTTACGTCAAAAGTGTTTTTTGATCAGCTAGAAAACAGCGATAGTAAATAAGAATCATTTGCAGAATTGAGTGATACTGATTTTTGGAGAAATTTATCATCAGACACCGAAAGTGATGACAGCGACAATTCTGCAAATTTCAGTGTTTTTCATTTGATTACAATATTGAATAAATGTTATTATTATTTTTGATAATTATTTATAGTTATTTATTATATTATTTATTATATTATAATTTATGATTTCGTGTTTCAAACTTTATCATACCCGGGATGTCTTCTAGACTCTTGTTTGGACAGATTTAAGTGAGTTATTCCTAAGAATTACAGGCCTACAATATAAAATGCCAAATTTCTATGCAAAACAATGCACCGCTTTGAGACACAATCTGATATAATCACACCACCAGGGAGGTTAATAAATACTTAAATTGATTTTTTTTACACCATAGTTTAGTGTCAATACAGTTAAGTTAAAATGTTAATAGTCCCGACATGGCGGTCACTTGGCTTTGTTGATAAACAAGAATTAAGGATAGCCTTAGGGTTTGCAGGTCTTCTGTCCCTTATGGTGGTCATACAAACCTTAATAATGATTGATTTATTTTCCAACTGATCTCTCCCAAAAGGAATAACCGATCTATAATTGCAAACCCATTCGATCGATATGACACACACGAGGAAGTGGATTTTGACTGATAATTGGAGGATACTATCGTAAATTAACACATCTCTGTTTTCAATGTCATAAATCTGATTGATTGAAATATAATCAAATTCAGGAACAAAACATAATGAGCGTGGCCCTGTGATTCCTCCTGTATTGAATTGTATCGTAAGTGTACTGTCTGCCCTAACGTTGTAAAGCGCTGTGCAAACTGTTGGCGCTATATAAATCCTGTATAATTATAATAATAATCATCTCAGTGCTGCCGAATGATGCAACACAATCGATCATTTTACACCCCATCTGATTGACTCAACTTTATCAAATCTGGTCTAAGTTGATCAGAAGGGAAGTTATGTCGGTTCGACTGCTTGCTGGTTTGAATAGTTTAAATTGATTCTCAATTGGATAATAAAATCGAAGCTTGCATGGCCAGCAATAATGGGACCCTTTTATGAGACCATTTATTTCAACAATCTACCCATTAGATTATATGTTCATGTAACATATTTTAGCCATATTATTTAGCTGTAAAAGCCTCCCTTATGTAGACACCCCAAAACCCTGAGACCACTGCTGGGGGACGCCATCTTGGATGTGATGCAGTCCCGGCAGACTCAATGCTGTCAATGAAGAGACATTCCTTAGTAATCCCCTTCACTCCTTCTGCAGCTACTATGTACAGGTATACCCCACTTTTAAGTACCCCAAAATTGGATATGATGTAGTCCTGGATCCCCTGTCGGTGCTCCCCAAGTTTGGTGTCCCTGTCACTTATGGTTGGGGAGCAGTGCCACTGACCAAGATTTTCCATAGGCGCCAATGTTAAATGTTAAAAACTGGGAGCAGCACCATGTCAAGCTGACCAAGATTGGTGTCCGTACTCGTGAGTGTACGTAAAGCGGTGTATGCTGGTAATATTATTATTACTATTTTCTATAGGGAGGGGAGGGGCAGAGGAGCTGGGCCAGCACAGAGAGTAATTAGTCCATTCTTCATAACCTCACACTTCCACTGTTTGACTTCGGGACGTGGCACACTGTTCATATTTAAGCCCTTGTTGCTATCTGAGGACACCACCAACCTTCCTCTCCAACCTTCAATCCGATCCACCTAGATGGAAGTGGACAGAACCCCTTCTGTTTATTTTTTAGGGTATCAGATCGGAGGTAGGCAGGTGTAAAAGTCTGCTTACACCACTGGTCCATAGGGGTGAATGGATGGTCCAATCAGGTCCATCTGAAAAAACGTGAAGTTCTATTTTAAACGTCAGTTTAAAATAGAAGTGAAAAGCAAAACAGTTTTGTATTGATAAAAAATATATATATAAATACCCTTCTTTATAAGTGATCACATTCCCTCTGTTCTCAGCTGCATAAGAGCTGGGGGAGGAGATACAGCAGTACACTGAGCTTCCCAGTGAATGGCTGTGCAGCGTGGGAGTGTCAGGACAAGTCTGATCATTGGAGGAGAGTACATCGAGTTCCCAGCATAGCGGGAGAACTGGCCATGATTGGCTCTCCTGCTTAGTGTGGTCAGTTTTTAATAGCAAAGCAGAGGGACTGGCAGGAACACCAGAGGTTTCACATAAAGGAAGCAATACAAAGAGAACAGGAGATTTTCTCATACAAGTACATAGTACAGCAGGCATAGATCAGGAATATGAAGGGTAATATACACTTTAATCTCAAAAGATTTACCAAAAACTATGTTGTGTAATTACCTTCTTGATTGGATACAAAGTGATTGGATAGGTTAGGGAGGTCCTAATATTATAGTCTTGTTAAAGCGGAGTTCCACCCAAAAGTGGAACTTCCACTTTAACCACTTCAGCCCCGGAAGGATTTGCCACTGTAGGACCAGAGCACTTTTTGCGATTCAGCACTGCGTCGCTTTAACTGGCAATTGCGCGGTCGTGCAACCTTGTACCCAAACGAAATTTGCGTCCTTTTTTCCCACAAATAGAGCTTTCTTTTGGTGGTATTTGATCCCCTCTGCATCATTTCTGATCACCGCTATAAACAAAAAAAGAGTGACAATTTTGCAAAAAAAACAATTTTTCTTTTTGCTAAAACACAAATCCAAAAAAAATATATAAAAGAACATTTTTTTTCACCGGTTTTGGCCGATTTATATTCTTCCTCATATTTTTGGTAAAAAAATCGCAATCTGTGTTTATTGATTGGTTTGCGCAAAAGTTGCCACGTTTACGAATGATGAGAATTAATTTCTGAGGTTTTTATTTATTTATTTATTTATTAATTTTACTAGTAATGGCGGCGATCTGCGATTTTTAGCGGTACTGCGATATTACGGCGGACATGTCGGACCATTTTGAGACTTTTTTGGGACCATTGGCATTTATACAGCGATCAGTGCTATAAAAATGCACTGATTACTGTGTAAATGCCATTGGCAGTGAAGGGATTAACCTGGAGGGGACGCTCTAAGTTCTAACTGTATTGGTGCTGGGCTGGCAGGGGGAGGGAAGTGATCACGGCTTCCATATACAGGAAGCCTGTGATCACGGCCCTTCCCCCTCTAACAGAACGGAGATCCGTGTTTACTTACATGGACCTCCATTCTCTCACTGCGGGGGGCCATCGCGGGAACCCGGCGGATATTGAGTCCACCCTACCCGCTCCCTGCCCCCCCCCCCCCGGAACACACTCGCACACTCACAATACTCGTTATCGCTGCCGCCAGCGTTTCGCGATAACAAGCCGTTTTGACGCCGTCACGCTGCGGCGGGCGGTTGGCAAGTGGTTAAGGGAAGGTGACCCCCCCGACATCCCACAATTGGCATATCATTTTTTTGGGGGTGACCAGGGACCCTGTTTTCACAGGGTCCCAGGTCAACTTCTTCCCCTGGAGCCGCTGCTCTAGCAGGACGTTCACCTTCCCCCCCTCCCTCTCGGCGATCTTTTAGGACACGTCACAGGTCCCAGAAGATACACCGGTCATTCAGAAGGCGCAGTGCGACTCACGCATGCACAATGCACGCCCAGCTTTGAAGCCAAAGCCAGGTGCCCACACTTATGATGCCGGCACCGCCGAGAGGAGGGGGTGAAGAGCGAGCCCTCGGGCGACCGCATCGCTAGACTGCAGGACAGGTGAGTGGCCGATTGTTAAAAGTCAGCAGCTACACTTGTTGTAGCTGAGTTTTACCTGGGCGGAACTCCGCTTTAAATCTAAAGTTGTTTCTACAAAGATTGTATGGTCAAATTGTAACGTGTATGGTGACTCCTAGGGTCCTGAACAAAAAAAATAAATACATTGGAAAAATGTAATTTTTTTTTTTTGCATCTGTCCAACATCTGACAGCGACGGGTGTCATTAATGAGAAGTGGAATTTGTTGCAGGAGCCTTGCCAATCCTGCGACAGCCTTGTCATCTGCAGGGAAGGCGCGTTCCCACCTGTGCAGATGTCCCCGAAGCGCACGCTCCTTTACTTGTGTTTCAGTTTGATAAATGCAAATGTCTGGGCTTGGACGAGGCTGCTTTTCTTAAGATGCAAAAAAGATGCATGGCAAGGAAATCAGTGACAGAAAAACAACAACTGCCTGCTGTTTCTTTCTGCTATTTGAATAAAACTTAATATTTGATTAAACATATTCACTTGCAGAGACTGCCAGCGCCTTTATAAAGCCGGCTCCGGGCGTACAGGTGCACCTTCTCCAACCTTAAACGGGGGAAGTGGAGTGTTCAGCCGCACAAAAGACTTGCAAACACCATGTCATTATTCGAATGTTTTTTGTACGCCAACGGTAAATATAGCTGATATCCGAAGACGCTCCTTAACCATTTCACTTACTTCAAGCTGAGTGCTCAATCCAGGTATTTACACCGCTCCGCCAAACAGCACGGTTAGCACTCTTTTTTCTTTTTACTGCAATTAACCACTTCCGGCCCAGAAAGATTTACCCCCCTTCCTAACCAGGCCGTTTTTTGCGATATGGCACTGCGTCGCTTTAACAATTGCGCAGTCGTGCGACGTTGTACCCAAATAAAATTGACGTCTTTTTTTTCCCCACAAATAGTGGTGGTATTTGATCACCTCTGCATTTTTTATTTTTTGCACAATAAATAAAAAAAAAAAGCGACAATTTTGAAAAAAATATATATATTTTTTACTTTTTGCTATAATAAATATCCAAAAAAAAAATGTAAAAAAAAAATTTAGGCTAATATGTATTCTGCTACATGTTTTTGGTAAAAAAAAAAAATCCCAATAACCGTAAATTGATTGGTTTGCGCAAAAGTTATAGCGTCTACAAACTATGGGATAGATTTTTTTTTTAAATTTTTACTAGTAATGGCGATGATCAGCGACTTATTGAGGGACTGCGATATTGCGCCAGGAAAAATGGACACCTACAAAATAGGGGAATAGATTTATGGCATTTTTATTATTATTATCATACAGGGTTTATATAGCGCCAACAGTTTACGCAGGGCCAGATTAACATAGGGGCTATTGGAGCTGCAGCTCCAGGCCCCTACTTTAATATAGGCCCAGCTGCCCAAGAACTTACCCCTGGCACCACGATACCACCGCTGGCCACCACTGCCCAGTGTCCATTGCTGTGAAAAGTATTGGTTGCTTGGACCACCTAGCATCCTAGCAACCAATCAAGTGCAAGCAGAGGCCCGGGCAAAGGAGGAGGGTGTAAGTTCTTCAGCACCAGGCCCACGATGCTCTTAATCCAGCCCTGAATTTACTCAGCGCTTTACAACTTGAGGGTAGACAGTACAGATACAATACACTTAAACATAGATGTGCGCAGCCTATTGCATAAGGGTGTGCACCCTAAAGCTCAAACACGTGTGTGTGTGTCTACATATATATAACTCCGGCACATTGATCTCCCTGCCGGCACAGTGAAGGAGAAGTGGGTACACAGAGGCAGAGCCAGTAAAAGGGAGATCTTTCCTATCTTCCTGATAGCACACAGAGTAATAATGCTTATGCCCATTGGAGGATTTGGGTGTGCCCAGGCACATCCGGCACATCCTGTGTGCACGCCTATGCACTTTAATACAGTGGGAATCAGAGGGCCCTGCTCGTTAGAGCTTACAATCTACGAGGGAAGGCCAAGAGATACAAGAGGTAATAACGGTGGGGGATGTTCTGGTGGAGAAGACCAATGTTAGGTGGGAGCCAGATAGGCTTCTATGAAGAGATGCGTTTTCAGGGAGTTTTTCATTTTTATTATTTTTTTTTTCTTTTACTAGTAATGGCAGTGATCTGCGATTTTTATCGGGGCTGTGATATTGCAGCGGACAGATCGGACACTTCTCACACTTTTTTGGGACCAGTGACATTTATACAGCGATCAGAGCTATAAAATAGCCACTGATTACTGTATAAATGACACTGGCAGGGAAAGGGTTAACACTTGATGGATTTTGATGCATTATTTTTTGCTTTTTTTCACCTGGTGATCCTGCCAGTAAGTCTGTTGTTTTTCAACAGAACAAGCTGTCCTGCAGATGTAGCAGCTAAAGGGTTGGGAAAACAGATACAGAGGTGCTTACAATGATCAGCTTTTATTTATTTATGTAAAACCTTTATCCCAAAAGAAAAAAACTGTTGCTGTAACTGCTTGAAAAGCACAGGTGTGTGGAGCCTATTGCATTAGGGTGTGCACCCCAAAGCTCAAACACACATGCATGCGTGTGTTTACATATATATCACCCCGGCACATTGATCTGACGCCCGGCACAGTGAAAGAGAAGTAAGCACTTCTCTTATGGTAGGGCTGATAAGAGGGAGATCATTCCCATCTCCCAGCCTAGGCGCACCCAGCACACCCTGCGCGCATGCCTATGTTGAAAAGTGTTAGCTGGAGCTTGGCTTGTATATCTAAATCTGCTAGTGCATCTAACGCTCCCCTCCCCCCAGACTGACAATACTGCTGTGCAAAGCCTCCTCTCCCACCCGCTGCTTTCAGGTGCTGTACAGAAAGGAGATCGGGGAATTGTTTAGTAGACATGTGCAGAGTGAAAAAAATTGTTTCATTTAGTTTCGTATTGATTCGTTATTTACATAAGTTAGTTTAGTTAGATTCGTTCCATTCGTTTAATTCATTTTCGGGATTTGTTTCCTTTTTTCGTAATTTTACATCTATAGACCATTTCCATCTAGCTGTACGGCTTCCCAATGTGGGTTGTACCAATTATGCGTACGTTTTATGCCCATGTCTTCCTCTAGATCTCCTTTGTTATGCATCCGCCCCTGAAGAGTGGCCCTTGTGCCATGAAACGCGTCAGGCTTATACTTAATGCACTACATCGACTTTTATGATTTCCCATGTATTTATGAATTTTTTCCTCATGGAGAATACTCTGTGACTATTTTTTCAATATGATATGTTTTATACATATGGTCTGTAATATGCTGCTATGTGTTTACCGAATGTTATGTAACCATCATTGTATGGTATTGTTATATGGCTGAGACAAATGGCCAAGACAATAAATACATATATACTATTCGGCACACTCTGTTTTGCCTCTAGTTCTCTCACACATACATTTAAAGTGGTTGTAAAGTCCGGCCCCCACCTCCCCATAAAAAAAAAAAACCCTGCAAAGCAAAGGCATAATGAGCTAGTATGCAGCGCATACTAGCTCATTATGAAACACTTACTTTGGAACTAAGCTGTTGCAGCGGTCTCGGCACACTGCTGTGATGGGCGACATCGTTCTTCCGGGTTTGCGGCCCCATCCAATCACAGCCCGGGCACCAGTGATGTGATTGGTGGAGCCGCGCTGACGTCACTCCTGCGCATGCGCACAGGAGCCATCATTTACGGCACGAATACAGAAGAAACGGCACCCTGGGCTACCCGGGTGCTGATTCATCAGTACGCATGTGCCGATGACGTACGGTTTAGGAGATATTTCCTAGGCCTACAGGTAAGCCTTATTGTAGGCTTACCTGTAGTTTAAAGTGGTTGTCATGACTTGACAACCACTTTAAAGTCCCGACCCTTCCTCTATATGACTCCAAGGAGTTAAGCATTAAACACCACCAGGGGTTCTACCCCTTATCCACTAAAAAATAGTTTTGGCTTTAGATGTCAATTTACGCCTGGATTGCCCACAAATCATTCTTCATCCATGTAACATAAGTCTGCTACGACTACTTTGTTTCCTGTTTTGCAGATGATGAATAATTACAATTAATATCTTTTTTAATCTGAATCTGAAAACCTGATTTTAGTGCCCCTCGCCAGTAGCAAGTCCGGATGTACAGTAAAGTCGCAGGTCGCCGTGTTCCCCCGCCGTCTTCCCATCCTCCGCACACGCCCCAGCCTCTTCCATAGACTTTTGTGTTGCTGTTGTTTAGTTAAGGCTATATTATTGTACTTTGTAAACAGACAACACAAGTCTCAGGCTGTTTGAATACTGCTTTAGGTTCAGCTGCAGTGCACTGTTCCTGTGATCTTTTATGTTCCTGAGCAGATGTCTTTCATTAATTTATGGATTTATCATCTTCTTTTTTTTTTTTTTTTTTTACACCTGGCAGCTGGCTCAAGTTTCAGCAGTTATTGTCTATTTTGCATTGCATGTAGAATTGAATGTCATCTGTCTTCACAAAGCTAGGGCTATGAGCATCCAGGCAGGCTGCATGAACTTCTGGGTTCGAGAATTGTTCTAACCGTGTACACACTTACCTTCGCCTCCCGCCACCCCTCCCCCTCCATCGCTCCCCCCTCCTTAGCTCCTTAATATTTATTTGTGCTCATTTTCTTTCCTGGCCTTGAATGGGGCTTAGCTCGTGTTCGGTACAGCTGTATGTTTACCAAGTCGCTTCCATCATGACTCATTATGCGTGTGTAAGTATCCTGGAAACCGGCTGGGTTTTCTTGGAAGAACAGTTGGGTCATCAGTGCAATCACTTAAAAGGGAAACTCACCCATCGTCCATTTATTTACTAAACGGCGCCTTTGCTAAGAGGCATTGCGCTCGTTTTTTCCTGCCGACTTGATGCCTTGTCAGTGATAGATCCTATCGGTTAAAGAATGATCCAGTCGGTTAAAAATCAAAGGAAGACCAATAGGCCTTTTAGTCTTTATTAGATTTACCTGTATAAAAGATAAGATAACTATAGAAAATCGAATTGAAATGTGTTAAAGTATACGCGCAAATTTACCTTTCTCTCCCTTTGTTACTTAACCTCCCTGGCGGTATGACTGAGTCTGGAATTTATTGCTGAAAGCGGTACAATTATTTTGCATGAAAATTTGGTGTTTTATATTGTAGGCCTGTAATTCTTAAGAATAACTCACTTAAATCTGTCCAAACAACAGTCTATTAGACATCCCGGGTATGAAAAAGTTTGAAAAATGAAATCATAAATTATAATATAATAAATAACTAAAAATAATTATCAAAAATAATAATATAATAGTAATAAAATTGATTCAATAATGTAATCAAACCAAAAACGCAGAAATTTGCTCAGTTGCAGAATTGTCGCTGTCGTCACTTTCAGTTTCTGATGATAAATTTCCTCAAAAATCAGTATCACTCAATTCTGCAAATGATTCTTATTTACTATCGCTGTTTTCTAGCTGATCAAAAACCACTTTTGACGTAAAGGGACACTTTTTGGTTGCCATGGACATTCTCATGTTTCCAGGCAGAAAGAATGACATTTATTATATAAAAGTGCATGCAGGGCACTGGGCAAGCCACTAGGGACAAAGGGGATGTGAAATGATTTCATACAGTAATGTAATCTATAAGATTACAGTGTACTGTATGTGCTGTGTGTGTTTCACTTTTTGAATTTCCCGCCGGTCTCCATCCCCGTGCGACGCGACGCTCGCAGGGAACGGAGCCCGGCACACAGAGGCATCGGAGCGGCGGACAGACACGCTGACACGGCGGGGGACATCGCTGGATCCAGGGGACAAGGTGAATAGCGCTGCCTGGATCCAGCAATGCAATCCCGAGTGTGGCTCGGGGGTTACCGCTCTTGGTACTGAAAATCCACCCCGAGCCACACTCGGGAATACCGCCAGGGAGATTAAAATGGTTGTAAAGGCAGAAAGTTTTTCTTTTATCTTAATGCATTCTATGCATTAAGATAAAAAACCTTCTACAGCAGCCCCCTGATACTTACCTGAGGTCCCTCCAGCTTCAGCGATGTTGTAGGAATGTCTCAGCCATCCGGGACTCCCCTCCTCATTGCCTCATTGGCTGAGACAGCAGCACAGTGCCACTGGCTCCCACTGCTATTAATCAAAGTGAGTCAGCCAATGAGAATAGAAAGGGGGTGGGCAGGCCGTAGATCCGTGTCTGAATGGACACAAGCAGCTCAGACTCGGTTAGGGTGCCCCCATAGCAAGCTGCTTGCTGTGGGGGCACCCAATAGGGGGGAGGGGCCAGGAGAGCAGAAGAGGGACCCGAGAAGAGGAGGATCTGGGCTGCTCTGTGCAAAACCACTGCAACAGAGGAGGTAAGTATGACATGTTTGTTATTTTTAATTTTTTAAAAAACGATTATTATTATTATACAGGATTTATATAGCGCCAACAGTTTACGTAGTGCTTTACAACTTGAGGGTAGACAGTACAAATACAATACACTTAAATACAGTAGGAATCAGAGGGCCCTGCTCGTTACAATCACTTTAAGCCTGGTACACACCAAGGGTTGAACGGAAAAAAACTGTCAGCTCAGGTCGGATCCAATGTACTAACGATCCGACATTCGTACAGCGATCTCCCTTGCCTGTGCCTAG
>BLSH010426738.1:386066-404357 GCA_018402905.1 Glandirana rugosa | reverse complement strand
TAGGAAGTGGATCTTAGGTGTGTAAAAGTAAAATTGGGTTAAGTACACACACTTTTGTAAATATTTATCTGGGGATATACCTTTTCTGTCTTATAATGTTTTGATATATATAAAAAAATTTTCACAACGTCCCTAAAAAAAATTTACTTGAATTTAGTCATCTGGATAGTAATTTTGTTTTTAGTGTCAAGTGTACTTAATTGTCCATTGTTAATGGTTTATCCTATAAAAAATCATTTAATGATGAAAATAAATTGATACTCATTTTTAATGTGAAGGATGAATTGGGTTAAAATGAAAATGTGTGGATTCTAGGTGAAGGATTGGCCAGCCTGAGATGACATCACTCCATCTCATGCGCTCATTCATTTCAGCAGATGCCAAAACTATAAACAGAACTGAGCATGTGCAGTTTATTGTATTTTACAAACAGGCAGTTAAGAACACTTTAATACAGAAGAGATATGGTGGCGGAGATTTATTAAAATGGGAGTTTGCAAAATCTAGTGTTCTGCTTCCAGGTATTATTGTCAAAGCTTAATTGAACAAGCTGAAGTTAGAATCCGAATGGCTACCTTGCACAGCTGGACCAGATTCGGAGTGCTCCAGTTTTAGTAAATACCCCCCGGTATGTCTCTACTCTAAAAAAAGATTTGCCTGTTCACATTTTTTCACTTTAAGCAACTTTTAAATAGTAAAATGCAGCACTTTTCAAACCTAGGGCTAAATGCAAGGCGCCTAAGACCCAGTAGTAGGTTGTCCACCACCGTTAAAGAGTTGGGATTCCCTGTATTACAATTTTCATTCTCATTTTGTTTCCTGTGACGCCTCTTGTGAGATGCAAACCGGCAGACATCAGGGCTGTTTTAGTTTGTCTTACAGCAGCCTCAGGATGAGATTATTCTGGAAGAACAAAGGAGAAATAATTGGGTGGAAATCAAAGTAGCCATGACCAATTAGCACATGTTATTATCACCAAAAAAAGGCTTATTTTGCTAAATGAAATACATATGAAATTGTATCTATCTTTCTTAGATGATCTTCCCATGTTCTACATGTGACATATTCCCCGCACATATATAAATTTGTCATAGTTATTTAATCGGATCCTCCATTGTGTTTCTTCTCGTTTTGTATTTTTGGCCTCCTTGTTTTTTTAGGTTGCCATGGAAGACCTGTACATCAAAGATGTGTATGGAACAAAAGTGTCTCTTGGAATAATCCTAATCTGACTGTAATTGTAAGTCATACACAGTGCAACTCATGGCAGCCTCAGAAACTTTATTGTTTTTATCATTTTATTCCCATCACCGTAAACCAGAATCTTAGAAAGGTACAAGTTTAGAATCATTTAAGAAATCGGAATAACATAAAGGTCACTTTGAAGTCAGGCATATATCTGCATAAATGTTCTGATTATGTGCTTTTTCTTAATTTTCAGTAAGGAGGAGCAGAGTGTCACAATAAGTAAATCATTTACTATAATAGAGCAAACATCATGATGTTTTTAAATAACTGCACTTTTCTTCTTCAAATCTTACAATGTATTAAGACTCGCATATAGAAAGATGTATTTTATCCAGAAGTTTTGACTTTCCAGTGAGCCTTATCTGCGAGCACTAGGTGACAGCTTGCTGCCGTTATTTCATTTATGCATTTTGACAGATGGCACTGGAGAGTATAATGCACTTTTAGACTTCTCCATCAGTCTAATGGAGGTAACCGAAGGTTCTTTCAATTCTTCTCTTGGCACAAGAAGTATGTCAGCGAAATTACCTTTCTTTGTAATGATTAAACCTCAGAGGCAGAAACTGTTACAATTATATATCGGGACTCTGGTAAACATTTACATATGGGTGTGCTGTAGACATTTCCTTATATCTCTTTAATTAACGTGATTTATATTCGGTAAATGTAAGGCATGTGTTCTAACCAGGCCGATAGATTAATAGATAGATAAATAGATAGATCGATAGAGAGATAGATAGATAGATAGATAGATAGATAGATAGATAGATAGATAGATAGATAGATAGATAGAGTGATAGATAGATAGATAGATAGATAGATAGATAGATAGATAGATAGATAGATAGAGAGATAGATAGAGAGATAGAGAGATAGAGAGATAGATAGAGAGATAGAGAGATAGAGAGATAGAGAGATTGATAGATTGATAGATAGATAAATAGGTTGAGGTCCTTTGTATTTTCTATGGAAAAATAGAAATCTTTGGATCTCATATAACTTCCTGCGTCCGCTTGTATTTTCTATATAAAGATTTAATTGTTTGCAATTCATGCAATTTACACAGACTGTCACTTACCCAAGGGTTATCCAATACTTTCCTTTACAAGATATCATATTTCCATAGATTGAAAAACAGACAGACAATTATATAGATGAATTAAGATAATTAGTATTTTCAGTGTTACGATTTCATTGTTTGAATACTATTAAATCAGCGGAATGTCGCACACCTGTGTGTTTTAGTGAGTTGTAACACTTGTCAACATCTTGCCATAGATTGAGAAATAGACAGAAATAGATAGATTATGATTATCTTTATTTTTTACATGTATTTTATTTTTTTGTAAAGATTTCATTCTTTCGATGTTATTTAATTTGTAGAATGTCATGTTATACAAGTGGTAGTCAACAAGTGCAGCTACTAATGGTTAGATTGAAAGATAAGTAGATAGATAGATAGATAGATTAGTATTTTCTAGGAAAAAATGCAATTCTTTATATCTTATATAACCTGCGTTGTGTCACTTACACAAGTGTCGTCCAATAAGTTCATTTTTTTTTTAAACTGGTTTCCAATAAGTTAATTTACAAGTGATCATCTTTCCAATGATTATAAGAATCCCGAGGACACAGTAGGGAAGAAGACTTAATTGACCTTGGGGGGCTACATTGATTTTCTCCACATGCATCTTCATTTCTGATAAATTATGAAGCCATTAATTTGCTGGGGAGATGGAGGGACCCGCCTGCAGCACAGATGTGTCCTAAGCAGACAGGCTTACAGCTCACTGAAATGCCAAGAAGTGCTGGAGGAGAATGAGAAGTCCTAAGTGTTAGGCTTCGTCCCCTGTCCTCCGAGGACTGTGAGCTCTACCCAATGGATTTATAGACATCACTTTTAGGTTCTAGAAAGCAAACAGAACATGTAATTGCTCTATACTTGGAAATGTAATTTTATATTTGTTTAGTATATTTCCACTAGTACAGCAAAACATTTTTTAACAAAACCCTTTCTTTGCCTCCTTTCCTTTCCTTTCCTTTCCTTTCCTTTCCTTTCCTTTCCTTTCCTTTCCTTTCCCTTTCCTTTTCCTTTTCCTTCCCCTTTCCTTTGTTTCCTTTCCTTTCCTTACCCTTTTCCTTTTACTTTACTAAACCTTACTTTACTTTACCTTTCTTTTCCATTTCCTTTCCCTTCCCTTCCTTTCCTTTCCTTTCCTTTCCTTTCCTTTCCTTTCCTTTCCTTTCCTTTCCTTTCCTTTCCTTTCCTTTCCTTTCCTTTTCCTTTCCTTTTCCTTTCCTTTTCCTTTCCTTTCCCTTTCCTTTCCTCTCCTTTCCTTCCCCTTCCTTTCCTTTCCTTTCCTTTCCCTTTCCCACCTTTTCCCTTTCCATTTTATTTCCTTCTTCTTTTCTATTTCCTTATTATTGGTAGTTGCCTGACTGTCACCATAATCCTCTGGCTTCACTATTTAGTAAGTTGGAAGTTCGGCCTTCACTGGCTACATATATTTCCCAGGTCAGAAACTTACTAATTTGGGGAGCCAGAGCAACACCATAGTGGTTCAGCAATAACGTTTCCAGAAGGTGGTTGGTATTTTTTCCATGACAGGATTCCTCTAAAATAATAGAAAAAAAAATGTTGTGATTTTTAAATACTCTGAGATTGACCACTAGGACAAGATTCAATACTTGGAAATGTTGAGCAATCTTTGTTTATTTAGCATTTTGCAATAGTGAACAAATCAGTGTTCTATGAAATAACTCAAGAACACGCTGAATTTTTGACCGTTGTTCATTACTCGTGATAAATTCATATCTGTCAGTTATATATTTGAATATAAAGTAAACGTCACCTAGTGAAGGAATATGTTTTCCACTAAAGCATATATTAGGGAAGGAATATTATCCTCCTTCTAGACAATAATATGGTTGCTTCTATATGAATGAGACTTCTATAAGGTTCATACAAATGGTTCATACATGTATTAAAACTAGAATATTTAACATTTTTAATTCAAAGTTGTATATATTTTAGTTTCTTTTCCTTGACTAGCACAATTCTACATGCAGGAAGGTCTGTCTCCTAATCATTTGAAAAAGGCCAAGCTTATGTTTTTCTACACACGCTACCCCAGTTCCAATATGCTGAAAACCTACTTCTCCGACGTGAAGGTAAGTCCTCTCATGTTGTACATATAATCTCAGTATTGTAATGATTGAATTCATCCACCAGTTCCAGTGGTGAGGGTTTTCTTACTGGAATTTATGTGCTTGACCCTCACCTCAAGGCCTAAAGTTTATCCAGAAAAAAATTACAAAAACATACAAAAATGTATGCTACGATTGCCTGATACATACAGGGGAAGAAAATATTACCGGTCAATACTTTTTGACAATAAATTGGTCTTTGGCTTTAAAATAAATGTACAGTCAAAACCTTTGGATAGAAGGGTGAAGGGTTAGAACTTCTATCAGATTTTTCTTGCTCTCTGAGTTTCCCCTGGCAGATCTGCCTACCTGTCCTAATGACCATTGTCTCTGAGACAGAAAGTGATGAGAAATCCAAAATTTTACAGATGACATTAGAACAGGAACAGAAGGGAACACCTGTTCTGGTGGCAGCTTTGGTAAGCCATTGTGAGCACCCCCTGGCAGTGTTAGATGGTTTGTTCCAGCCCCTATAACTGCCTCTTTTGCTGGACAGCTTGGTCTGCATGTACCTGTGAAGAAAATATAAATAAAGGCACGCAAGGTCAAAAAAAGAATGTATATACTGTATACTATCATTATAGGTATTATTTCCATTCAGTTACCAACATATTTGCTACAGAGTTCCCCGTCGATGATATTTTCGTTTTTTGAAATGTAATATCCATCTGACAGATCTAATACTGTAAAAGAAAAAAACTGCAGTGAAAGTATATCAGGACTTTCAAAACTTAATGATATTTACATAAACATATACATTTAAATGGTAGGCTTCACGCAATGTAACAATAATTAATTATTTAAATAATTTAGATTATAGACTTCAATCAATTTATTCAAATATTAATGTATTATCTAGTAAATAAATGAATTCATTAATAAAGGCATGTGAGATAAAAAAAAAAAAACGATTTAAATACTGCATGCTATCATTACAGATTTTAATTCCATACATTTACCAAAATACAAAATCCTTTGCTACTGCGCTCCTTTAATGATTTTGTAATTTATCACCAGTACAGTCTTTTAAATTTAACCATAGCCATCGGACAGATATAATACACTAAAAAAAACTGCAGTGATAGTATAACTAAACTTTCAAATCTTAATGATATTGTTTAAACGATAGACTTTGCTCAATTTGTTCAAATATTACCTGTTGCCATTGGGTTTGGTTGTAGTTAGCCTCTAAAAGAAAAAAGTTTGTCCCTGCTTTTTTTAATCACTCATTAGAACAATTAAAAAGTTAGCAACGCTTCATATCTTCTACCGATCTTTGATGAAGAAAAAGGCAGATAGACTGCATGTAAACAGGAAACGCGGTTCAGCCATTCTGGTCCACAGTAAGACATTGTTTACACATTAAGTAATAATCGTGTGATAAAACTCAAGGGACGCCTAAACGACGTCCAAGGGCGGCCTCCGCTCCGTTCAGGGACATTCTTCTAATTGGCCCCGTCTGCGCCACTTTCCCATGCTTCTGCTTATATAAGCAAACCGTAGCTTGCCACTCTCCCTTTCTAAAGAAAACGCGGCTTTGACATTTTTCCCCCTGCACTTGCGGGCGGAAGAAAAAAAAAACAAAAGTGTTGATTGTCCTTTATTTACAACTTAATTTGTTGTTGATGCCGTCTACGCGGAGCATAAGGAAGATGAACAAAGTGACAGATTCAGGGCACATTATTCAAATGAGGGTATGAAAGGCATTGACTTCCAGCTGCACACTCCTTTAGTACGCACAATATCGGGCACTCCTTTCTTATTTGTTGTATATTTTTTTTCCAAAGTAATTATTTCATTGTCTTGGAGTTCATGTTGAAATTTTTAAGTTTTGAATGATCTGGTCTTCATTACGCTAATCTTACACATGGTATTTTTGTCTCTTCACGGCAGCAAACATTAAATTGGTGACATAAGAAAAAGAAAAAAAATTGGTGTGGCGCTCGGAAGTGTCTCTTGCCTGAAGCTCTTTATTGGGCTTGATTTACTGAAGGAGTAGAAAAGGGCTCCTCATCCAGGGTTCTGCCGCTGTTGCAGTAGATTTATATCTGCCCAATGGTGGCTTTATTTTTCCCCCTGCAGCTACCTCTAATTTATTACCACCGGGTGGATTGATATTAGCCTGATGATATGCGTATTATTTCTGGTGTCACACTGTGGGACATAGGATGAGAAGATAGGCCTGAATTGAAAGGCTGCAGACTGAAGTGGAAGCTAAGATTTCTTACAAAACCAAATAAGGTACTAAGCTTCCACCTCAGATTTGTAAAAGATTAGGCTTGAGGAGCGCCCGGTAGAAAAGTTCATAACACTTCCAGAGTTTCAGTCCAAATTTTTATTTGACAAAGGCCCCTTTCACATGGGGCAAATTCCGTTCTGATCAGCTCACAGATCCCCTGCTGATCAGAGCAGAGGGGGCTCTGCTCAATGGGCAACGGGGATTAAATGGACTCCACTGTACATTTACAGCCAGCTACCTCCAATCCGCTTTGCCTAAACAAGGGAGGATGAAGTCTCCTTCTGTTTTTTAGCGGGCCCGATTGGACCCTGAGTTCAATAGAGATGAACAGACCTTGCAATCAGGTTTGCCATGTGAAAGGGGCCTAAGGCTTCATGTACACACACCCTGCTGTGACCGCTGGCTGCGGGTTTTGCCCTGGTTTGCGTTTTCTGGTGGGCAGCGCTCAAAACGTTCCTATACTGAATGTGATTCTTCCAGGGAAGGAGGTTGAGGAAGGTTGAAGCTCCTCTAACCGCAGCAGCTCCTAAGCTCTGGTAAAAGCCTATGTGTACATTGACACATAGGTATTTAGGAGCTTTGGCAAAGAAATGCCAAAAGCTCTTAAACTCTAGTTTAGGTGCAGTAGTGTACATGAAGCCTTAGAGCAGGGGGTCTCCAAACTATGACCCTCCGGTTGTTCAGGAAATGCAATTCCCATCATGCCTAATCATGTTTGTGAATGTCAGAGTTTTACAATGCCTCATGGGACATGTAGTTCTGCAACAGCTGGAGGGCCAGAGTTTGGAGACCCCAGCCCTAAGGCTTCATGTACACTACTGCACCTAAACTAGAGTTTAAGAGCTTTTTGCCTTAGAGTATAAAGAGAAGCCAGCACGTTTCGGGGAAAATGCCTTCCCTTTTCTCAGGACAAGTGTATAGAAAAATGAAACATGATATAAATAACTTACAGGAACATCAAAGTTGTTCGTAGAACATACATCCAAATAGAACATAAAAAGTAATAAAAATAGAGGTACATTTTAGTGGTCAGTTGTTAACATCTATATAACCACTCAGATTTGCGGTATGCCGGTTTTTGTAATGGTAGCCTTGAGTTAGTAAAGTGCATCAAAATTATAGAATGCCTGCCTGTATACACACTACTAGGGATATTACTAATAATTGTATCTCCTGCTGATTAAAGTGGTATTAAACCAAAAACAAAAAATGTAATACATTGCAGCTTACCAATCATTAGATGTGGTGGCTGCGTTCTTTTTTAAAGGCCTTTTCCCTGTGTTTTCACCTGTTGATCTGGCCAGTAACACACCCCTCATATTAGAGTGCCCTCACATGAGTGGATAAATGAGCACAGGGGGTACAGATAGCAGCATTGTCAGTCTGGGGGGGGGGGGAGGGGAGTGTTAGATGTAATAGCATACTTAGATACACTAACAAACTGAAGCCAAAATCCAGCTCACACTTTAAAAGCAGTTACAGCATACAGTTGTTTTTTTCCTTTTGAGATAAAGGTTTTACATATATAAAAGTTGATCATTGTAAGCACCCCTGCCAGTGTTTCATGCTTTTTCTCATCCCTGTAACTGCTACCTCTGCAAGTGAGCTTGTTCTTCTGAGCAACAACAGACTTACTGGCTGGATCACCAGATGAAAATAGAAGAAAGAAAGCCAAAACATGATATCTAATGCAGCCATCGCATAATAAGTGTTTGCCTTTGGGTTTAATGCCACTTTAACTTCACAACTTTAGTAAAGAAACACTGTTTTATTGGCTTCTATTTTTGAGCACTCTTTGACACCAATGCAATGTTAAAGTTTTTTTCCTGAGCACCAAGGGAAAGATAACAGGTTTGCATTGAACACCCGTACAAAGTTGGACTTTTGCAATGAGCACCATTAAAAGTTAGTGTGGCCACTGAGCACCAATGATAAATTAAGATGGCCATACACTGATGGAATTTTCCTCAGCAAGTGACCCTGCCAGCCTCACTCTGTTCGACTAAAGCCAATCATGTGACTTTTGTGGAACGAGCCTGCTGGAAAATTTTCATCAAAACAGTGGTTGCATCTAAACAGATGCAACTGTTGTGTGGGTATTCTGGTACCCGCCGCCACCGGCTGTCAGTATACAGTAGCCCAGAAGGGGGATTCAACTATACATGCTGTTTAGTATGGATAGAGGAATTTGTTATACCTAAAGCCTCATATACACAGTGCGTCAGCCGTACAAGAACGGTCGTACAACAGCTTGTTGTACGATCATCTGACCGTTATTAAGAGCGATTAGAACAGCCGACGTGCGACGGTCGTACAACTGTAGTTGGATGAGCAGACTAGAAAACTTCTGTTGTACAACAAGCGGTCATATGACTGTTGTACCGTGTGTACAGAGAAGTTGGTCCAACAAGTTGTACGTGCAAAACATGCATGCTGAGAATTCAGAACGCCTGGAAGTGTCCGTTCGTGTAAACCTACTTTCCTAATTCACAAATCACATTCACCTGAACTTCCTCTTTATACGCTCGTAGCATGTCACTACGTTCGGCTTGGTCGTACGATCGCTTAGTGCACATCAGTATGCGAGGCACAACAGCCAACATACGATTTCGGACGTCCGGTTGTACGACCGTCGCACTGTGTGTACGAGGCTTTACAGTGTATGGCCAGCTTTATTGTAACCACTGAGCACCAATACAATTTTTTTGCTACGGTCAATCAGATGTGCAATTTTGTTTTACATTTTAATAATGTTTGCTCTATCTGCATATTTTGTTGCTACATCAGTGATCTGTAGATGAGAAATGTTTTCAAGGGTTCCTCAATGGTAAAAAGTTTAAGAAAGTCTTGAGTAGAGTATTTTCACTTTGGAAAATGAATGCCAACTTAGCTTTAGCTAAAGTTGGGTTCAAACCATACATGATCAAGCATAAATGCTGTTTTATGCTAATTTCCCTTGCACATGACTGGGTGTATACAGCCTCTTCTTTAGAAAATAGACCCCATTGACCACAGATATTAACCCTATGGGCAAGGGAGGAGAAATGCAAGCAAAACCACTAAAATGTATCTGTTCACAAGGGATAAAAAATGATTGGCTGAAAAAGGCTAACATGGCAACTTTGCAGAGATTGACTGGCAAGGGGGAATGCACCTGCTACTACCCATAGTCATGAATAAATCAAAAACCCCAATTTAACACTCTTCTTAAAGAGACACTGTCACCTTGCCCCCCACCCCCTCCATAAGGGATTGCCCTTATGCTCACCATACGTTTACTCCCTCCTCCATTAGATAGAAATGTAAATCGCGCTCACTCTATGTACCCAATGAAAGTAATCAATCAATAATTCATAAAACAGTGCTAATAGTGCAAATATGTGCAAAAATAAATCTGCAACTTCGCCAAGCCCCTTCATCAGTTGGGTTAAAGTGGAAGGAAACCTTGGCTATAAATATTCCTAAAAAATGTTCCCTCCCCCTCCTCCTGCATAACCTGTATATAAAAGATCTGCGTACTTACCTATTTTCACTCCATTCCAATCATGTGATCCTGAAGCTCTGTGTAAGGGAGCACTGAACAACAAATGTGAATTCCCGGAGTGGTGACATCACCCAAAGGCACCCATGGCCCAGCTGTTGTTGCCGCTTTCTCCTCTCCCCTGCAGCAGCCACTCACTGGCATGGGGAGCCGGAGCTGCTTGATCACGTGACCAGACCAAAGCAGTTAAAAATAGGTAAGTACATAGATATTTTTATGCAGGGTATGCAAGATAGGCATAAGGAACGGGGAGAAAACATTTTTAAGAATTGTTAGACTTAGGCTTTTCTGCCACTTTAAGGTTGGTGCTCCCTGTGTTGGTATAAGGGTTCAGGTGGAACTGAAGAAGTGGTAAAACGTTTTTTACCAACTTAGGGACAGGAAGGATTTCCCCCTTAACCACTTGCTTACTGGGCACTTAAACCCCCCTTCTGCCCAGACCAATTTTAGACTTTCAGCGTTGACGCATTTTGAATGACAATTGCGCGGTCGTGCGACGTTGTAACCAAACAAAATTGACGTCCTTTTTTCCCACAAATAGAGCTTTCTTTTGGTGGTATTTGATCACCTCTGCGTTTTTTTTTGTGCTATAAACAAACAAAGAGCGACGATTTTGAAAAAAGATTAATATTTTTAACTTTTTGCTATAATACAAATCCAAAAAAATATATTAAAAAAATTGTTCATCGGGTTTGCAATACGCAGATATTGATTGGTTTGCGCAAAAGTTATCGCGTCTACAAACTATGGGAATTTATTTATGGTGTTTTTATTATTTATTTTTCTTTTACTAGTAATATCGGCGATCTGGGATTTTTATCGGGACTTTGATATTGGGGTGGACATGTCGGACATTTTTTACACTTTTTTGGGCCCAATGACATTTATACAGCAATCAGAAATTTAAATGTCCACTGATTACTGCATAAATGTCATTGACAAGGAAGGGGGCAGTGAAGGGGTTAACCGGGTTCCCTGTATGTGTTCTAACTGTGTGGGGGCGGGGCTGGCCGGGACACAACAGATTTAACTGTTCCCAGGGACAGGGATCAGTAGATCTGTCATGTCCCCCTTCACAGAACGGAGAACCGCCATGTTTACATCAGAGGTTCCCTGTTCTGCAGCTCTGACAGGCGATCGCGGCTCACAAGCGGACATCGAGTCCGCCCGACCCACGGGCACGCTCATGCAGCGTGCGCATGCCGCCACCTGTGAGTGTGCGCTGGGAGCATGCACAAGGGCGGACGTCCATGGAATTCAGATCCGCGATGTAGCTGTCTTTCGGCTATAGCACAGATCTGAACTGGTTAATGACCAGGCCATTTTTTTGCGATACGGCACTACGTCATTTTAACTGACAATTATGCGGTCATGCGGCGTTGTACCCAAACAAGATTGACGTCCTTTTTTTCCCACAAATAGAGCTTTCTTTTGCGCTATAAACAAAAAAAAGTGACAATTTTGAACAAAAAAACATTTTTTACTTTGTGCTAAAAAACATTTCCAAAAAAAAATGTAAAAAACAAATGTATTCATCAGTTTAGGCCAATATGTATTCTGCTACATATTTTTGGCAATAAAAAAATCGCAATAAGCGTATATTGTTTGGTTTGCACAAAAGTTATTGCGTCTACAAAATAGGGGATGGATTTATGGCATTTTTATTTATTTATTTATTTTTTACTACTAATTGCGGCGATCTGCGTTTTTTAGTGTAACTGCAATGTTGAAGCGGACAGATAGGACACCTAACTGACATTTTTTACACTTTTTTGAGAACCAGTGACACTATTACAGTAATCAGTGCTAAAAATATGCACTGTTATTTACTAATGGGGCGATCAAGGAGTTGAATGTGTTCCCTGGCTGGTGTTTATAACTGTATGGGCAGAATAGCAGAAAGACAGGATCTGTGTAATCTCCCCTGTCAGAACGGAGATCTGATTCGTTTAGACAGGCAGATCCCCGTTCTATCTCTGTGGGGGGCGATCGAGTCCATATCCCCTTCCCCGCTGGCCAGTGGGCACGCACGCCCATAATACCTGTTCCCGACACCGACGTACAATGACGGCAATTTGTGGGAACCAACCACATTGCTGCAGTATAACTGTGGTGGCTAGGGCTGAAGTGGTTAACATTCCAAAAAAAATCCAGTGGAATATTACTAATTACTACTAGCTTTAATAATTATTGCAATACACCATCTAACGTGAAGCATTCATAAGACTGCAAATGTTTTGCTTGTTTTTGAGGTTGCTAGTCTGATTAGTATTCCTACAAATGAGAGTCTGCTCCTGCCTTGTACCGATTTGCTCATCTTATCAGTATATATGCATAGCAAATGAGGATCAGCCCCAGAACCTTAACATTGATGCTTTGATAAAACTATAAAAGGCTGTTTAACTTAAAGCAGATGCCTTGTTTAAAAGCATTATTAAGTTTGTATGCAGTTTTGTAGATTTGATAGAGAGATGGCCACCTGTCTTTTCTTGTCAGCTGTAATCACTAATTTTATATTAGGCGAGAGCTTTAAAAAGCAACAAACTCTTCTCCAATTATACCGGGCACGTGGCGTTAATCATTATGGGCTCTTGTGTGGTTGAAACAAGTCAGCTGTGTTTGTCCACTTTATTTAATAGTGAGAAGCCACTTGGTGTCAGAGTGTAGGTTTACGTTAGTTCTATGCATATGAATTTCATCTATAGCTAGTACATACATTGCAGGCATGGAATGGCTGTTTAGCTGTTACGGCATTTGTCAGAGGGTAAAGAGTGTGCAAAAATATCCATGGACTAGCTGGATGAGCTGTGGACAGCTCAGTTGAAAAAAGGAAGCCAGTGATTCAAAAGTGATATTTCAGGTACAGGTGAAGTCTGGCACGGCCGCTCAACCAGTTTCATTATTTTCTGGCTCTGTTGTTGCCAACCATGAAATTTTCAGAGAACACTGGCCCTTCATTTAAACCTCACACTAACCCCCTGTAACCCTAACACTTACCCTCCCTGTAACCCTAACACTTACCCTCCCTGTAACCCTAACACCAACCGTCCTTGTTACCAAAAAATGAACCCTCCCTGTAACTTTATTACTGATCCTCCCATAAGCTTAGTAATAACCCTCCTGTAAATTTAGCACTAACCCTGCCTGTCACCCTAAGACTGGCCCTCCTTGTACCCTAACACTGACCCTTCCTGTAAATCTAACACTGACCCTTCCTGTAAATCTAACACTGACCCTCTCTGTTACCCAAACACCTTACCTCTCTGTAACTTTACCACTGACCCTCCCATAAGCTTAACAATGACCCTCCCTATAATTTTACCACTGATCCTCCCTGTCACCTTGTAACCCTAACAAAGACCCTCCTTGTAACCCAAACACTAACCACCCCTGTAACTTTACCACTGACCCTTCCATAAGCTTAACAATAACCCTCCCTGTAAATTTACCACTAACCCTCCTTGTACCCTAACACTGACCCTTCCTGTTACCCAAACACTAACCTTCCCTGTAACTTTACCAATGACCCTCCCATAAGCTTCACAATAATCCCCCTATAACGTTATCACTGACCCTCCCTGTCACCCTAACTCTAATCCTCCTTGTTCCCTAACACTGACCATCCCTGTAACTTTACCACTGACCCTCTCATAAGCTTAACAATAATCCTCCCTGTAAATGTACCATTGACCCTCCCTGTCACCCTAACACTAACCCTCCTTGTACCCTAACACTGACCCTTCCTGTAAACCTAACTATGACCTTCCCTGTTACCCAAACACTAACCCTCCCATAACTTTACCACTAACCATCCCTGTTACCCTAAAACTAACCCCCCTTGTAACCCTAACACTGACCCTTCCTGTAACCCCCGTAACTTTACCACTAACCCTCCCATAAGCTTAACAAAAGCCCTTCTGTAAATTTACCACTGACCCTCCCTGTCACCCTAATACTAACCCTCCCTTGTAACCCTAACACTGACTCTTCCTGTAAACCTAACACTGACCTTCCCTGTTACCCAAACAATAACCTTCTCTGTAACTTTGCCACTGACACTCCTGTAAGCTTAACAATAACCACCCTATAACTTTACCACTCCCCCTTCCTGTCACCCTAACTCTAACCCTCCTTGTACCCTAACACTGACCCTGTAATTTTAACACTGACCCTTCCATAAGTCTAACAGTAACCCTCCCTGTAAATTTACCTTGAACCTTCCTGTCAACCTAACACAAACCCCCCTTGTAACCCAAATAATAACCCTCCCTGAAACTATAACACTGACCCGTCCTCTTATCTTAGCTCTAATGTGCTCTGTATTCCCAATACCAATGCTCCTTGTTGTAACTCTAACTCTCCTGGTAACCCTCACACTAACCCTTCCTGTATTCCAAACACTAACTATCCCTGTAACCCTTCTATTGACCTTTCCTGTAATTCTTACTCTAAACCTCCCCATATCCCTAATTCTAACCACCCCAGTCACCCTAATTCTAACCATATCGCTTACCCTCCCTTGTGTAAACTTAACCCCTTCCTTGCATACTCACTTCTACAGTACCAGGTTTCTATGTATCAAGACCAACCCTTCTTATGTGAAAACATACCAGAGCCAAACTCTCAGAGATAGAATCTACTATGACATGTATGAGTACAAGGCCTATATCAGTTATGTAGTAGGTGAAATACTGATGGAACAGAGGGATGTATGCACTGAAAGGCACTTAATTTATAAGTAGGTTATGCCCACTATAACTGCATAAAAAAAAACAAAGTTCTTCTCTAAAGAGCAAGTACAAGGCATCCATAAACTGCAAAGTGAAATTACAAACTTGTTCCAATGTAAAGTTCATTTAATACATTATAGGCAAATTCAGCTGCTGCTTCACAAAGCTTTTATGTGGCACTCAACTTTCCTGTTATAGTTCTGCAAGCAGTCCCTCTTTCAGAACAACAGTAAATGCTTGGAACCAAGGAAGGCACTGGCCTTCATTTTTTCAGGCTCAGATTTGGGACCATTTAGATAATAAGGATACCACAGCCACAATGATTTTACCAGTGAACTTCAAAATAATGATGCCAGAATGAAAGCCAAAGACATTCAATTCCAAAGCTATCATTTTACAGAAATTGATGTAAGAGCTGTGCAGATTAGGAGGCCACACTCCCCCAGTCTCTCAGCACTTACCCACCATGCCTATTGCTGATTTTGGATGTAAATATAACAGACCTCCAACACAGCATCTAATAATAAAATGTTGCAAAAACAAGCAATTGTTGAGAACCTCTGAGCTGGCAAATGACACCCTGTTCCCTTTTTTCAAGAGGTGCCACCTGGAAGAGTAGAAGGCTTTATTTAGCCTCAAACATCTCCTGGATTGGCACAAACAGTATCGCTGGTGATAGCGCTCGGAGTAGGCCTTTGTGCCAGAGTGGTTTTACGTCTGGTGCCGCTTCCTTTCTGAAACAGGAGCCTTTGTGAGAGGCAGTGTCAGAGCCCAGATAAGAGAATTGATTTCACCCTAGTGTTATATTAATTGTGCAGGTCTTTAGGCCACATGGCTCTCTCCCTCACCCGAAGCTGGCTGTAGGCTCTGCAGGTGTTATCACCTCAAGGGTCAGGAGGGTTCAGAAGAGATTTAGAAAGAAAACCAAGCCTTTTTACTGCTGTCAAGAGAAGCAGAAAAAAGAACAGCTGCTGGGAGGTGAAAGTAATCACTTTGCATGTAATGCTTTAATAGGTCTTGCACAGAGCAAGGGCAGAATTTTATAAGACAGAGGCATAATTAATGAGGTGATGCAAAGAGCAAAAGTGTGTAGAACCTCATAGCAACCAAGTCAAACATTTTGTCATTAATCAGAACATTCCAGAATTGGGGTCCTATCTAATGAGTCCTCTAAACACTATTTGTATCTAACCTCAGACCATCCAACATGACCAGTTCAAGAGATAAGGGCTGCTCTGCTCCTAAACATCTCTCTCTTACCTTGCCCAGAGGTACCCATACACTTTTTTGGAGAACTTTCACCCAATCTGGCTTAGATCCAAAGGAACATTTGTATGACTCTAGGCCACACCACAAGACAACCATCAAACTTTGCCCAATCTTTCTGAAGAACAGAGTTGACTGACTGAATGATTTGCTCTCTGGCTGATTTCTATTTTTTTACGCAAGATAGCTCGTGTTGACGTTGCCTGCTATGCACTTTCCTTGCCATAGGCAATCATATCAATTTTTGTCCAGAGCAAATGTGTATGCTTGTAGCATATTTTGTTGTGTAGATTTTTGGAGCAGCTGGATTGGCAATGTCTGCAGGTCAGTGGAATTTTTGAACACTGTCACTTTCAGGGATACCCCTCAGCTCACCCACTTTATTGCTCTAATTCTTTATGTGACAGTGCTTGGGCCTGAGCAGCCAACCATCAGACTGAAACACTGTTACATGGGACGAAGCAGTGTTGTCATCCACCTCGGTAAGCATTGATACCATTTGAAACCAGATGCTACCCAGGGTAAAGTTCTGCAAGGAGGTGGTGGTAAAGCAACGCAGCTGGGTGGTATATCTTACTGGGGATGGGCTTTCAGGAGGCACTGTCACTCTGCCCTGAATACCAGGTGACCAATCGGAAAGTTCATACACACTGGGGGGTTTAAAGATTGATCAACAATGACATAACCCCAATCCAATTTCAGGGAAAAAAACACTAAGTAGGGACTGTCTAATAAAAACAACGGATCATCTGCAGCATCTATTTAAAGGGTAGGTTTACCTTTACAGAAAAATCTGTAAGGTGAACTTACACTGGACCCCCTGCAGACCTGGAGATCACCCGATAGGAGACCTCATATAGCCGCCTTACCGGTCTGGGGATTAAAAATCCCCTTGGCTTAATCTCCCATCAGAGGTACCTATAGGAGGCATTCTAATTGGTCAGCGCCGTCACATGGGCGGCGCCGACCATAGCGGGACCGGGTTCGATGGGGAGGGGGTCCGGTGTAAGTTCACCTTACAGATTTTCTGTGAAGGTAAACTTACACTTTAAAGTGGTTGTAAACAATCACCTTGTAAAACAACCCATTCCGTTTAAAATAGAAATGAAAGGCAAAACGCGTGTATAGATATAAAGAGAATAGAAATACCTTTTTTCGCTTTTTTATAAGTGATCACATTCCCTCTGTTCTCAGCTACATACAAGCTGGGGAAGGAGAAACAGCAGCACACTGACCTTCCCAGTGAAAGTCTGTGAAAGGGGTGTGTCAGGACAAGTCTGATAACACTGGGTTCCCAGTACAGCTAGAGAACTGACCACGGAGTGTTCTCCTGCTCAGTGTGGTCAGTTTTTATTAGGAAAGCAGAGGGACTGGCATGAACACCAGGAATTTCACACAAAGGAAGTAATACCAAGAGAACAGGAGACATTTTCATACAAGTACGTGGTACAGCAGGCATATATCAGGAATTTGAATTATTGGATTTACTAGTTACTCCTCATGCTCAGGTTATCTAAATTTCCTAGCCCTTAGGTCACAAGAAAGAGCTTTAGAGGGGATTTTTTTTCTATTCGTAACCTGAATTATCTCTGGTATCTTGTAGTTTTTTTTTTTAACCCAATTTCTTCCTTGCATTCAGTATTTTTTTTTGTGGTTTCAGGACTAGCAGCTTGGGTGCCTGTGTTCCTTCTGAAGTCTGCAATGTGTGTGCCTATATTCTTAATATCCTATTGTTTTAAGTGTAAATATATATTCACCACATTTGTGAAACTACAAGTCATAAAAGGACTCTACTAGGTGATTCAGTAATTTCAGTCTCCCCCTTTAAAATCTGCTGACCACTGTGCAGTATATGTGCAGTTGGCAACTGAGCAATGCATTGATATACTCATTCCTCCTCAGCTGTTGCAGGAAGCACTTAACAGGTTGGAGTGGGTTCTGAACTTGAAAATACCAACCCCAAGTTGTCAAAAGTAGATTAGTAGATTGTCCAAACCCCCCTGCCCCCACAACCAAATCAGATCAAACAAATAAAATATTGTTCTATGGTCTCTATTAAG
>BLSH010426738.1:354000-378691 GCA_018402905.1 Glandirana rugosa | reverse complement strand
TCCCACAAAACAAACGGCGGGGGAGGTTTTTTTTATGGTGATCGGCGGTGACCGTAACACATAACTTTCAACCCCACCTAAATGATTCCCCTTTATCTGACACGTGAAACGTTTCACATCAACGTGAGACGTTCACGTCAACGAGGTCTCGAATCGTTTCTTCGTCTTCGAGACGACTGAAGTTAATAGGTTAGTACACGTTCGTTTTTACAAAAAAAAAAAATTAAAAGGAACGTGCACTAACCCATCAGAAACGTTTCACTTCCGAATGGAGTAAATTATTCGAGACCTCCTTGCGTAATCATTTAGTTGGGTAAAATCAGAAGAAATATCCGTCTCTACTTGTCTATTTTGATGAACAACAACAACCAATCAGGGAACATGATCAAATGTTTTATCTGTTCATCTCTGCCTATAAAGAAGACTAAAATGGGTTGATTTACTAATGCGTTCCTCCAGAGCTTATTAAATGAGGTAAGCCTTCACTTTGCAAAGACTACCCAATCACGTGCAAGGAAAATTAAAAAAAAAAAACATTTTTGCTTGCACATGATTGGATAATTGAAGTCAGCAGAGCTTCTGCTTCTTTGCTAAGCTCTGGAGCAACTGCACTTGCAGAGTGCAACTACACTTTGCAAAGTGCACAGTCTATTTCCCCTTAGTAAATCCACCCCAACTTTCAATACACAATGCCAGTGGCGGCTAGTGGTATTTTTTTTGGAGGGGGCGGCAAACAAAACACCCTCCACCACCCCAACCTCCCCACCCCCCATTCGGTAGGTCGGATCACAGGCATCCCCCCTCCCCATCTAGGTCATGGGCAGCGCTTCCTTCAAGGGGCGGGCGGTGGCTTCACCCTGCGTCTCCTCCTCCTGGGCTTCACGGCGGCTTCCCCGCATCTCTTCCTCCTCGGTGGCCAATAGGATAACTTCTCCTCTCTGCCAATCGGGTGACGGGTCTCAGGACCCACTTCCTGTTTGGCCCGGGAGGAGAATCAGGAAGACAATTTTGAATATTAATTTGCTATTGTCACACAACTGGGTCCACCCTGGGCCCACCCTTTTTTGAAGCCGATTCCAGTCTCAGGCTCTAATCATGTGCATCTAAAAAATTGGAATCCATGCATCCAGCGCCCTGCATGAAGATTGGGGGCCGGGTGCATGGATTAGGGGGGCAGCCCCCTGTGCCCTGTATGGACAGGCCGCCACTGCACAGTGCAATCTTTTGCAGCTTGTTAAAAAAAATTACCCTAGAGGAACCCATAAAATAATGTTTAGGTCTTGGGGAACTCCTGCTAAAACCAATTCATGTAGAGTAAGTGGAAAAAATGCCCCTTACCTTGGTGGCCCATGAGAAGAATGTCCCCTTACAGTGGTCTTCAGAATTCCACTTTCAGAGATCATTGGTGTCATGCTGAAGGCTCTGCCAAGTAACGCTGGCCCCCAGATTTATGCAGGCACCATTATATGGGAAGTCAGTTAGCCACAGCTCAACAAACCCTTAGCAATCTCTAAAGGAACTCTAAGCTTCCATGGAACCCTGGTTGAAAATGACTGGTCTGTTGGATAGTAAAAGAAGATTTCCTGACACTTCCTGAATACTGGATGTATATGGCAGTTTATAGCTAAATGCCAAACAGTTACAAGGTGTACCTGAGTCTGTATAAGTATCAGGCTCCTGTAATCCCTTGTACAGAAGTAGAACTCAGACAGGCTTTGCTGGCTGTGGATGTGCCATTACATAACAAGGGGGCAAAGAGATGACTCAGCTGTATTGCTTAGTGTTGTAGAGAAAATGATGGTCACCAACTTGCCTGCCAGGGATGTGTAAATCTCAAACTCACAAATGCTTTGGCAGCTCCCTTCAACTGTTTATTTAGCTCTTTGTCCAGTGCCTAATTTTAAGCTGTTTTTAAACACAACTCTTGGCAAAAATGGTAAGAAAAAATCAATAGCCCATTAAAAGATAAAATAACAAAACCAGCATTTGCTGCAATAATCGCCTTCAATTCAAAGATTTCCTCTGTGGTATTTTTTTATGCCATTAGATTTTCTTAGTCTGAAGGACAGCATCAACACACCTCCTCTAGGCAAGGTTGTTCTGGACCTACTTCCAGCTTGTGACTGGACAATGAAAGGAGAAGTAGCACATTGATTAGCTCAACTCCCTATCACTCTGCTTTCTCCTCTTATCAGCATGCTTCTTGTCATCACCTGAACTGATTGTCCCATTGTGCTGCTTCTTTCTCACACTCTCCATTCCTGCTGTACAGGGACTGCAAGAGGCTAGTGCTAGGTCACATTCAGGTACTTATACTGCTTGTATATAAGAAAATACATTTAGGGTGAATTCACAGTGTAAGCCATTAAATCGCAGAGCAGCCGGAGTGAGTTGTCAGCTGCGCGATTCAGCGCATCACACGGCTCCCTTTTTTTTGTACCAGCTTTATGGGAAGTGTACAAAACGTACACTTCATTCACTGCAATGTGGGGCAGCGCGATGGACTACGCTGCCCGACATTGCAGTGCAATTTGACCCGGTGCGCTGCGATAAAATGTAGCATGTCTGCATCTTACCACAGCACTCTGCACACAGTGCTAAGCTGCATTGCAGTGTGAATGGGACACATAGGAAACAATTGTTCCCTGTGTATCCCTGCGGTGATAGATACTTTACCATGCAGCAAAACGTCTGTCACCACATATAGTGTGAATTGGCCCATAATGATATATTAATGGTTACAGAGCTGCATTAATTTGTGGCTTTCATATCTGCCTGAAGTTCAGCTTTTACCTCTTCCCAACTGCGCCATAGCCAAATGATGGCTACAGTGCACTTGCACATTTCCGCGAGGGCGTCTATCCCGTGAACACGCTTCTCGCACACCTCCTGCGGTGTGCATTGGCAGGAATCTGTGATCGCTGTGTCCTTCGGTCACAACTGATTGCAGATCGGGGTAAAGAGCCAATCACAGCAACTCTTTACCATGGGATTAGCTGTGTCCAATCACAGCTGATCACAATGTAAACAGAATTCGCCGGTTATCGGGAAAGCCTGGAGAGCCTATAAGTGGCAATCCACACAGGGGACATCTACACTGATAATCAGGGCACCGATCATCCATGTCCTGATTATAACTGCCACCCCGGCAGTGCTGCCAATCAGTGCCCATCAGTGCTGCCAATCGGTGCTCATCAGTGCTGCCTGCCAGTGCCCATCAGTGCTGCCTGTCAGTGCCCATCAGTGCTGCCTGTCAGTGCCCATCAATGCTGCCTGACAGTGCCCATCAATGCTGCCTGTCAGTGCCCATCAGTGCTGCCTGTCAGTGCCCATCAGTGCTGCCTGTCAGTGCAGCCTTATCAGTGCCCATCAGCCTTGCCTCATCAGTGCATCCTGTCAGTGCCCACCAGTGCAGTCTCATCAGCGCACATCAATGAAGGAGAAAAAAATACTTATTTACAACATTTTTAACAGTAACTAAGAAAACCTTTTTTTTCAAAATGTTCAGTCTATTTTCATTTACTTAGCAAAAAATAATAACAAATTTTGTTTGGATACTGTGTGGCATTATCACACAATTGTCATTCAAAGTGTGACAGAACTGAAAGCTGAAAACTGGCCTGGGCAGGAAGGGGGTAAAAGTGCACTGTAGGCAAGTGGTTAAGCCTCATAACTTTTTCCATCAGGAAGTGTGTGCTTGCCTTTCTGCTGATGCTTCTGACTCCATGTTGCTTTTGTTGTTCCGGGTAAACTAGTATCACCCACTTCAATAAAGATTTCAAGTAAAAAAGCTTAAAATCTCTTTTCACACTCTGTTGCTAAACGATGGCATGTGCAATCACTTTTTCTCGCCCTCATTAGGTCATTCATGGCCATTCTAGAAAAGAAAAAAAATACCCTTTCTATTTTTTATTTTTTTTTTCGGTTCTCTACAGTACTCCAGTCCATGTGAGACAATGTCTTGTAACAATACAGGAGCCTAATCTCCATGTCAAAGCAATTTTCATTCCCCAGTGCACAGGCTGCTATCATTTTGTAATGTTTTGTTTCTTCTCTTGAAAGAATTAAAAAAGGAACAGTAAGCCGTCACGGGGGCCCTGTCGTCCTTATCTCAGTGTCTGGAAATTTTGGACAGTGTATTCTACTGCTCAGATAAAATGGAAAAAGAAAAAAAAAAGTCCAAGTTCAGCAAATAGTAATGGCTTTAAGTTCTATTGAGATCGGCAAAAAGCAGAAGATCAGATAAGCGGGGTCCTTTAGTTGTCTTTTTAATCAGGATCCCCGCAAGGCTGAACAGAGACAGAACAGACACGCAGAGAGAAAATATAATTCTTGGATAGGTTAAGTACATGTTTGAACTCTTGCAAGCAGAAGAGATTTGATGATGACTTAATCATTTTTCGGTCAATTATCTGCAAGGACCCTTGCAACTGCATGGCAATTATGATGCAAGATGGCCTTTTGGGACAAACACCAGTCTCCCTGCCTCTGTTTCCTCAGATTCCCTGCCACGAATCCTCATTCACTTCATTATCTCTGTTAACATAGGACGAACTTTCTGTGCAGTAATTACAGCCCCAGTGCACACTTTAGCTGTCATCTTGATGGAGGCCTGGATGTCCTCACTGCAGCCTCGGATAAGTGGTCTTTGTTGATTTTTGATTAATGTACATGTCTTCCTGGAGCTTAGGAAAAGTGAATGCTTGTGATGACAAAAGGCAGGAGGGGGGGCCTTACATATCAGCTTGCTTGATTTAAAGCCTCAGCTTTATTGGCTTTGGCTTGGCAAGCTAGAGTCTCATCTGTTCTTTCAAGGGAAATTCTAGATAAATATATGCCACTCCTGTGCAAAAGAATATTTTGAAGCTTCTGCTAATACTTGGCAAAGTGTCTAAAGGGTGCTTTTGACCACAGCTGTATACCTAAAGCTTTAATATTCAAAATACAAAAGTATCACTGGTGAGGCACCTGTTGATGTCAATGGTGGCAGCCATTTTGTTGGCTTGAAACGACTCTTAAAAGACCTTACCTTTGTATTGGCCACTAGGGTTGCCACCTCATCCCCTTAAACCCGAACATGTATTAATTACACAGGTTCTGTGGCTGATTAAGGTGATAATTAAACGTGTGCCTTATCTGCATTAAATTAGCCTCAGAACCTGTGTAATTAATGTGTTCAGGTTTAAAGGTATGAGGTGGCAAACTTATTGGCCACGCAGTACTATATAACTCTTTCGGAGCCCTCTAAAAATACCTGGTGCTTCTGGGTATGGGGTAGCATGTGGCCTCCTCCCAGGTTGCAGTGCTCAAGCCTGAGTGGCCAATCACCAGGACTGAATACTATCACCTGGGAAGTAAAATTACATCCTGAAAGCTCCAACCACATCTAGTACAGAACTGACACAGGGTTGGCATTCCTGGCCCCAATGGGAAAGTGGGGATGATTGGCAAAATTGGCAAAATGCAGAGTCTCTTTAAAAAAAATGCCACCATTGACAGCTCAGGTCAACAGACATTTTTTTTTTTTTTTGCAGGTGGCTAAGTGTGCTACAGGGAGAATATGTTATGTATTGAAGAAGGTAGGCACAAGTACAAAGTCTTCAAGTGTATCTGGTACTGTGGTAAATTTAGGTAGTAAAAAGTTAAGTATTTGAAGGATAAGTGTATGTTTATATTTATCATCACATCCCACCTTCCCATCCCTTCCTATCCCAACAGGAACAGCCCTGCCGCCCCATATGATCTTGCAAAGAGATGGCTTATACATCAGGTGCTACAAAGTACCTAAGCCCACAAGCTCAGTGAAAAGGACAGGAGCCTCCTTAGCAGGAGTTGGCTGTGGCCAGTAGAGGAGGATACCAGCTCAGCTAACAAAGTGGAATTGTATAGTTATGGGATAGTAACTATGGATGGGCATTTGGGAGGAATAAAGTAGATGCAAAAGTATGTCTATCCTTAAAGTGCGGTCAACAGCTTCTCACAATACCATGTTTTTTACTTGGAGGCTCTTCTTTAAAAATCAGCTAGTACCCACTTGTTATTGATAGGGATGTTGGCCTGTGTTGCCTCACCTGAGCTTTTGCCTTAAGGTAGATTTACAGGCTTTAAAGCCCTACCTGGATTACAAAGTATATATATGGAGATTTTGAAGCCATGCTCTTTGGTAATTGTATGCAAATTAACTTCTCCAGAAAGAGAAAGAACTTGAGGGGAACACAAGTTTTACATGGCAGCCATAAAAGTCACTTTCCCTATCATTTATGAAAACTCTGTAGAAGATCACAGACTTGTAAATAGCATAAAAAGGCAATGAAAGAACCATTATCCTTTTTGCCCATGGAGGAGATCTAGCAGAACACATTTCCTCAACACAAACATGCATCCTTATCTTTCAGCTCTTGAGGACCCAATAACAAAAATGTCATATATTACAGGCTGCAAGTCCTTAGATGTAGGTGCATTCGTTTTATTTTTCAGATTTTTTTCCTTTTATTTTTAGCTAGTAATCCAGTCAGTAGTACAGGGTGACACTCACTGTACTGTATCTATAGAGGAGCTGTGTTGTCATTCTAGGAAAGAAAGAATGTTAAGAATTCAGAATTATTCCCCCTCTCCTCAGTGCCATAGCAGGTGTTTTGTAGTTCACAGGGGTGACCTGTGCCAGTTTGGTAATACAGCTTGAGATAAAACATTCCAGAACAGCACTAGATTTCTGGCAGGATCAACCGGTATTTTTTGCGCTTATTGAACTGTTATAACAAAATGCATTCATAGGTATATTTTACCAGACCAAAAGAGAAAAATAAGAAACGTTCATTGATACAGATCAGGGGGTCTCCAAACGTTCTAAAGAAAGGGCCAGTTTACTGTCCTTCAGACTTCAGGAGGGTTAGGCTGTGCCCAGTGGGAGTAAACAATGCCAGATCTTTGGAATTAGGGGGAGAAATAGTTAGTGTCAGTGGGAGGAATAGCGCTCCATATTTGTTGTCAATGGATTGATGCCCCATCATTTTTGTCAGTGGAAAGAATCATGCCCCATTGTTGGTGTTGGGTTGGTGTCAGTGGCAGGAATTTGCTTCATTGTTGGTGTCAGTGGCAGGAATAATGCCTCAAGGGTCAGATAAAATCAAGCAAAGGGCCGCAGTTTGGAGACCACTGATATAGATGAATAGAAGCTGCACACCAGCGATCCCTTCCTTCTAAATGTTCTTTACTGAACCATCCATAATATAGCTGCCTTATGATGTCCCTGACCAAGGATCACCTTGCCTTAATACATTTCATCAATATGGCTTGATCACAGGGATCCTTGTGATCAAGCCTTTTCAATGAAACACGTCAAGGCAAAAAATATGGTGATTTTGAAGTAATGCTCCCTGGTTATTGTATGCAAATCAACTTCTCCAGAAAGAGAATGAACTTCAGGGGAACACAAGTTTTACATGGCAGCCATAAAAGTCACTTTCCCTATCATTTATGAAAGCCCTGTAGAAGATCACAGACCTGTAACTAGCATAAAAAAAGCAATGAACTATTATCCTTTTTGTTCATGGAGGAGATCTAGCAGAACACCTTTCCTCAACACAAACATGCATCCTTATCTTTCAGCTCTTGAGGAGTGTATCTAAACCCAAGAAGATGAATAGAAGCTGCACGCCAGCGATCCCTGCCTTCTAAACGATTTTTACTGAACCTTTCATAATATAGCTGCTTTATGATGTCCCTGCCCAAGGATTTCCTTGCCTCAATGCCTTTGGCCAATACAGCTTGATCACAAGGATCCTTGTGATCAAGCCTTTTCAATGAAACACTTCAAGACAAGGTGATCCTTGGGTAGTGACATCACAGAAGCAGCTTTATTATGGATGGTTCACTAAAGAATATTTAGAAGGAAGAGATCTCTGGTGTGCGGCTCCTATTCATCTATATCTTTCAAAAGTAAGCAGAAACAGGCTTTTTTGTGGCCACACCATAGACGCCCATGGAGATTGCATGCGGCCCAGGTCAGGAACGGTGCTGTATGTGTCAAGGTTTGAACTAGAAGAGAAGTTCATTGTTAGAATTTGCATACACTTTAAGGAGGGATTGCATATCTGTGGGTAAATTCATTTAATCCATTTTAAATAAAGGACTTTGTGTACTAAATTCTTATCTTTATAATCATTTTTAACCATGTGTATCAGAGTGCAGTAAATGACCCCTGTAACGACTCCCAGAAAATGGCCTTGCGGTCCTTGATGTAATGAAACCGAATAACTGAGCGAAGTTTATGGGAACAGCCTAATGAGAAAGCATGGCAACAAATGACATCTTAGCACAGCATCCTCTAAAGTTCAATTGAGATTATTATCTGTGCCAGCAGTGCCATCCCAGCACACAGATGTAGAAGAGGCTCGCGTTACCAAATGTTTTCATTGTGCATTAGAGATTACCTTCTATATAAAGTGTATCTCGGGAGACCCGGGGAGGATAAACATGACTGCCTTTTTAGAGCACAAGACTGCGCGGCCAACCTTGCCTCTCCTTCGAAGCTGTCCTAAGCCGCAGCTGTACCTTTGTATTATCTCCAGTAACAGAGCACGTCTGCATGTCGCTCTTATTATAGTTTACTTGACTTCACAGGGATCTAGACTTTATTAATAGCTTGGACAATGCCACATGTGCTTGTCTTTGTCATGGAGATTCACGTATAAATATTATGGCTGAGCATTGTTTTCCATCGTCCTTATATTAGCTTAAGCTCAAGCTGACGGACGACCTAAGTTGCCTGACTCTACTTGACTTAAAGCTGAACTCCAGGCAGATAATAACAAAAAAACACTAATGAATACAGTGATGTATTTGTGAAAAAAAAATCACAAAATATATTTTAAATGCAGCTAGTGTAGTATGACTACATTTCAGCCTTTTGCAATCCCCTGTACAGCAACACTAAGACTGCGAGAGGGAGATGGACTTTGGGGCCTATCAGGTGGCAGCTCAGACCTTCAGAGAATAGTGAGTATCTTGGGTGGACGTGGGAAGCTAGGTACAGTGTAAGGCCCCTTTCACACGAGTGCCTCGGCTTAACGGAATCCACTTGCTCAGCGGGGGATCTCTCCACTGAGCAGAGGGATGTCAGGTCCCTGTCCTCTCCGGGCACAGACTCAGTCCCGATCTCCTTTATGGGGAGATCAGATGGAAATGGACCGCTTGTCTGTTTTCATCCAATCTACAGGACGGATGGAAAATAGGACCACCATCCGTCTGTTTTTGGTGAACAGGATTGGATGGCGGCGGGTCCATAGAGGAGACTGGAGGGTCCGCCTGAAAAACTGACAGGCGGACCTGATCGGACAGTGAAAGGACCCTAAGGATGAACAGGGCATGCGCCACAAGATGGACAGGTAGGCCAGGAAGCTAAAACATACATATAACTCTATCTGAGGTATAGTATGTCAATAAAGTATACCTAATGGCAAAATGTTCTTTTACATTTGAATAAAGTGGTCATTTGTTAGAACTACTGTCAATGGTTTATTGTTTTCTGTGTCCCTGATAGGGAGATTCACTCTCTCTAACTGTCTAGGTCAAGAATGTCTCCGAAAATGAAAGGTAGGGTAAATTCCAAATTTTGAGTTGCCACCAAAATAGGAATAGAGGGGAAATGTTTCCCATGACAAATGTCTTAGAGGGAATGTCCCCTACATTGGAAAGATATAGTCTCACAGTCTACAGGACAGGAAGTGATGGGAAATCTCTTTGATGCAAAATTGACATTGGTTTTAAGCCATCCCTACTCTATCCAAAAAAAGTTTTGACTTTAGAAATACTTATTTTATTGGCAGCATCAGGAAGGGCGCACCTAGGAGTTTTAATTATGATTTTAGTAGTCCTAGAAGTCCACCCAAAATGTATTATGTTATTTTTGGAGTACGAAAAGGTTAGAAACTCATCAAGGAAATTTCCCTTCAATTCCCCTTCTGGTAACTGGTGCCTAGACAGGAAGGGAAATGAACACAGCATGACAAACATTTTTAAGCTATTTATGCATCCTATGAGCCTTCGTCGGGATTTCTCTTCACTTCTTATTCTTACTGGTGACACCTGGGACAGGAAGCAAGTTAAAATCTCTCCAATGGAAAAGCAGCGAGCTATAAAAACTTGACAGAGGTTCAAATCCTTTCCTGCTTCATCCAAAAATATAAAAAAATTGGGTCACTTTCTAAGGATTAGAGCGGTGTTTCTCAACTCCAGTCCTCAAGGCATCCCAACAGATTATGTTTTCATGTTTTCTATTATTTTGCACAGGTGATTTGATCAGTTTCACTGCCTTAGTAATTACCACAGCCGTTTCATCTGAGGGAAATCCTGAAAACATGACCTGTTGGGGCACCTTGAGGACTGGAGCTGAGAAACACTGGATTAGTGCATTTTTTAAATATTAAAAGAAAAAAGAAATATTAATCAAGGTTTCTAGAAAGGACCTGCTTTGAGCTCAATACCAGAAAGCATGTATATAAAAAAGAAATTGTAGAGTATTCTGCAGTCATAAGCCAGACTCAAAGGCAAGGCATCTAGGGTTGTTTTGGGGACAATTCCATACACACAGCACAGTGACCTCTGCTTGTGTTCACCAAGTAAATGGGGAAATATGAAATAGCTGGACTTTGGAAGATTCCAGTACAGCTCTAAACAGATAGGAAGGTAAAGGGAGAAGGTCGTATTTTCAAACCTGCTGGTTTTCCTAGATATATCAGCACTGAGGTGTAAAAAGTGCACTTATTGTTTAATATCTATTGTACATTACATGATCCCTTTACTTGTGTTCCAGTTCAACAGGTGCATTACCTCCCAGCTCATCAAGTGGTTCAGCAACTTCCGAGAGTTCTACTACATCCAGATGGAGAAGTATGCCAGGCAAGCCATCAATGATGGGGTGACCAGCACTGATGAACTGTCCATCACTCGGGACTGTGAGCTCTACCGAGCCCTCAACATGCACTACAACAAAGCCAATGACTTTGAGGTGCGTGCCATTTTTGTACATCACCTACATTGCCACATCTCATGTTATACAATGAATTCTTTATGGTTTCTAAATAGAATTGGTCAGTCTCTATATTCTGTATGTGCAGACTATGAAATGATCACACTAATTCTTTCTAGTGATGATCTATCCATGTATAAGCTGCTCCTAGCTTCTTGAGGAAACTGATATAGAATGGAAGATACCGCACTGATATAATGGAAGATTCTGTCATTAGAGGGCTGTAGCAGAGAGTGTAATTGGCTCAATAATGGTCATTATTATTTTCTCCAGGTTGATATGGGTGTCAGAACCCATTTGGATAGCCCCAATCTAACACTTTGTTTGGTTGGACCACAGCAAAGAGGTAGAAGTCCTCTTGCATTATGTAATTTAAAGGTATGCAGAGGGGGTTGATTTACTAAAGACAAACAGGAAGTTCAATTTGCAAGGGAAGTTTTACTTTGCACAGCCATTTTCCCGGGAGCTTAGTGAATGTTAAGAAATTTCACTTTGCAAAGAATACTTAATTATGTGCAACGAATATTTATTTTAAAAACTGCATTTTTGCTTGCACATGATTGCATCATGGAAGTCAGCAGAGCTTCACCTCATTCACTAAACTCTGGAGCAAGTTCCCTTGCAAGAGCAACTTCCCTTGCAAAGTGAATTGTCTATTTGCCTTTAGTACATCAATCCCAATATGTCTACTGTACAATTTCCCATGTATGTTGGTTTTGTGATCCTTAAAGTATTTATATAAAGCCAAATCTCCCTTTTCATTTTGGGTAGAGTAGGTCGGGTGTAGAGAAGGTGAGGATATTTAAGCTATCTTCTTGTTCTGGAGACACAAGCAGAAGTGAGAGGAAATCCCTCCAAAGTGAAGACATTTCCACCTAAACAGTTGTTTTTCTCATTTTTGGCCATCTGTGTTCCTTTGAAGAGATTTCACTTTCTGTCCTATAGACATCACAGGAAGTGAGCAACAATTTCTCCAAAGTGAGGGAAATACTCCCCTAATCAGTTGTCACCTGAACATGTGCCCCCATTAGAAGCGTTTCACTTTATTCCTGTCCTGGTGACAGCTGAAAATTTTGGATTTACCCTCACTCTCTGTCTCAGTGACCGTGGTTGCCAAAAGAAATGGAGAAGGTGAAGCTCCCAAGCAGGGTCACAGATGGCAGTTAAAAACATTTACAGGTTCTAACCTCTAATCACTCTTGCCAAAATGAAAAAGAAAAAAAAGGTTTTGGCTTTAGACACAGGCAATGTGCTAAGATTGCTGTCACTCCACACATTTAAATGAACACAAGGCTGAACCGCAATCATTTGTGCTGTGTGGGCAACACTGGATCAAATGATTTCTTACAATTATTACATTTGGGAATAATATGTTCTAACATCCTGATTATTTATTAAGTGTCTATCAACCTTGAGAGGTGGCGGCGCCCCATACGCAGCCAATTATGGCCTAAATGGGGCTTAAACTAACTTGATATGTTTCAATGTGCATCCCTTAGTTACTTATAGGGGTCAGTTTGTCTGTAGTGTTCAATCTAGGTCTGTTAAAAGCTTCTATGACAATACATGGATTTCCAATAGGAAACAGCTATTTGCTATGGGAATGAGGTCACATCATTTTCCTGTGTATAGACCATGCCTAGGTTAGCAATAACCACCGATCAATTTGTAGCTACTAAAATAGCCAGAAGCTACGTCTGTCATAAACAGTGTAGCTGCACTTCTGTATCTGTCCAGGAACCCCAACCGATAAGGAACTTTGTTCTAGGCCAAATGTTTCAAACGGTGCCAAGGAAAATAGGACCCATCGCACAATGACCAGTATACTGAAAAATGCAAGCTCCCCTTGCTTTGGCATCCAGTGTTTTCCCTTGTCCTTACCTTATGGCCTGGGCTGGAGTCACAATACTTTAAGAGAAAAAGCAGCCATTGCTGAGCCTCCTTTGAAGTTACTAATTGCCTAGCTTCTCTGGACAAAATAGTTTCTGAATCATAGCTCTGGAACACGCCTGAAAGTTAGAATGAAAAGTAGAACATCTGATCTGCATACTTCAGAAAGTAATAAAGCAATTACCATGCCATACCATGGATTATCATGCCAGCCAGGCATCTAGCATTTTCTGGAGGACCACTACTTCAATAGCACCTTTGTGCTGGTTTTGCTTTAGCAAGCCTTTTCGAATGTCATCAATACACCAAACATGAAGTTGTTTTAAAGCGGAACTAAAGTCCAAGATTTAAAGACTGAGCAGGCAGGCAGTTTATTGCAGAAAGGACATCCAGTTTCTCTTCTGCAACAAAATAAAGTTACCGACGCACTTATAGTTTTCATTGGAAGACACATTTGCAATGCTTGTGAAGCTCCGATTATGCTCTGACACTGCACCTGTGCCAGATATGCTGCGCCTCTACCTCCCCAATTGTCATCCACGGCTGGATTACCGGTGCTCAGGTGTGGGTTGCTAAAAGCCACCAACAAAGATAGCCGGCACCATGGTAGATCACTGTATAACCTCATTCAGCCTCAAACAGTTTTAATCATGATTCATGACTCACGAGTAAGGCTTTTGAAACGCGTTGACATTCTGTGCTGTAATAAGACTAATGTTATGTTGTGATCTACCGTGGTGCTGGCTACCTTCGTATCTGTTGCACCTGTGTGTCCCAGGATGACTGAACTCTTGCGCCTGCTCAGGATTGAAGCCAACCTGCACCAGCCAATGAAGATGACTGCAACCTAGCATCTGGAAGAAGCCAAGGAGAAGATGTTGGCATCAGCAAAGGAATGTTAGACTGTTAAAGGGGAGGTAAGTATTGGGACTTTAGTTCCACTTTACATTCGAAAGCTAGTCCACCTTGACAATGCAACTACCTCTGAAAAGCTGACATTTTTGGGAACAGATTATCGATTTGCAAACTTTAATCATTTTAAGGTGTACATAGTTCCAACAGATGGTAAAAATCCACTCTCCAGAGACCGCCACAATAGTAGATATAAATGTCTGACTTTAATATCCTCTTAGCAGACCTGAGCAACCCGTCTCTTATATTACATATGTGGCGGCGCGTCACGTTGGGTTCATGCTCTTGTTCCGCTGAGGGTGACTGATCTGTGCCTGCTGATTACGGCATTAACCTTCCTCCTTATTCCTACTGCAAGGAATAAAAATCGGCAGCTAATGATGAAATTGGAGACGGTGGGTTTTTTTAGCAAAGAAAGCATTTGCCATATTTAGCCTCGTCCCTTTCCTTGCAGGCACAATTTGCTGATCTTTCAACGTGATTAAAGCTGGAGAGGAGACTGTTTCTGTAAAATCACCGGCGTGCTCTTCAGATGCTTCTTTTACCCCAGCGTGCTTTTCAAACGCACTTGACTTTCACTTCCACTGACGATATAGGTTAAGGACCAGAGATGATTAAGCAGTGAACTTGTCCCGTCATAAACCGTGTCAGTGACTTGCCATTCCCTGTAGTGTGCCCTGCGTCAGGCAGTTAAAAGCAAAGTCACATTAGATGTAGGGGAAGATTTTGGCCTTGTCATTTAAGCGGTAGCCTTATGGCCAATACCCAGCGGTGCTTACTGTGCTAGAATACAATGGCTCCCATTATTCTCTGCTGATGACCAAAATTTTATACATTTACATTTTGACATTGGGGGGATAAGAAATGCAAAGTAATTCAATGCGGAATTCTGTTTTACAGCAAATACATAAGGACCTTGTTTGTTTTGGAGATTTTAGAGATTTTTTTAAAAAAAAGTAGTTATTTAACTAGTGTGCAAATGGCAGCAGTATGCTCTGGACAACCAAATCTTGGACTAATTATAGCTGACTGATGTCTGCACACCAGTGGGATTAAAGCCTAGGTTTAAGCAAAAAAACCCAAAAAAACAATTAGCATAAGGGATGTACTATTACAATGCAAAGCACTCTGTGAATGGAGGAGGCGGAATTTTTATTAATCTAGTCTTCCATTTATAGAGTGCTTTTCATTCATAAAACTATAATACAGCTTCTATGAATGGTTGAGGGGGACGGAAAGGGCGGGCATAGTCTGCACTCTTGACGAGAGCCTTTGAGAGGTCCAGCACTCATATTACCTCTGCACCACTGGAAGATTACAGCTGGCATATGGGGGGTGGGGGAGAGGACTTTAGATTTCAACTAGGACAGCCAGCGCCATCACAAAGGACACTTCTTATTAACGTGTTACTAAACCTACAACAGTAAAATCAGTCTGTATATGCAGAATAGCATGCTTGTTATACTCACTGTGGAACTTAAGGGGTTAATCCTCTGCATTGTATAAAAAGGCTTTTTGATCCTGTATGGACAGATCCTTGCCTCCTGCACTGTCTCTCTTGGCAAGGCCATATAATACACAGTGAGGGTAGTCCTCCCGTACATGCTCAGTTTGGTCTCTATTGCTGGAAAGAACATTTCCTTGTTCTAAGGGCTAGCCAGGTCACATGATATTGACATCACACATGTGGGTATGTATACAGGCTATAGTGGAAATCTCCTCCTCCTGAATACTCGGCACTCTGGCAGACCTTGCAGTTTATCACTGTGGTATACGGATCAGCCAAAAAGGTATATCACGGCAGTATTTTAATGTAAAACGAAGATTTATAAGCTGTTGGTACTTTGGGGGGGGGGGGGGGGGATGAACTATTTTCATATTACTGTGTTTAGTAACACTTTAAGCACTATCCCTAGAGCTGATTATTTTAAAAACTTTTTTTTACGTTAACATGTAAAAAGTAAGGCTGGCCATGTATCAGTAGAATTTTGTTTAATAAAAAATAATTTTCAGAGCTTGGTTTGATTTTCTAATGGTTAGTGGGTTCAAATCAATGATCAGTTTAACCATAGTCACAGCAAGATTCGAAGGAACATTTCTAACCATAAATGCGTTTTTTGGTTGGGAAAAATTGTACATAGTGTAATGCGCGTGTGCTGGGCGCAAAAGGAATATGTTTAATATGACTGGGATTCCATTCAAGCAGGTGGTCTGGACAAAATCTTAAGGGTTTTTAAACAAAATTAGTTGACTCAATGGTGGCAAGATAAGATGCTCTGAAGAACTTTTTTCAGTATATCTGTTTGAATATTTGAGCGTAATTCTAATGGCGTATAACCAGCTTTAGCCGTGATCAATGATGGCTGGGAAAGAACAATAATCCATAGCAACCAGTTCAGTTTACTGAAGTTAAATTGGTAAAGGGTGAATTCTGATTAGCTGGCATGGGTTACTTTGAACAAATACTTGGATATGTCTGGATGTGTTAGCATACTGTAATTCTCTGCTCAGTAAGATTCAGACTGGGAGAGAGAGGGGTAGCATTTTGAGCCAGTTTTTTCCAAGAAGCCCTTTGTTAAAAAAAAAAACTACATTAGGGCCCAGAGATAGGGAAATATTGTCATTAAACCCACTTCCTGTGAGCCCAGGCTGTCAAGGACCCACCCCTTGAAGGGTGTATCATAATGCTGGTCTAGGCTTACAGTACCACTGTACAGAGCTGCGCTCATATGTTGCTATGTGAGCATTGCTCTGCCAAGCAATAAGAACCACCCACCACCAACAATGGACATCAAGAGGAAGGACCCCGCTTGTCATGTGGCAAAGGTGTTCTATGGGGTTGAGGTCAGGACTGTGCAGGCCAGTCAAGTTCCTCTACCTCAAACTCGCTCATCCATGTCTTTATGGACCTTGTTTGTGCAGTGGTGCGCAGTCATGTTGGAACAGGAAAGGGGGCCATCCCCAAACTGTTCCCACAAAGTTAGGAGCATGAAATTGTCCAAAATGTCTTGGTATGCTGATTGCTGCCGCCTTAAGAGTTCCCTTCACTGGGGGTTCCCTTCAAGGGGCCAAGCCCAACCCCTGAAAAACTACCCCACACCATAATCTCCAAATGATTTAGACCAGTGCACAAAACAAGGTTCATAAAGACATGGTTGAGCGAGTTTGGGGTGGAGGAACTTGACTGAGTCCTGGCCTCAACCTGATAGAACACCTTTGGGATGCATTAGAGTGAAGACTGCGAGCCAGGCCTTCTCATCCACATCAGTGTCTGACCTCACAAATGCACTTCTTAATGAATGGTCAAACATTCCCATAGAAAGACTCCTAAACCTTGTGGACAGCCTTTCCAGAAGAATTGAAGTTGTTATAGCTGCAAAGGGTGAGCCAGCTCAATATTGAAACCTATGGACTAAGACTGGGATGCCATTATAAGTTCATGTGAGTGTAAAGGCAGGCGCCCCAATACTTTTGGCAATATAGTGTAGGTTCCTTCCACTCAGGTCTCAGATTACACTCAACTCTCTGCTCTATGCTGTGCAGTGTGTGACATCAGATCCCTGCCTCCTGACTTTTGGAGCTCAGGAATCCTGTGTACAATGTTTCCACTTTAACACACACATAGAGGAATCTGCAGTCTTCCACTTACAGAATTGCCTTAAAACTATTAGCTGTCAGAGTCAGAAAGATCAAAGCTTGGGCCACAGCCACGCCTGTAAAGTTCTGAAAATCCCATCCTAGGCCACAATAATTTTTAGGTTTTAATTTATGCTCTCTCAGATCTGCCCATTTATCATATTACAAATAATAAACTACAATAATCTTTAATTAACTCCACCTGTAGAGATTATGAAAGTCCAAAGTCATCTCAGCCCTTCTTGCCATATCCTTTCCCGATCGATAATTATATTTCCCTCTTGCCACCTCTCCATTGTCCCCCCGACATTCATTGATTACAGTAACGGACCAAGCGGTTGGTTTGTCCTCTTTGTTTTAACATCAGTCATTACGCCTGTGTCTCCCTCTTGTCATCCTGCTTTATTTCACATCATTGGCTCCATCCGAAGCCCTGTGAGATCCACTTTAAACCTCCTTACTCAACGTCTATTAGTTCTACCATATCGTGACCTTTTTTCAACATCCTTAAAGAAAAAGATACAGTGTAACATTGCTTTACTTTTCTTATTGTCCTTTGTTGAGCCGAACAAAGCCTTTTCCACAGTGGCTATAGCCCATAATTATACAGCTTTCAATAGCAGTGTCTTGGCACATATCAAAGTTCAGAGGAGCCTTTGGAATAAAAAAGATGTTTTGTGGCAGCCTAGGGAGGGTCTCATCTTTCCTTCAGAAAATAGTTCAAGGCTCTTCTGTCAAGCTTCCCTACTTAGAGCTTTCTCTCCTCCTGCTTCATAAAGTTTAAAGGGGATTCAGTGGAGTCCTGTGATCTCTTTCCTTTGAAAGATTGTGCACAGAGCAGGCCTTTGACTTCAAGAGTTCACAGATTCCATGTCTTTAGGTATCATATGTCTGACCTTATCAGTTACTCCATTTAATGTAGGAGAAAAAGTCCCAGCGCTTTGTGCCGCTCTGTTTTGCATCTGTGAAATGATTTGGTGAAAGGAGCGTCCTTTTTAATACGCCATTTCTGGCTGTAACCTACCCTGTGGATCTTTTGGAGAGAGGGACAGAGAAAAAGTGCGGTCTTGTGTCTTGTCTACGGATGATTTCACAGGCAGAATACAATTATGCAATAACAGAACCCCATACAAAACAAACTTATTTTTTCCCTTCCCTGTCTTCCCACCTCTATTTGATACTTTAGCTGCTTTGGGGATTGCTTCTCCCCTCCTGTGCAGACAACAGCCAACGCATCCTGCTTGGGCAGCAGTAGGCTTTCCCTTGCTGTGACCTACCCTTAAGGCCCTGGTAATTAATTGTCCTTTGGAGATGGGGAAAGTTCAAAGGCAGTGTGCACGGGTGATGCTCATTGTCTGACATTCACATCCCCTTCATTGCACATAAAGGTTATCAATAGGCCTAGCATGGGCTTATTTCTCACAGCTGCTAATGATTAATATGGCTTTCAGGGCAGAAATCAATTTGATTCTCCAGTTCTGTATAGGGAAGGGGGGAGAGTCACTTTTAACACGGCTGACAATTGTTGATGCTGAGCGTTTTGAGTGATCATGCTTCTTTAACTACAGAGACCATGGAGTACATTTTTTTCTCCAAAAGTTTTGTGAAGAACGTGTTCTAATTTAGACATTTAGATCTTAAAATTGTATATATAGTACTTCTGCTAAATGCTTAAGGGGTCATGAAAAGAGAGGACAGTGGAGAGTCTAGATATTGTATATTAAAAAGGAAAGGTAACAGATTTTGAAGCAACTAATCCGATTCTTCTTTTTGCTTTCAAAAATGGAAATAAATGGCAGTTGGAAGTGGATTGGTGGTTTTGGATGAAACTTCTCTTTAGAATGCTTTTTATACATGATTGTGTTGTGCGGGGTGTTGAGATTATTTTTGCTAATTATGTGATAAAGTATAATCCTTACTGAGGATCACTTGATGGTTTCCTCCTGAAGATTCTAGCTGTCAAGTTATTAAGCCCAGCTGGGCTCAGTAAGGTTGGAGCCACTGACCTGGAACAAGTATGATGTCTTTCTAAATGCTTGGTCCATGTGAACGACAAAACATTTTGAAATAAGAGGTTAAACATGCAAGCCAGAAAACTGCAATCAGCAGTGGCAGTGACAAACTCTATAATGGCTTAGACATGCAAAAGTCCTTAAATGTACCCAATGGTGCCTGTGGCTGCCAGACAGGATTCACAAGTGTCCATCCTTGGCTGTCATTGTTGAAGTCAGATGTGATTGATTAACTTTTTGATGACCGCCTCAAGGTTGGTATAGTAGCTAGTGGTTAGCACTTCCAGCAGGGGTTTCCTTGGTTTAAATCTTGGCCAGATTGGCATGGAGTTTGCATGTTCTCCCTGTCTTTTTGTGGGTTTCCTCCCACACTCTAAAGACATACTAGTAGGCTTCTAACTAAAATTGTATGTGTCTGTAAATTAGCTATACATATGTGTTATTACATTCTTCATGCCAGTCCCAAGTCTGAGCAGTTGAGGATAGATCTGGCAGCCTACCTTGTAAAAAAATGCCAAGAAAATTCCATGATGCCAGAGAGCTGGCCCATAGAATTACCGATGGTAGGGTATGATGGAACAGATTTACACATACATACAACTAGCCAACAACCAAGCTGTGTCTAGTGGCCAACAAAGAGTCAGCAAATAGTTAGAAGTTTCATTCATGATAAAAAGTTAACTGATAGAGCAAGGCTTAAGCTGGCCATACATTAATCATTTTTTTCGCTCAACCAGTGGGTTAAAAAAAAAAAGACGTGGTTCCCCCATCCACACATTCAATGAATGACTCTTGTCTGCCTATTATATTCTAACAGTGGGGAGCTTTCCCTGCCTCAAAATGCACTGATCTGTGCTGCCGGTTATAGCCAGCGGCATTGATCTTTCGGGAAAAATCCAACAGGCTGGCTGTACAAAAGTCGATCAGTAGATCGACTTCTGTACAACTAGCCTGCTCATACATGGATCAAACCATGGATCGGTCAAATCCATTTGATCCATATATAGGCACCCTTACTATAATAAAGTTGAATTTCCCAAGGTATCTAAAACTCTCTACAAACCTGAACAAACTGTACCTAGAAAACATTATTTAAGGACAATGTAAAATGTGTATGATGGTAGACTCTTGTGAAGACTCAGCTATACCAGTCCTATACACTGTACCTAAAACTCCAAGTCTCCGATGAGCACTCATGCGTGCAGGGACTGGCAGTTGATAAGCAATGTGACTTTCTCTTTTCATGCCTTACAAGATTATTTTGCTAATTAGAAGGTATATACTGTATGTCATTTGATTTAATTGGAGGAAATCCTATCACTGCTAGATAGAATAGATCTGTAGAACGTTATTATGATTTTGCAGGTATATGGTTATATTGTTCCTATCAGAAATGACAGAATTTCTGCCTGCTAATTAGGAGGGTAGTCCAATGTTGTACATATGTGGAATCCATTTTTAAAAGAGATGAGGAATATCCTATGTCTTACAGCAACACTAAGTCTGATGTAACTTTTTCCTGTACTTGAGTGACTTGAATTATACAGATGTATAGTTAAACCTTATTAAACCCAGGAACAAGAACATAGTATATTGCATTTTACCAGTCCATTTTCACCCGGTGCTCCTGCTAATATCTAATTTCCGTTCCTAGGATGACAAGGCTTGCTCACTGCACTGTATCTACGTAAAAACAGTAGGAAAGCACTACAGACCACCTCTCCTTTTCTCCATAACATACTGTAGGTCAGGGGTCTCCAAACTTTCTAAATAAAGGCCTTTATTGTCCTTAAGACTTTTGGAGGGCCGGACTGTGGCCAGCGGGAGTGGACATTTTTCCTGTCATCAGTGGGAGTAAACCTCACCACATTTGGTATAAGGGGCAGCAATAGTGTCCCATCGTTGGTGTCATAGGAAGGAATAGTGCCCCATTATTGGTGTCAGTGGGAGAAATGATGCCCCATTGTTGGTGTCCGATGGCAGAATAGTGTATCTTATTAGTGGGAGGAATAACGCCCCAAGGGGCCGGATAAAGGCAGTAAAGGGCTGCAGTTTGGAGACCACCGCTGTAGGTGGAGGTGTTCTGTGGTCCACAAAGATGGCTTAGAATAATGTAACTGCACAGCATAGGCAGAGATTTGGGAGGTTATAAGCGGATGAGACTTCTAGCAAGATCATCAGTTCATTATTAGGGTTTAAATAAACTTTAAAGGTTTAGTTCACCTTTCCTGTACACTTCCTGTATTCATAGGTGTGCACAGCCTATTACATTAAGGGGTGCACCCTGAAGCTCAAACACGTGTGTGTGTGCCTACATATACATGACATATTGATCTCCTTTCCAGTACAGTGAAAGAGAAGAGTGTAAACACTTCCCTTATGGCATAGCTGGCAAAAAGGGTGATCGTTCCCATCTTCTTGCTGACACACAGAGCAATAATACTAATGGGGTGATTAGGGTGTGTCCAGGCACATCGGACACACTCTGTGCGCATGCCTATGCCTGTATCAGTGACACCGAGGGTGTTACTAGTAGGAATTGAGAAAAGTTCTTAGTGAGGAAAAAGACAGTGAGAAAGACATAAGATTGGCTCTAACCTTTCTCTATTCTCTGTTTTACACTCACTTTCTGCTCCAGTTAAGGCAGGACTCGATATGAGGACATCTTCCAAATGGAACATAGCAAGAAAAACCTGATAGAGGTTCTAACCCCTCTAAACTCTCTCCAAAAGATTTTGCCAGAAACTTGGCTTTATTGCAGCTTACCAACTCTTAGATGTGGTGACTACATTTCGTTATTCGCTATTTTTTCCTTTATTTTCACCTGTTGACCCTACTAGTAAGCCTATCATTTTTCAGCAGACCAAGCAGTCCAGCAAACGTGGCAGTTCAAGGTTTAAAAGAAACATTTACCACTGGCATGGGTGCTTACAATGGTCAGTTTTTATTCATTTACATGAAAGCTTTATCTCATGTTAGTTGGAGTTTGGCTTTAAATTGTTAGCCAAGTCCATCTAAATCTGCGGTGCATCTAAAGCAGGCCATATACAGTTCGAATCTCGGCCGCTTCAGCAGGAACTGGCCGAGATTCAAACCGTTAATGGGATGGCTGAATGTACCCAGTTGATTGATTGATCTGCTTGGGTTCAACCAGCCTGCCGAATTTGCTTCTGATTATTACAAGCGGCTGTTATAGCCGCTAGAGATAATCACTGTCTTCCCCCAGCGGGAACAGCACTGTCTGTGTTGATGGGGGAATCATTCAAACATCTTTCCTGCAACCCGTGGTTGCAGGAAAGAAATTTGCACTGTGTATGGCTAGCCTAACACTACCCTCCCCCAAGACTGTCCTGTCTCAGTTGCTTCTCCATCCAGAGTGGAGACACTCAGGGGTTGATTTACTAAAACTGGAGAGTGCAAAATCTGGTGCAGTTGTGCATGATAACCAATCAGCTTCTAACCTCAGCATGTTCAAGTAAGCTTTGACAACAAAACCTGAAAGCTGATTGGTTGCTTTTGCCGAGCTGCACCAGATTTTGCTCTCTCCAGCTTTAGTAAATCAACCCCTCAGAGTTGACAATATTGGGAAAATAGCCTAAAGTAGGAAAACAAATGCAGCCACCACATCTAAAGTTTGCCAAACCACGTAACACTTTAACTGGGTTAATAAAGACATTATAGTCAATTTCATCTCCCACAAACTCCTGGAGAGGAAGACAAAACAAATCCCTCTGAGCATTGCAGGAGGGAAAAATTCTTCCTGACACCACAAGTGCAGATGGATCAATTCCCTGAATTGATTTTTTAATTGGCTGCATGAGCAGTGAAGGGCCATTTCCCAAACTAGAGGGGAAAGGGGAACAATTATTGATGAGTAACAAGAGAATTTCAAGCATGCCATGGAATAGTGACATGGGTAGTAGAAAAGGCAAACACTTTAGGTCCATGAACTAAGGGTGCCCAGCCCTGACCCTAACTCTTATTTCCTTTCTCTTTCCCATTTGCTGCTATGGAAATATCATTTTTTATTTTAAAACAAAGTAGGCACTGTAAATGGAAAAGTATCACAAAATGTGTGGACCATTAGGGTTTATATTCAGACTCTACAGCGAGATACGTAGCATCGTATGGCCCATCACTATGAATTTTGTCCATTAGTAAAGCAGTGGTTGATTGGGGCTAAACAGCACACACAAAAAAAGTTGTGCCTTCTCTTCCGATATGAAATGTGATTAAAAAAAAGGATGAGTACAAGTTAGTCACATATATGGAAGAACAACATACACTATATTGCCAAACGTATTGGGCCAACAATCCAAATCATTTGGTGGAGGGGGGATTATGGTGTGGGGTTGGGCTTGGCCCCTTAGTTCCAGTGAAGGGAACTCTTAAGGCGTCAGCGTACCAAGACATTATGGACAATTTCATGCTCCCAACTTTGTGGGAAAAGTTTGGGGATGGCCCCTTCCTGTTCCAACATGACTGCGCACCAGGGTACAAAGTAAGTCCATAAAAACATGGATGAGCGAGCTTGGGGTGGAGGCAATTGACTGGCCTGCACAGTCTGAGTCCTGACCCAAACCCAATAGAACACCTTTGGGATGAATTAGAGCCAGGCCGCCTTGTCCAACATCAGTGCCTGGCCTCACAAATGTACTTCTGGAAGAGTGGTCAAATATTCCCATAGACACACTCCTAAACCTTGTGGACATCCTTCCCAGAAGACTTAAAGCTGTTAAGGGTTGATCAACTCAATATTGAACCCTATGGACTAAGACTGGGATGCCATTAAAGTTCATGTGCGTATAAAGGCAGGTGTCCCAATACTTTTGGCAATATAGTGTATTTGTCCTGATCACAATCTTTTGCAAGGGCACATACGGCTTATAGCCATCAGTTGTGCCACATACAAGAGTGCAGCTGACCCTCGTTGGGTTGAAAATGGGCAGATGTCTCACTGGCCATCCTTTTTAGAGTTACCGGACATTAGACTGGCCAATTCAACCTATGTTACTAAAAATATGTAATCGAAAGTCCATCCTATTGGTTTCAACCAAAGAGATGAAGATAGGTACACCTATCATACGCTTGTTGAAGGTGGCCATACACTATGGCGATGATTTACAAAAATCTGGTGCAGCTGTGCATGGTATCCAATCAGCTTCTGACTTCAGCTCATTCAATTGAGCTTTGATTAAAAAAAAAAAAAGTT
>BLSH010426738.1:335927-353990 GCA_018402905.1 Glandirana rugosa | reverse complement strand
TTTGGGATTACCAGGTGTGTAAAACACTATGAAAAGGTAAATGTCACGGATGAAACACAATTTTATTTTTTACTATAAAGGTATCGTCGTATACCCTTTCTCTTTCCTTTATGCTCAATCCCAGTCCCGACCCGCGGGAATCAAGTACCTGGATTTCACAAACGGAAAAGATGATGGGTACAGTGATAAGGTACCGTACGAACTTTAAGAGAACAATGAGTAGTTATTAACAAGGGGAAAGGGGAGATCAAACCCTTTACCGGGAAGTGACGAGTACGTCGAAAAATTCTTCCTGACACCACAAGTGCAGATGGATCAATTCCCTGAATTGATTTTTTAATTGGCTGCATGAGCAGTGAAGGGCCATTTCCCAAACTAGAGGGGAAAGGGGAACAATTATTGATGAGTAACAAGAGAATTTCAAGCATGCCATGGAATAGTGACATGGGTAGTAGAAAAGGCAAACACTTTAGGTCCATGAACTAAGGGCGCCCAGCCCTGACCCTAACTCGTATTTCCTTTCTCTTTCCCATATGCTGCTATGGAAATATCATTTTTTATTTTAACACAAAGTAGGCACTGTAAATGGAAAAGTATCACAAAATGTGTGGACCATTAGGGTTTATATTCAGACTCTACAGCGAGCTACGTAGCATCGTACGGCCCATCACTATGAATTTTGTCCATTAGTAAAGCAGTGGTTGATTGGGGCTAAACAGCACACAAAAAAAAGTTGTGCCTTCTCTTCTGATATGAAATGTGATTAAAAAAAAAGGATGAGTACAAGTTAGTCACATATATGGAAGAACAACATACACTATAATGCCAAACGTATTGGGCCAACAATCCAAATCATTTGGTGGAGGGGGGATTATGGTATGGGGTTGGGCTTGGCCCCTTAGTTCCAGTGAAGGGAACTCTTAAGGCGTCAGCGTACCAAGACATTATGGACAATTTCATGCTCCCAACTTTGTGGGAACAGTTTGGGGATGGCCCCTTCCTGTTCCAACATGACTGCGCACCAGGGTACAAAATAAGTCCATAAAAACATGGATGAGCGAGCTTGGGGTGGAGGCAATTGACTGGCCTGCACAGTCTGAGTCCTGACCCAAACCCTATAGAACACCTTTGGGATGAATTAGAGCCAGGCCTTCTTGTCCAACATCAGTGCCTGGCCTCACAAATGTACTTCTGGAAGAGTGGTCAAACATTCCCATAGACACTCCTAAACCTTGTGGACAGCCTTCCCAGAAGACTTAAAGCTGTTAAGGGTTGATCAACTCAATATTGAACCCTACAGACTAAGACTGGGATGCCATTAAAGTTCATGTGCGTATAAAGGCAGGTGTCCCAATACTTTTGGCAATATAGTGTATTTGTCCTGATCACAATCTTTTGCAAGGGCACATACGGCTTATAGCCATCAGTTGTGCCACATACAAGAGTGCAGCTGACCCTCGTTGGGTTGAAAATGGGCAGATGTCTCACTGGCCATCCTTTTTAGAGTTACCGGACATTAGACTGGCCAATTCAACCTATGTTACTAAAAATATGTAATCGAAAGTCCATCCTATTGGTTTCAACCAAAGAGATGAAGATAGGTACACCTATCATACGCTTGTTGAAGGTGGCCATACACTATGGCGATGATTTACAAAAATCTGGTGCAGCTGTGCATGGTATCCAATCAGCTTCTGACTTCAGCTCATTCAATTGAGCTTTGATTAAAAAAAAAAAAAACAACAACCTGGAAGCTGCTTGGTTTCTATGCAGAACTGCACCAGATTTTGCACTCTCCAGTTTTAGTAAATCAGCCCTTATGTGAATTTCGGCTGGTTCCTGATGAACAGGGTGGTCTGTCACCATCCTCCCACCTGACATCTTTTGATTGAAAAATATGAAAGAGCCAGGATGAAAAGTGTCAGTCAAACATAAGCTACATCCAATCAGATGCAGCAGCTGATTGGCTATTCTGACGGCCTCTGGTGTCAGCTGCCAGAATATAATAACTGCAACGAGAAAGTTCTATGGTGTGTATAGAAGACTCTAAAGGCCTGTACACACGGTGCAACGGCTTGTTGTACGATCATCCGACCGTTAGTACGCGCAATTAGAACATCCGATGTGCGACGGTCGTACAACAGAAGTTGGATGAGCAGTCTATAAAACTTTGGTTGTACAACAAGCGGTCGTATGACCATTGTATCGTGTGTTCAGAGAAGTTGGTCCAACAAGTTGTACTGCAAAACACGCATGCTCAGAAGTCAGGAACACCTGGAAGTGTCCGTTCGTGTAAACCTACGTTCCTAATTCACAAATCACATGCACCTGAACTTCCTCTTTATACGCTCGTAGCACGTCACTACGTTCGGCTTGGTCGTACGATCGCTTAGTGCATGTCAGTACGCGAGATACCAGCCAACATACGATTTGGGTCGTTCGGCCATACAAGGCTTAACTTTGTATGGTCAACTTAAAACTGAGTTCAAAAGTTACAAAAAGTCATTAGCACATCATTAAATGTATGACCTGTGGTCAGCAACTTCCTCTACATAGCAGAGCTCAGATGGGGAGAGAGAAGGGGAAGCAGCTCAAGGTGCCAATCAGTGTGCTTCTTCTCATTTCACTGTCTAGTCATTGGCAGGGAGAGACCTAACCTGTAGGTGTTACTGAACTCTAGCAGGAAAAAAAACAGGTCTCCTGCCCTGCCAAAGGGGGCTGTGCTGTGTGGCAGAGCTGTATGAATCTCAGGACTGGGCGGACAGAAATATAAACCCTTTGGCAGCTAAAACAGCTTCCTCATAATTATTTTACCTGTGTATTTAGCTAACTGCCTGATGAGTTGCCAACATTAGTGGAAGTAACCAGCCCACCAGTGTATAGATCGTTTATTGAATGTGATGTGTATCCACCAGTAAAGTTGAGATCTCTGTCATTTGCTTGACTGATGTGCTGAGCAATTTGACCTCTCGGTCGCCGGTGTCATTCTCCTGCAAGAAACCGCAAGGTGTTAAATGGCTTTGGAAAATTGTTCGAACCTCAGAGAGATCGGCATTGAGAAGATGCTATGGTTCCTTATTAGAAAACATGGTGGCTTTGTCAGGAGATAACCAAGAGCTAACAAGCTTGTGCTCCACTAAACACCAGACGTGACAACCGCCCGTCCAACAGGTTTCCTTTACTTAAGAAAATAAGTAGAGATTCTATGGTAGGTAGACACAGCTCACACAGCCATGCAAAACTAAAAAAAAAAGTCTCATCAAAAATTTAAGCCCTTCTTATGAATCTTTAATTGGAAGCAATGAAAAGGGACACGGGCACAGCCAAGTGTTTTGTTTTCTGACTCTCCTCGGGGTTGCTCGCTATTGTCTTTTTCACTTTCTCAAGCCGACGTTCACTTTAAAAAAAAACCGACATAAGTCACTTCTGAAGCAGACAGGCAGCTGCCTGAGTGCAAACACCTAACGTATTCAGTGAAAGGCGCTGTCAGGTGACGGGGGCCTCTTAGCACTTTCCAGACCCGTCGCTTATTTTCATCACAACAAAACCATGCTTCCTGCAGGCGACGTTTTAATCTTCCAGCAGGGCCTCTCACTTAGAAATTAACAATATAAACAAATGCACTTACAAAGCAGGAGTTGGATGAGGACCAAGTGCCAAGGAGACTGCAGTTGTACTGATGACCCGACTGGCAAACTATTACCAAGATAGATTTTTTTATATACTCCCGAGATACAGGCTGCATACAAGCATCTTTTTCATGGATATAATGTTTATTCATGTTTGCATTAATGCTATACAAAGGTTTTGTATTCGCATAGCAAGCATTATCTTTCCTGATATGATTGCTAATCTTATAATAGAATGATAACCCTAAAACAAGAAAAACCAATACATTTATGACTCTATTTTATTATTAATATTATATCATCCCTCACAATTATTACCTTTTTGTATCACTTGCCCCTCCCTTGTAGATTGTAAGCTCTCAGGAGCAGAGTCCTCCTAAGGCAGGGGTGTCAAACCCCATTTCAATGAGGTCTGCATTAGCAGTATGTTTACCGTAAAAGGGCCAGTTGTATCTGGGGTGCGATACGTAAAAAGTGCTGGGTTCAAGAGTACATTACGTACAGGGTGCAGAACTCAGGATTATGCTATGTACAGAGTGCAGAACTCAGGATTAGGCTATGTACAGAGCTCAGAAGTGCGCTATGCATGGAGTGCAGGGTTCAGGAGTGCGCTATGTAAAGAGTGCAGGGTCCAGGAGTGCGCTGCGTAAAGAGTGCAGGGTTCATGAGTGCGCTATTTAAGAGTGCAGGGTTCAGGAGTGCGCTGTGTAGAGTGCAGGGTTCAGGAGTGTGCTATGCATAGAGTGCAGGGTTCAGGAGTGCATTACATACAAAGTTCAGGGGTGTGCTGTGTACAGGATGCAGGGTTTTGGGGGTGCGCTATGCACAGTATGCAACACCAACACCCTCCCTGAAGCTTCCTTGCATCTCTCTTCCATCTTGCCTGGCTCTATTACCTCAATTGTGGGTGGCTTTGCCTCACTTTGCAGGGAGCGGAAGTGGAGGGTGAAAGTTAAAAGGTGGCAGAATGGAGTTCCGCCACATTTCGGCTGCAAAAGTGGGTGCGAGGACCACATGACAAGGCTTGGAGGGCTGCATTTGGCTCGCGGGCCTTGTGTTTGACATATGTGTCCTAAGGCCTCATGCGTTAAAAAAAATCTAAAAACGTCAGTAGCTTTGAAGTGAGTTTTTCAGCTTTTTTCAGTGTTATTGCACTAGCATTTTTTGAGCCTTTTTTTTTTTAGCGTTTTTCAGCAGTAGCATTTTTTTTTTGATGGATCAAAAACGTCCAAAAACGCTGATTAGTCGCGTTTTTCAGCGTTTGAGCATTTTGACAGCTGAAAAACTCCTCTTAGAACCCACTAGTCTTGGATATTGTTTACAGCTCAAAAACGCCCCTGCCCAAAACAGTTGATAACAGCCTATGTGTGCATGGACGCATAGGATAACATGATGGGGAGCTTATTGACTGTAGGAAAAAACGTTTGAAGTCAAAAACAGCTGCTGTAAAAACGTCCAGTGTTCATGAGGCCTAATTCTTCTGTATTGAATTGTGCTGTAACTGTACTGTCTCCCTATACATTGTAAAGTACTGTGCAAACTGTTGGCACTTTATAAATCCTGTGTAATAATAATATTTTTTTAATTCTATATTACATTGCAATAAGTAAAGAGAATAATATAAAGATGTAAATAGAAGGTATAAAATGTGTAATTAATATATAGGATGAAAAATAAAAAATAAATATTTTGTTTTCAACAAGTAATGTAATTAAATTGCAATTTTTATTGCAGTTAAAAAAAAAAAATATATATATATATAATGTATATAAAAAATAATTCTATATATATATATATACACACAGTATCACAGTATAAAAAATGGTTTTCACTAGCTGTAAGCCATGGTCATCAAAATTAAAAGATAGATATGCTTAAAATATATCACTCTGTGTAATGAATCTATATACCGTAATATATGCTTTTTGAATTGAATTACTGAAATAAATTAACATTTTGATGATATTCTAATCTTTTGAGATGCACCTGTATGTATATATATATCCAGTATATAAAATATACATATTATATACTATATATATATATATATATATATATATATATATATAAAATAAAAGTTGCCGCTAAAAAGAAAAATGTATATTGCAGCTTGATGAAGAACTCTATGTTCGAAACTGTGCAGTCGCTTGACTGAGATTACCTGTAATGTATATGAAGTATTGAAGTAAAGAGAATATTGCAAAGATCAGGACTGCATCTCATATTATATATATATATATATATATTTACTGTATATATACATTTATTAATTTACCTAATTTTTATTTCCGCCTATACATTGATTGCAAATTTTGTACCCTCAATATTTCCACCTTTACATTATGCTTGTTAACTAATTGCAATTTAATATAGAATAACAAATATTATTATTATTGTATAGGGTTTATATAGTGCCAACAGTAAAGGGAGACAATACAGTTCAGACGATACAGTTCAATACAAGAACATTAGGAAGGCCATGTTTACAATCCCTCAATTTGGAGACATGTCTTCTTACTTTCTGTTGTGTCTGGTTCATATTCCACTGTTGATTTCTGACAGTGACACCATAAGTTGAAAGAATAAGCTAGAATAATACTTTCATCTGGTGATTAGGCCTTCACATATAAGTGCAGCTATATAAAAAAGAGCCTCTCCAGCATCACTCTAGTATTCATGCTCCAAGCCCCCAAGCACCTCCCCTGAGTAAGCATGAATTGTCCATATGAAACGCGTCAACAGTGTTCCTGTTTTCTGTCTGGCATGGTGACAATAAAAAGTTTTAAAGGCTTTGATTTCATAGTGGTGTGCAGCCATCCTTTTTTCTTCATCTGTATATCTAGGGTGGTGAGCCGGGGAGAGCCCCTACAGCAGTCAGCAACTCATCAATTGCCCGAGTGGTGTGCACATTATGGTTGGACTTTGTCCTCCCCTGAGGAGCAATGAGCAAGCACATCCACATGGAATCTGTGGATGCCTTCCTTTGCACAACAGACCCGGAGGATGCTTACCTCTTCATTCCAACCCATTGGGATGTGTCCTGAGGGCTAAACTGCTGCCAGCCATTGGCATTTATAGTAAAGAGGGTTAATACAAGAAAAAATGTTCTTATAGGACTACAAAGTGCTGCTAAGATACAACAGTCGTGAAAAAGGATCATTTGAATACTTATTTTTAGTTGCACACAAAGATAGACATATTTATTAGTAAAATCTGTGTGCTTATTTCAGTTCATTAAAAATTGATCACATTTCCTTTAAAGCGGAGTTCCACTCGTCTTTAAGTTTATTAAAAGTCAGCAGCTACAAAAAGTGTAGCTGCTGACTTCTAATAAACACACACTCACCTGTCCCACAGTCCAGCGATGCGGCCGCCCGAAGCCTCGCTCCTCTCCCTGTCCTCTCCGCGGCGTCGCCATTGCAAGTGTGGGCACCCGGCTTCACAGCCAGGTGCGCACTGCGCATGCGTGAGTCACACTGCGTCTTCTCAGTGGCCATTGGGACCTGTGACGTGTCCCAGGAGATTGCAGGGAGAGGGGGGAGAGGACTGAGGACTCCCTCAGTTCTCAGGAACGCACTTTGCTAGTAATCCAACCTCCAGCACAAAATGAATCAGCTGATTGGACTGTAAGAATTACTCAGAGTTGACCTTTTGTTTCATAAGACCTTTAACAAATTAACGAATCATGATCAATTAATTCATTATTTTCGCTATAATTTCTTTCGTATTAGTTGAAATTCACAATTTTTTATGTGGACATTCAGATGCATCCGAATGTCCGAGTTATGCAAACTTCGTCCGAATTTAGATTTGTTACAAAATGATTTACACATGTCTTAAAAAAAAAATGAAATGGCAAATGTGTCATGTAAGGGGGCAAGGAGTGCTTAAAGCGAAAGTTCCACTTTTGGGTGGAACTCCTCTTTAAGTTGAACTCCATTCTTACCTTTAGTCTTAGGCTGCCTCGTTCCGTGGCTGGAGGACATACATCATCTCTTTTCCCCAAAGTCTGACTGTCCTCCCTGCTCTCCCCTTTCATGTGTTCTTTCAATTATGGAGGCTTAGTATCGCATGTGGATGTTACTATGGCTTCCTAACTTTAGGAAGCTATGTACCGGCCCCTACAAACTTCTCCCACCAGCTATAATTTGCCTGCATTGCATAGAGAAGCACGGAGACATAGAGAAAGGTTTCTTCACAGTAAGAGCTGTGAAAATGTGGAATAGACTCCCTCAAGAGCTGGTTCTGGCCAGCCCAGTAGATTGCTTTAAGAAGGACTGGATTCTTTCCTAGATACACATAATATAACTGGATACTAACATTTATAGGTAAAGTTGATCCAGGGAATATCCGATTGCCTCTTGCGGGATCAGGAAGGAATTTCTTTCCCTGCTGGAGCAAATTGGATCATACTTTGCTGGGGGGGTTTTTTGGGGATTTTTTTTGCCTTCCTCTCGAATAACTGTGAGTATAGGATTGTGTATATGAGATTGTAAGATATTTTTTTTTTATTCCTTTTATAGGTTGCACTAGATGGACTAGAGTATTTTTTCAACCTGACTAATTATGTTGATTAGGATGAAAAGCAAAATATAAGGAGATTAAACTTCAGCTTTAAAGTCCAACCAAAAATAAATGTGAATTCTTACAGCTAAACAAGATAATGAAATATGTAGAAAAGCGTCTGTGTTGCTTCTAGCAACCAATCAGATGACAGCGGTCATATTTTGTCTGTCATTAGAAAGTATTTAATTTGTTATTGGTGAATCTTCAATTTCTTAAATCAACCCTTAATATGTTAGCAGCCTAACCGTCTCCTCTAATGATTGTCTGCTTTGTATTATGCGATCTATTTAAGCTCTGGCATTGCTCTGCATCTCCATCGTTGTGTATAAATCCGCCACAAATAAGAAATTGTGATTCTCCTCTCGACGTACATGCATGAGGGACGTTAAAGACTCGTATTTATTTTCCCCTATTTCACCTTGTGTACAGTCTGGTCTGTGACACCGATGGTGATTATGTCATTATTTTACTCTGGGGGTCTTTGGCTCATCTGCGCCACTGATGTACATCTTCTTTGTTACGCTGGCATACGTCCCGTATCGCCAATGCTTCATTAGCCTTAGTGACTGCCTCCTTGCCAGACAAGAATGCCCAAATCTGAGCTCCTTTTGTGCCTGCTTGTTCATTTAGTCATCTTTGCATTTCTTGTGCTTTTTTATCTCCTTGAATTTCTAAAGAGCAGATGTCTGCATGCCTCCCTCTCTCCCCTATCTCCCGAGTCACATAGGGAGAAGAAAATGACTCTTTAACCCCTGTGGGACCGCGCTGACCGAAAATGACCTTTAGCCTGGATCTTACCCCTCGCTGGCCTAAAAGAAAAAAAAAAAATAGCGTAGTTAAATTGTCATTTTTTTATAAGAGTTGTACTCACTTATTTACATGAATAGTTGCTAACATTTTTTACATTTCCCAGGCGAATCTTAGTCTGTAGTGACTGTTTGGTTCTAGGCTTCCAGACAAAAAAGAATAAAATAAATGTAGATATAAACCATAACGGCATGAGATTTCGTTTTTATCATATAAACCATTGCATGTTTTATTTTCCATAAAATACTTTTTCACTCTTTGCATCTTAGTGCTGATCTCCTCCAGTTTCTTTCAGTCACTTCCTGTCTACATGCGCTCGCTCCAGTGTTGCTGCAGAGCATTGCTCTTAGGTCAGCTTCCTGATAGTGACTATAGAAGTCAATGCTGCACAGTGTATGTTGGTATTGTCAAAATTTAGTGATCAACAGTAGTGCACATGATAAGACAGGAGCCCAATTTAGAGACAGTTGTCACCCCTAAGACCCTTTGCACACCGGGGCTGCCCAAACGTCAGCAGTAAAGCGCCGCTAGTTTAGCAGCACTTTACTGCTGTTATAGCGGTGTTTCAGCACCGCTATTTGGGCGGCAGTGTGGCGCTTTTAACCCCCTAAGAAGGCGCTTCCGAAGAGGTGTTCAGCCCCTTCAGAAGGGCTGCCCATTCATTTCAATGGGCAGGGGCGGTGGTGTAGAGGTGTATACATCGCTCCCACACCACCTCAAAGATGCTGCTTGCAGGACTTTTTTCCCGTCCTGCAAGCACACCGCCCCAGTGTGAAAGCACTCAGGCTTTCACACCGGGGTGGATGGGGGGAGTTTTTCAGGAGCTTTAAAGGCACTATTATTAGCAGTAAAGCGCCTGAAAAATGTTCTGGTGTGAAAGGGGTCTTAGAGGAAGTGTATGAACAAAAACCGTTAATGCAGGATCACCAGTTTTTTTTCTGGTTTATGAAAGCTACAGATTTAAAGTTTGAACATTTGGAATTATATTTCAATGTCACACACAATGTTTTAGTAATTTGGTTTACAAAAACTTTAATTTGAACCAGAATAGATAGCTCAAGGAAGTTTAGGTTCACAAAAGTTTTTTTAAAAAGTCGAACTCCAGTCTTTCTTTCAGTCTTGCAAAGTTGTACAGGCTCCTCTACTGTACCGAAACTGCTTACCAGGTTAGATAGAACTACCCCATTTCCTGGCTGGAGAATGTCCAGCATCATCTAGCTATTTCCTCCACAGCCTTAAGCCCTGTACACACAAGCTGAATATTGGGCGCATCGGCCTATGTGTACGGCAGCCGGTCTGACAGAAGCCAGCCAAACATTCGACCGAAAAAGGTCTGCCAATCAGCATCTGATCAGTGCTCTCAGCCAATGGCTAAGAGCACCGGCCTGTGTGTTCTGGCGGGGGGGAAGGGGGACAGTGGGGGGGGGGCAGTCCCCCTGTCAGAACACAATAGCTCAGTGGGGGAGATCCTAAGTTTTTTGTTTTCTTTCATTCAGCCCATTGGGCTAGAGTGTACCAGGCTTTACTGTCCCTGGTCCTCCCCTTTCATCCATTGGATTTCAGTTGTTGGAGGCTCAGCATCACATGTGTTAAGACGGTCTGCATGCAAATACTGCCTGCCTAGGAACATTCACTCCTCCAGAATGGCATCCACCTATCGAGGCAAAACTCCTCCCAAAAGCCAGCCCAATGCTGGGGAGGGTGCTGTGGTTTCAGGAAGCTATGTCCTATTATCTGCCTGTATTGCACAATATGCTTATTTTATTTAAAGTTTCATTAGCATGTTGGGGAAGCTGGGAGGCTGCTTGGTTCTTACTCAGACCTATGGGCCCTGGGTTCTTCTTTACCGCTATGGACCCTTGGATCATCCTTAGCCCTATGAACCCTAGGTTTTTCCTCCTCCTGTGGACCCTTGGTTCTTCCTCGCTCCTACAGATACTGGGTTCCTACGCACTCCTAAAACCACAAACTTCCTCATGCCTATAGGCCTTGGGTTCTTCCTCATGCATACAAACCCTGGGTTCTTCTTCACTCCTATGGACTCTGGGGTTACCCTCACTCATGTTGACTGTTGCTTCCTCCACACTCCTACGGACGTTGAGTTCTTCCTCACTCCTATGGACTCTAAACTCTTCCTCATTCCTACCAAACCTGGGTTTTTCTTTATTCCTGTGGACTTGGTTCTTCCTCACTCCCACAAACCCTCTGCTATATATTTATGTAAACCTGTACACCTCTGTTGTCTATGAGCACCATAACTAAAAGGACATGATATATTTCTTTTCCTTGCTATTTTAGCTGAATTATTAGACTTATTGAAAAAGAAGAGACTATACCCAATTTGTTAAAAATTCACAGATGCACGGTTGAACAAAATCATGAAACATTTTTTTTAATGAGACATAAAAAAGGTCTCTGTTCAGATCCTGCACAAAAGCTCTGTAGCTTTTATTTATTTCTCTGACAGGTGGCCGCAGGGTCGGACCCTTCGGTGGGACTGAGGACGATCAGCAGGCCTAATTTTCAAGCGCTAAGAAACAATGTTTTGTAGCTCGAAAACAAAATGTTTTGCAGTTTAATTCTTTATCAGTTACTTGGCTCCGTGCAGGAGGTTTTGCCACAATTTCACAACTGGGGATTTTTTTGCCATGAAAAAAAGAAAAAAAAGTCAAGCGAAAAAAATCTCCCAAAACACATCTTATCTTTCTGAAGTTTGTTTGCCTAGCTTTGTAGTGCATGTAAGCAAAACATGTGAAGGCCACACAGCTTTCAAACCTTAGTTGCAACACACTGACCCCTGTAGAAACTGACTTTATCTGGAGGAGAAAAGTCATTTCTATTTGACAAAGTGTCTCCCTGGCTAGTGTTTATCTAGAAGTTGAAATACAGCTCATGTTTTATTGATTTTGTTAAATTAATGTCCAAAAGAATGCTACTGAATTTGAAAAACAGCGGTTTATTGTGTATGGGGGCTTTGTTAGTATTGTTCCATAGATCCCATAGGCGGAAACGCTATACCATTTCTTAAAGTAGAAATAAAGGCATTTTTTTTACTTTTGAATAGAGTAAGGGAGGGTTGTAACCCCTATAAGTTTGCTTGCCACCTGTGTCTCATTGGAGAGAGATAACCCTTCACTTCCTGTTCCATAGCCAAAATAGAAAGGAAATTCCTGCAAAGTGAGGAACTCTTTGGTTGCCACCAGGGTCACCACTGCTAGTTTCTTCATTGGAAGATTTCCTTCCTATTCCTGTTCTGGTGACAACCCAAAATTTGGGATTTTCTTTCACTCATGGTGAACAGTCAACAGGACAGTTAGAGGGCGACTCTCCCTAATGGAGGCAAAGGCAGCAGAAAAAAACCTGAAATATGGTATACTCCCTGTCCGCATTAAAACTTTAAAGCTGATCTCTGACATAAAGCTTGTAACACATCCAGTCTTTCCTCTCCAAATTTTCAGTTTATACACATTTCTGTTTTGAAAGTCAATTGCCTCAGCGGCCAGAAAAGTAATCTTTTCATATCTGTAACGTCACCATAAATAGATGATTTCCTTGCTAATACCAGGCAACAGTAGGGGGGGTTCTATGAAGCTTTGCACATCACATCTGATTAATGTGTGACTCACAGAACTACATGTCCCAAGGGATTAGCTATCGAAGACTGTGGTAGTGCCAACCTAAAGCACAGCTGCATAGATTCCAGATTTTATTAAAACAAAGTGTGTGCAAATGTTCTTTTATTTAGAAAACAGCCACAGCCTAAGCAGAAAAGCCTGTCTCCTGCCAGCATGCTGCAAAGAAGGACCTTATTCTCTGTGTGGAACCAGTGGTCTCTCTTTAGAGGTCTGATACAACTCCTGCTAAGTCCCAGCTGGAGCTCTCCAATCAGCAAGGAGCTTTGAGCTTTGCTGATTGCAGAACCATAATTCTGAATAGGGTAGGGGTGTTGCACCTCTGCAGAGAGACAACTGATTCCCTACAGAGAGAAAGGGTCCCACTCTGAAGCTTCTGGGAGGGGACATCCTTTTCTACTTTGAAACTGGTTTAGTAAGAATACGAATAGTCAGACATTGTTTTTAACTATTTTAAATAGTTGGCTCAATTGGACTTTATGGTACTATTCAAATTTCGTAGCTGATGATGATTGATTACAGATAATATGGCCACAGATGCCAGGGTGCGAGGAGCATAGGCAGAAAACTATGATGATGATCCTACTGCTGTAATCCTCAAGCCAGTGGGTAGCTTGTTTTCAGGGACTCACCCCCTAAAAGTACAGCTGAGAGGATTATATAAACTCCCGGTGCTGACCATTTCTTTTAAAAATGGGGGTTTCCTAGCTGTCATGCTGATGCATTGGCTTCAACTGTTATGTTGCCCCGTAAGCTTCCTCGAGAAGCATAAAGTCCCAAAATAATGATTTCTGAAGTCCATTTCTTCCCTATACACCAGGTACACAGTTAGGCATAAATAAATGCAGAAAGAAATTGGAGGAGCATTGGATATTCTGTAATTTCAGTGCTGTGATGAAGAAAGTATTGAAGTTTGACTACTTACTGTTGCTCCCTGTATATCCATGTAATTATAATTACGTCTAGGTTTTAAAACATCTACAGACCTCTTTATCAGCCAGCAAATTATCTACAGACCTCTTTATCAGCCAACTATTAATTTTGACTTCAGATTATTTGTAAAACTCCTCCGCAACAGCAAGACAATGGAAAAAGATAAAGCATTGTTTGCAAACTTGCTTTATTTTCCACAATATTTTAAAATACCAGTGGTGTTAAAAAGTGTATGTATTCTTAAATAATACTTTATATTGATTTGATGTTCTACTTAGGAGTACATACACCTTTTATTTTCTTGTTGAGGGAGATTATTATATCTTTATTATTTTAGTGACCCCTCACCTCTATAATAGACCAGCCAGATCCAAGTTATGTCCAAGTGAAGACAGCATATGCCAGTGTGTCAGGAGATAGATTTCTCCTCCATCAATATTGACAGGACAAACAGTAGGAGGTAGCAGAGTTTGCTCAGAGGAATCATGTGCACACAAGGGTGAATGAATCCTCGGTAAAGTACTTGAACTGTTTGTCTTCTTTTTCTCAGGTATCATATGAACGCAATTCTGTTATTTTTCCCTTTCACCTTTGATATTTGGGTTTCTTTAGGAGGCTGAAACTTGATGTGCACAGTAGACTCTGAACCTGTTAAAAGGGCATCAAACCTGAAAAATAGAACTTTGCAAAGTATTCACAAACATGCGTGGAATAGTTTGTTCTTTTATCTTCAGTGAACTTGTATTATTAAGATTTTATTAACAAAACTGCCATCAGTCCCAAATCCCGAGTAACACAAGCATTTCAGTGAGCCCAATAATCCCAATTTTAATGAGTTTGTCCTATTTTTTGAAGTCTAAGGAGCCAGGCTTGTCTCCATGTGGACACGGACTATTTAAGGTCAGATTAGGGCAGAGCCTTAAGTGTATCTAATGTCTAAACCAGTCATTCTCAACCAGGCTTCCATGGAACCCTAGGATTCTTCTAGGGCAGGAATCAACAAACTTTATAAACAAAGGGCCAGTTTACTGTCCCTCAAACTTTAGGGGGGGCTGGACTGTGGCCTGTGGGAGAAGAAAATGTCCTGGCATCAGTGGGAGTATATAATGCCCCATCATTGGTTTAAGTGGAAGGAGTAGTGTCCCATCATTGGTATTAGGGGGAGCAATAGTGTCCCATCATTGGAGTCAGTGGGAGGAATATTGCCCCATCATTGGTATCAGTGGGAGGAATAGTGCCCCATCATTGGTTTAAGTGGAAGGAGTAGTGTCCCATCATTGGTATTAGGGGGAGCGATAGTGTCCCATCATTGGAGTCAGTGGGAGGAATATTGCCCCATCATTGGTATCAGTGGGAGGAATAGTGCCCCATCATTGGTATCAGTTGGAGGAATAGAACTCCATCATTGGTGTCAGTATGAGGAATAGTGCCCCATCATTGGTATCAGTGGGAGGAATAGTGTCCCATCATTGGTATCAGTGGGAAGAATGGTGTCCAATCATTGGTATCAGTGGGAAGAATGGTGCCACATTATTGGTATCAGTGGGAGTAATAGTGCCCCATCATTGTTGTCAGTGGGAGATATTGTGCCCCATCATTGGTGTCAGTGGGAGGAATAATGTCCCACCACTGGTGTCAGTAATAGTGTGTCTGTGTCAGTGGCAGAAATGATGCCTCATTGTTCCTGATGGCATGGGGCATAATGCCCTAAGGGTTGGATAAAATAAGCAAAGAGCCACATTCAGCCCTCGGGCCGCAGTTTGGACACCACTACTCTAGGGGCATGAATGGAATAAATCCCTCCTACCCTTTTCAGCCAAGGAAGCTGCCATCTTACCTCTGTTTGATCTGTAACTGTTATGGTGCTGCACATGTGATCAGTTATGACACCAGCCATTTTATGGTTTGACAGTTTGGTTGGGAACACAAGCAAATGTGACAGTTAGCATTCCTGGCATGCCAAAATGTAACTGTTTTTTTTAAAACCATGAAATCAATTGGTTTAGTTCAGCTTTAAGCTATGGTCAACTGACCACCCATGTGATGGTGCCTGCATAGTTCCAGGGCCAATACCCCTTGGCTGAGCCAGAACCATGACTGTGAGGGTGGCATTCTGACGCACCACTGTAAGGGGGACATTCTTCCACTGACCACCACCAATGTAAGGAGCACTTTCCCAATGAGCACCAATGGACTAATCCCAGCAGGGGTTCCTTGAGACCTGAACATTATTGCAAGAGTTCATTTGGGTTTTGAGAACAGCTGGTCTAAACATATTTTTGTTCCCCGCTGTGGAGATTCACCATCTCCTTTTGTTTGGTGACAACTGTCCAAAGCTAAAAAGTATTGCAAGGGTTCCTTTGGAGTAAAATAGTTGAGAAAGGCTGGTTTAAACATATTTTTATAGTTTTGGATAGAGTAGGGAAGGGCTAGACCCCTATCTGGTACTTATAGCTATCTGTGTTCCCACTGGGGAGATTTACCCTCTTTTTTTTGTTTGGTGACAACTGTCTAAAGCTGGCCATACACAAATGGAATGGAAAAAAACAGCCAGCTGTCAAAATACCTGAATAGTGCCTGCATCTGATTGGATGCAGGTATTCTTTGGGCAGCTAATTTCTCCCCAACTCCTTAAATTTTACAATCAAGGGATGCCAGGCAAAAGGGGCAAACAAGGCCATCTACTTAGAGAATTTTAGCTGGTTCATCATGGACTGGCTGAAATTTGTATATGGCCAGCTAAAGAAGGACTTTTCCTAATTTTTAAGAGATTTCTTCTTACTTCCTGTTACTGTATGTCTAAACTAGAGGTCTCCAAACTTTCTAAACAAAGGGCCAGTTTACTGTCCTTCAGACTTTAAGGGGGCTGGAGTGTGACCTATGGGGGTAGAAAATGCCCCGCTGTCAGTGGGAGTAAACAATGCCTCAGGCTTGGTGGTCAGAGGGGGTAGAAAAATTACATATTGCCTGTAGTCATAAGGAGGAGGAATAGTGCCCTATCATTGGTAATAGTGAAAGGAATAGTGCCCCATCATTGGTAATAGTGAAAGGAATAGTGCCCCATTATTGATAATAGTGGAAGGAATAGTGCCCTATCATTGATAATAGTGGAAGGGATAGTGCCCTATCATTGGTAATTGTGGAAGGAATAGTGCCCCATCATTGGTATTAGAGGGAGGAATAGTGTCCCATCATTGGTAATAGTGGAAAAAATGGTGCCCCATCATTGGTATTAGTGGGAGGAATAGTGCCTCATCATTGTTAATAGTTGAAGGAATAGTGCCCCATCATTGATAATAGTGGAAGGATTAGTGTCCCATCATTGGTAATAGTGGGACGAATAGTGCCCCATCATTGGTAATAGTGGAAGGAATAGTACCCCATCATTGGTATTAGTGGGAGGAATAGTGCCCCATCATTGGTAATAGGGGAAGGAATAGTGCCCCATCATTGGTAATGGTGGAAGGAATGGTGCCCCATCATTGGTATTAGTGGAAGGAATGGTGCCCCATCATTGGTATTAGTGGGAGGAATAGTACCCCATCATTGGTAATACTGGAAGGAATAGTACACCATCATTGGTAATACTGCAAGGAATAGTGCCCCATTGTTGTGGTCAGTGGAAGGAATAGTGCCCCATTGTTGTGGTCAGTGGAAGGAATAGTGCCCCATTGTTGGAGTCAGTGGGAGGAATAATGCCCCATCCTTGGTGTCAGTGGAAGAAAAAGTGCCCCATCGTGAGTGTCAGTGGAAGGAATGATGCCTCATCATTGATGTCAGTGGGAGAAATTATGCCTCATATCAGTAGGAGAAAAAGTGCCCCAAGGGTCAGATAAGGGCAAGCAGAGAGACCACATCTGGCCCATGGGCAAGAGTTTAGAGATCACTGGTCTAAGCAATGGGAAGTAAAGAGAAAAGTAAATGGTAACAGAAAAATAAAGTGTAAATCTAGATGCTGAAGTCTCCTGTAGTCTATATTCTTTGCATACTCTATGAATGAAGGTATTATTGCGGCGCATGGACTTTGTGTGATCTCACACCGATGGCCAAGAAAAACTTTAGAAACTGTAGATGAGAAAATGGACATTTAATAATTAAATGAGAAAGAGGCTACATGGGCCCCAGACGTTTGACTCCTCCGGCCTTAAACTGTCCGAGGCGAGAACAAAGTGAATTTTTTTTTTGGTGAATCAGGGCTGTAAAAACCCCATCTGAAATATTCATGGAGAATTGTCTGAGAAGCAGTTTGTGTTTTATTTACTGCACAGGAGAATGGCCTCAGTGGATTAGTTCTACAATACCCGGAACAAAAGAGCGACAGCTGATCCATGTGATGTTAGGAGGTGACAAAACAGTTAAAGTATGCTGCTGGCTACAGGCAAGCAGTCAGCAGATGCAGACAAAAGGATTTGTGACAAGAATAACTCTCTCTCCAAGCCGAGCAGTCAAGAGTATCCAAAATACCAATACCCTTTTCTCCTTGACATTGTCTTCTC
>BLSH010426738.1:316685-328786 GCA_018402905.1 Glandirana rugosa | reverse complement strand
GAGAATGCGTATGTATCGGTAAGTAGGTTCGTGTAACCGTGACACAGACTTTACATTTGCCTCGAAACATACGGTTGTCCGTTAATCTACATAAAATAACACCTTTTTCTGTGTCGTACAAAGAAGACGTTATTTCTCGACGGACAACCGTTAAATCAAGGTGAAATTCCACCTCTTTTTATATTTACTACCATACACTTTAATATTTTCCTTAAGTATATGATTTATGACGTTAACGTGTATAATTGGGTTATCTCAATGGTCTTATGCCATAAAGCCGTTATCACCAGGAAATTTAGAAAGGATCAGCCTTGAAGGTAAGGCAATGGGGAAGGAGGAGGAGGAACGAGGGGAATCTTGCACTGCATGACTACAACAATGCTAAATGCAACAGGAAAGATTTAAAGGACCACTATTGCCGAAATACCGTATTCTGGTAACTCTATTGGGTTAATATGTGCAATTGCAGTATTTAGTATATGAATTCCTTTTATAATTTCACATACCATCATTTATATTTTTCTCCACCTTAAAGTGGAACTAAATTGCCAACAGGCAGCTCTTTATTGCAGAAGAAACATGCTGTGTCTTTTTCCACAATAAAATACATCTAATTGCCTGTTGGCATACAAAGCTCCGTTTACATTTCAGACACAGTGCCAATGTGCTTGGATGAATGGCTATGTATGCGTAAGAGTGATGTCACCTAACATCAGCCAACCAAGAGAGCCGAATATTGGCACATGGAAGAAGCTGGGGAGAAGATGTTGGCACGGGCGAGGGACCATTGGAGCATAGGTGATTATTCTTGCCTTTTGTTCCACTTTAAAGTGGTTCTAAAGGCTGAAGGTTTTTATTACCTTAATGCATCAACCTTGAGTGCAGCCCCCCCCCCCTTTATACTTACCTGAGCCTGACCTCGATCCAGCGCTGTGCACAAGACCAGGGGCTCCCTTCTTCCTCATAGGCTCAAAAACAGCAGTGGGAGCCGTTGGCTCCCGCTGCTGTAAATCACAGCCAGTGTGGAGGCGGGGTGGGTCAGGGCCGAGCTGACCTCTGTGGGAGCGTATGTCAGCTAGGGAGCAAACTTGCATGAGTGCCCCCATAGCAAGTCCCTTGTTATAGGGGGCACTCGGTGGGGGAGAGGACCTGAGAAGAGCAGAATCGGGGCTGCTCTGCAAAGCCATTGCACAGGGCAGGAACGTATGACATGTTTGTTATTTACAAAAAAAAATGAAAGTTTACAATCACTTTAACCAAGCTATCCAGCAAAAGTAACAGTTACAGGGGCTTGGACAAATCCTTACACTGACAAAGGTGTTTACAAAGATCAGGTTTTATTCGTGTGGTATAAAACATTTTTTCACAAAGGAATAAAACTGTTGCAGTAACTGCTTAAAAAGTCTTAGCTGGTTTTAATTTGTCTGTCGCTTTTGCTTGGTCCGAAGCTCACAAGCTCCCTTACCGGCATCCTCTCCCTGGCTTCTTCCAGGTGCTGGTCTCCCACGCAGGTTGATGTCATTCCCATGCATGCTCAGGTGTGCAGGCACCCCAGCACACAGACACTATGCCAGAATGTAAACTCTGCCATGCATGCGCAGGTGATGGTACATGGCAGCAGCGGATCCTGGAAATGTCATTGCACACTGTATGGCCCCTGTATGGCTCTGTGCATGAAACCATATAGTTTAAGTGCAGGGTCCCATACACAGGCTAGATGTTAGACTGCTTTAGACCTGGCATATACAGTATCTCACAAAAGTGAGTACACCCCTCACATTTTTGTAAATATTTTATTATATCTTTTCATGTGACAACACTGAAGAAATGACACTTTGCTACAATGTAAAGTAGAGAGTGTACAGCTTGTATAACAGTGTAAATTTGCTGTCCCCTCAATATAACTCAACACACAGCCATTAATGTCTAAACCGCGTGATGTGGAGGTGAGCAGTGATAACTAGGCCTCACTTAGCAATGTCCTGAGAGTACTTAGTAACGTCCTGGGAGTACTCCAGTCAGGCTTTGTGACGTATGTAAATGGCCTACACCTATAGCAAGGGTATTATTCATCTTTAGTCAGAGCTGCACAGTTTGTTTTAATCTAAAAACAACCCTCACCTGCATAGGCAGGTTTTTTGGCAAACTATCCTTTTCAGCTCAGTAAGTTAAACTTGTGATTCCGCAAAATGGACAAGTCTCCTCACGCCATCCTCCTCATTAACTGCCCAAAGTTTTTATACCAAGTTACAAAATGTAGCTGAGGTGGCAGAACGTGGCTCATTTCTCCGACCACAGCTTCCCTCCAGAGTCTTTTACTTTATAGCCACTTGTTTAAGGAGTCCCATAGACCTGCATCGAACATTAGCTGTAAGCGAGCCTGAATTTTAAATATTCATATATAATGGTTGGTCATAATAAATCCCTCAACAGTAACATCAGTTTCTAAAGTCTGCTTCTTCAAGACTTCATTCCCTGCATAAAGGCCTGTCTGCATCCTATTCCTTTACAGGAATATAACCACTAGGGCAGTGGTTCTCAACTCCCTTCCTCAGGACCCACCAACAGGCCAGATTTTAAATATTCCCTTGGGGAGATGAAGACTAGAATACTGCAATTGCTGAGCAGCAAATGATATCACCTGTGATTTATTTCAGTTATCCTGCAAACCTGGCCTGTTAGTGGGTCCTGAGGACAGGGGTTGAGAACCACTGCACTAGGGATACGTGAAATTAGGAGAGTAAAAATAGACTTTTAATGGTTTTTCAATCAAATTTTGCCTAAGGAGCTGAATTAGTGAAATTAGTGAGAGCTTTCACTTTACCCCTAAAAGCCACAGAAAATCCAACATGGCTGCACTCTATTCGGTGCCTTCAGTATTTACTCTGAGTGCTCCAAGCCAATGAATGGTGTGTTAGGGCTTGTTCATGTGTGAGGAGCGGCAAAACCCTGTGCTTAAGCCTCACAAACGCTACCCCCATTAGCTACAGAGGCAGCAGCCAGGGGTCTACACATGATGCAGCTGCGACAGTGTGCTTTGCAGCCATGGTAATAATTATACCCCCAGTCATGCCCACTGAACACAACCCATTAAAGTGAATGAGGCCACATTGCAAGCTACAGTTGAGGCACACTAGTGCGGGCATCAATGGGGTTGAAGCAGGCATTGAGGAGGCTTGTGTGAGTGAGCCTTTACTGTTTTTGCACATCAGCAATGCACTTTGAACTCGGATTAAATCATATGAAATTCTGTTGCTATATATTTCATTCATAAAACAGGTCATTGTGCATGTAAAATAGACGCGAACCATGACACTAAGCATTTAAGCTGGTATTCTACTTCTAATAATGTGCCACTTTACTTTGAGGAAAGTGATAGAGTGCAGGAAGTCACTTCATGTCTCCAAATATCCTTCAGCTGCAGATTCCTCCTACAGTTAAGTGCACATACCTTAGCGTAGGTATAGATTGATATTAAGGCCCCATACACACGTATTAAAAAAATAAGCAGTAACGTCGGGACCGACGTCAAGAAAAAATCAACGTCAAAAACGTGATTTGCATTGGCATTAATGCGCGTTAGTGAGCGTCAGCGCTACGCCGCGTTTTGATTAAAAAACCATTCCTCTGCTATTTTTTAACCTGAAAACGCCGGCGCTAAAAACACTGGTTAACGTCGCTACGGCATTAATGCGCGTTAGTGAGTGTTAGTGAGCGTTTTGCCAGCTCAGCATCAAAAACGGCACAACGCTGCAACTTCAGAACACGCTGGCCATGGGTTCTGCTTTCAGCGTTTTTATGGGGCCATTGAATAACATGGAGAGCTGCAAAAAAACGTGGCGGTAAAAAACGTCTGTGTGTGTATGGGGCCTTAATGGGTAACTCCACTTTCGTAAAAAAAATAAAAATAAAAGTATAGCAAAAATAGTAATAAAAATATAGCATATACAATTGCTACACAAACCATGCTGTATTTTAAAACACATCAAAAATGTACAGTGAAAAGAAAAACAGGGAAAAGAAGAAAAAAACATCTGGAATGCATCAAAAATAAACCAGAACTCATCAAAAAAGCGTTAAAAACATGCATGCAGAAACGCATATGGAACGGATCTGGAGGACGTTTTGGTGGTGTGAGCAGGCACTTAGTGGAACTAAACCCACCAATTTAACTATTTCAAAAAACAGTTACATTCTCGGCATGCTAACTGTCACATTTGCTTGTGCTCTAAACCAAACTGTCAAACCTGCAAATGGCTGATGTTATAACTGATCACATGTGCCGCATCATGGCAGTTAAAGATCAAACAGAGGCTAAGATGACAGCTTCCTTAGCTGAAAAGGATAGGAGGGTTTAGTTTCGCTTTAAGATGCAGTGATTCTTCTGCCTTGGGCTGACTGTGTCAATTTTGCCAAATGCAATGCAAAGGATCTCATTAGTCCTACTGAGATGCTATTCACTGCACTTGGCAAAACAACCACAGAGCAGGACTGCTGTCTAGCTATAGTATATATTATAAATTAAAAAAAATTAGTAAAGAAAGAAATGGGGTGGGGGGGACAATCTAATGGGGTCATATTGTTGTGGTCTTGATGTTTTTTTATCAGCCTTTGTAGTGCAATGCAAACAACCTTCGATGTCCAATTTTTGCTGCATAAAAATGTAAAAATAATGTTGTATGATAAAAATAATGACTGCAAAGCTTTACACCAATCTGTCATCATTTGCTTCTGTCAGTAAAACAAAACGCACAGTCACAGCCCGTAAAGTCCCTCTGCATTTTGGAAAGAACACAAATGACCTCAGGCAGCCATTTTGTGCAAGGCCTCAACAGACAGGCAGTAGACAATGACAGAGAAAATTCTTGCCAAGATCTCCAGCCTTCACCAGCTTAAGTTCCTTCCCTATTCTTTTACAAAGATGGCCATTTGTCATTAAAATTTGCCTATAAATAGCCTCCCTTAAAACGCAGATGACAATGGAAGCGTCTGCCATAATTAGAATGTGCAGGTGTCTGCTAAGCCTTCTCCATGCTAGGAAGAACGCTCTCAATCCCCCCCACCCTTTGAAGAACCAGGGACTTGAAACTAAAAACTTTATTAATACCATTGTCTCCTTGTATCAGCAGGTTCCGGAGAGATTCCTGGAAGTGGCTCAGATCACATTACGAGAGTTTTTCAATGCCATTATCGCAGGCAAAGACGTTGATCCTTCCTGGAAGAAGGCCATCTACAAGGTCATCTGCAAACTGGACAGCGAGGTCCCTGAAATCTTTCGCTCCCCAAACTGCCTCCAGGAGCTTCTCCACGAATGAAAAAAAAAAATTCCATGGCTGGTTCTGAATGTACAAAAGTGACTTTGTACCCCCCCACCCTTCTCTTTTTCCGAGAACGCCCCCCCATTTCAGCGTGCGTGTGAGTGATTTAAGCTGTGCATCTGCAATACCCTGACATATAAACTCTGTATTGAATTTTATTTATATTCTTTATTAATTATAAGCATGGGGCTAGCTGTTATATGTCACCCCATTCACTAAATGATTCATGGAGCTCTCTGTTGGAATATGGAGAGATGAGATTGACATGTATATAGCATTTTAGGACATTTAAACCTGATACGTGAAAGATTATTATATGTATGAGTTGTTATTTTTGTCAGTCTGTGGTTTTCAGATCTGCTTTTACTTCACTTTTTTTCAGGAAGGAAAAAAATGCCAGTATGGCAAGTTTATGGTGGAGGTCATGGTAAAGTGTACCTGTCATTCACACACTATGTGGAGGTCATTTTGTAGTAGGAAATATTGTTTTTCGATGCGCTAAGCAGCACCATTGAGGTATCTAGCTTTTTATGCCTCATTTCTATAATATTATAAGTTCTTAGTGAACTGTAATATTAGATATGGAGGCCCACTTCATAAGTCAGGCCCTAAGGAAGTGATCTGAGGTAACTCTTAACATCCAGTCGGTTGTGAAAGCAAAACTAAAGGCAAAACTATTTTGTAGTGTTGTATAGAGTGTAGAGGGATTAGAACACGCGTCAGGTGATTTTGCTGTCTGTGTCCCCATTAGAGAGATTCACACTCTCTATTTGTCATGTTTACCCTCATCGCCGAAAGTGAAAACAACAGAAAGTCCCAAATTTTGGGTTATCCCCAGAACAGGAAAAGAGGAGAAATCTTTCAATGGGAACACTAGTTCTAATGACCCTGGTGACACCTTGGGATTCCTAATGGAACTGACAGGGGTTACAGCCCCCCACCCCCTTACTCTATCCAAAGTTAAAAGAAAAATGAAAATGTTGCCTTAAGTTCTGCTTTAAGGGTTATCCGTTTTTTAAAGTCTTTTTTTAGCTCTAAAAATGGCCAACTCCACTGTGTGAGTAGTGTTTACACTTTTATCTAGACATTCCTGACATAGCCTATAGCATGACATAGCCAACATGAGGGAATCAAGTTCACCCCTTTTTATATTATTCAGGTATAGTCGGAACCTGAGTATATATATATATATATATATATATATATAACAACATGGCACATAAAAAAGTTATTATTTCTGATACTTGACTGAACATGCTAGCAGACCAGCAGCCATCTTGCATGTTGAAGGCGCAATGCCACCATTTTGGCCAGCAGGCAAACAGGAGACTGCAGATTTGGGATTGTGGTAGTCAAACCACATTATACAGTTTTAGTGTTTATTTTGAGTGTATACCCTCAGCTTGTGAAGATTTGAAAACTCAAACAACCTTTTTAATATATATATTTTGTTTTAAATGCCATTTTAGATGAGGTGACACCATTTATGAATTTCTCTTGGAAATACTAGACTTCATTTAGCAAAATTGTCTGTGTTACCCATAGCAACTAGATTTGTTTTTGTTATTTGCTCACTTAAAGCGGAACTACACCCTTCTAGCATTTACAGACAAGGAAGCTGCCATTTTAGCCTCTGTCTGACCTGCAGTCGCCATGGTGCTGCACATATGATCAGATATGCCAACAGCCACAAGCAACTGTTACAATTGTCTTTCACAGTATGCCTTGAATGTAACAGTTAAACCAGCGAGTTTAGTTTCGCTTTGAAACTGGTTGCTCTGGGTAACACATCCTCTTTTTGATATGTGTGGTTCAGTGTGTGCCATAAATAACTGGAAATGTCAACCCACCTCATCAAAATAATGCTTGTTAGAGGCACAAGAACTGTACCTGTACAACAGCACTAAAGTTCCATTCACACCTGAGCGTATCGATTTACTGGCGTTTTTTTAAGCTTTTTTGCGGCTTTATTACAGGCTTTTTTAAAGCGTTTTAAAAGTGAATTACAAGCGTTTTACAGCTTCAGGCGTTTTTGTTTAGCCAATAGAAAGCACTAAAAGGAGGAGAGGAAATTAGGGGTGGGGAGCTGCTATTTGAGCAGAAAACGCTCCAAAAACGTTCAAGTCAGGCGTTTCCATTGAAGACTATGGGGTCAAAATCGCTTGTAATCTGCCAAAAAGACGCTCATGTACTTTTTTGAGTTTCGGCCGTTTTGCTTCAGGCGACAGAACGCTCAGATGTGAACAGGGGCCATTGAAATGAATGGGATTTGGCTTGTTGAACGTTTTAGAGCTACAAGCTTCAGGCAGAATATCGCTCAGGTGTGAAAGGGGCCTACCTAACCCTTTGAGTGCCTAGAGGGTTGGACCACTGTGAACTTTCCTCATCACTGGAAGTCAAAGAACTTGACATTTTGCTGCTATCCCTGCTAGAATTAATTATGGGTTACAATAAAAAAAAGTTATCCTTTAATTTGTGTTTAAGTGATACTACTTTTAAGGATTAATTACATACATATACTATGGGTGTTTTTCAGTAATGTGGTTCAAAAAACAGTTGGTGTGCAGCCATTAAGCTAGAGAAACCAATCAGAAGTCAGTTTTCATTTCACTGCCTGATCTGCTAAAAGCTGATTTCTGTTTGATTGCAGTGGGTTGCCCTTTTACTCATTTCTGTTAACTAAGCCTGCTAGTCTAAAATAGGATATTCATTTAAACTTACTGGGCCTCTGATACAGGCTGGCTTGAGTTTTAGCCAGGGGGCTTAGCATTGGTTAGCACTATATAGGTTTGCCACTTGGTGGGCCAATAATAATGGACTTTAAGGCCGTTATTTTTTTCCAAATAAGCAAAAAATTGCATAAAGAGACAGAAGTAACTCTTAGTAGACTATGACTGGTTGGTGTCCGTTTTATGCTACTACTTTAATTTCTTGAAAGCTGATCTGTGATTGGCTGCCTTGGTAACACTACATGTTTTTACTGTACAGTGATTTACTACTGAGTATGCTATCGTGCTGTATTACCTCTACTTCACTTTGTAATACCTGGAATCAATTGTAGCACCAATGAGTTTGCTTGTGGCCTATGATGGGCTTAATCTGTGGAAGTAGTCCAGTAATTATTCTCTAAGTGTGTTGATAGTGCTGGGTGTTAGTGAACTCGATAAGATGTTTTGGCATGAACGGTTGTTTGACTGCAAAATGACCACTGTTGGTATGGGTGGGGTCCAGTTTTATTGCCAGAATTTCTAGTTTTGTATATAACGGTTATTGTAGAATATGGCTTAAAAGGTCACTTACAAGTACTTTGCAGCATCTGATTCCCACCAGATATCAAGTGAAAAATCCCGGCATGCCTTGGGCCAGTCTTATCTGTGTCTAAACTTAGTTGGGTTGACAAAGGTGTGTTAGCTACAAGCTACAGATGCAGATCTTGCATTCTTCTGTAGACCCACAGTAGGTGCAAGCTATAGACCCTGCATTGCTCCTTGCAACCAGCACTATTTATACACTGGAGTGGTCTATTAACATGGCTTTATGGGCTCATGCACACAGATGTACATGCGGCCGTATGGCCATACCGCTTAAAATCGGGAGCCCAAGCTGCTGTGTAATTCTGCCCTTTGGAATGACCTACAAAATACACTGTATGCAGGTATACACTTGTTTTTTACACACGCACAGATCTGGGCATATTTTCCAAAATGCACAACCTGCAAAATTCGCCCATACCTGTACACATATGTAATTCATTCCTGTTGCTGGAATTACACAGCAGATAGGACTCCTGTGTGCCACAAATAGAGGATTATTTTATGTTGTACGGCCATCGGCCTATAAATATTTCTGTGTGTTGAGCCCTACAACTTTGTAGGCGTTTACTGAATATGGATTTATATGTCTTATTAAATATGGCAAATCCTGATCTGCCTATATAAAATTCACATATGATTAGTTACTGCAGGATATCTGAACTTTCCCTACTCGCTGGTAGCTAAATTGCTCCAGACTAACATGAGGGCTATAGCACAATGGCAACCACAACTTGTATGACCATGACAAAAAAATATTTTAGAAATGTGAACCCATCTTCCCTCAGGAAATATTTAGGACCATTATAAGGAATTGGAGGTCTGTGTTTGCTATTTTTTTTGGCCTTTCAACATAAAAGTTTAAAGTACATACCTGTGGCTGGACTGTCCTCCACGGTGACCGTGTCACTGGCACTTATGAAGTCTCGTCCTAAAATGCCTTGGACTTTCATGTAATTATTAACGTCCCTATCTACAGTTGCAAGATCTTCGTACAAATATACCATTGTACTGAAGATGCTTTAGCAATCCTCCCCAATATAGAGGAATAGTGATCACTGAGCTACTGTTTCACTTAGCATCATTGCTCTTTGCACCGGTTTATACATTTAAAAAAAAAAAAAACTCAAAATTGGAAAATGTCTAGACTTTTGTCCTAAATGGCATGTTTTTAGTATAAGGATTCAATTACAGAAGTTAGAGGGAAAATTGGGTACATGGTTCCTTTTATACTTTAAAGGTGACCTTTGATCTTCAGTAGTGAGGTTGATATTTTGAGAGGGCTGAGCAGCATTTAATAAAGTAGTAACACCACTCAGATTTTATTGGGTGGTACATCCGAATACCTACTGAAATCAGTTCAGTGGCAAAAATCTAAATTTGTTGAACGCCTTGCTCATGTCGTAGCTTTGGTCTTCTGCCTCTGTGGGTTCCATTTTGAATGGACATTGTTTTATGTGACCTTGATTCAAAATATGACTGCTTCCCCCATAGAGGCTCTGGTCTTCTGCCACTACGGTTTCCATTTAGAATGGACCCTACCTTCTGGGACCTTGGTCCACAATATGGCTACATTCACCATAGAGTCTTTGGCATTCTGCCTTTTTGGCTTCCATTTTAAATAGGCCCAGCTTTGTGTCACCTTGGTCCAAAATATGGCTAAATCTACCATAGAGACTTTGATCTTCTGCCTCCATGGCTTCCTTTGTGAATGGGCCATGCTTTGTGTCACCTTGGTCCAAAATATGGCTACATCCACCAATGTAGAGATGAACAAAGGTGGTACACCCTTTTTTTAATGTCATTTAAAAAAAAACTTGCAGAGGCCAGTTAATGAGATTTCAGGGTGGTAATTCAGAAAACTACATAGTACTTTTTTGTGTTAATTTGTTCATGTCAACCAATATGGCCACCAGGTGCCATTTTTACCCGAGTCAACCGTAACAATGACATGGCGTGGTCAAAAGGGTAATCAGGAAGATGTTGTGTTCTTTGACATGGGTGCCATAGTGAAATTCCTGTCCAGAGTCGTTGGCCCACCCAATGTTTGCCTTTCACCATGCCCATCTAGGCCTAAGATATATTCTTCAGTCTGTTCATTTATTAATATGGTTCCTGCTTTGGAATCCATATTGGGTGAATTCTTTAAAGAAAATCAGCTTGTATAGAAAATTTCTAATATATCCCTGAGCTAGAAGCCAGACTGTAGACACGTTTAGAGATGTGAGTTTCAGGATATTGGTAAACTGGAACTTTTTGAACCAGAGCACTTTATGTAGACGTGCACACAAATTGCTAATTAGTAGAGTGGTGCTTCTTATGGTAACATGTAATGTTACGAGGCATCCTTTAGAGAGAAACGCATTAAATAATCCCTTATAAACAAACTATTTTATTCAAGTTCTAAATTTGCCTTCAAAGAAAGCAGATGTTCCCCAAGTAGATTAAATTTCTCTGGTGCCAAAGGCACATTAACATGTTTCTTCAATTCCTATGGAAACCGTTTAATAACTCAGTAGACATTAAAGCTGAACTCCTGGCAAATATAAGAGGCAAGAACTTATGCATTCTGTATTAATACATCATTATTATTATTGTACAGGATTTATATAGTGTCAACAGTTTGCGCAGCACTTTACAACATGAGGGCAGAGAGTACAATTACAATACAATTCAATACAGGAGGAATCAGAGGTCTGTTTAAATGTAGTTTTAAAAAGCAAAGCAGTATCTGAACTTGACCTGGTATCATCCTCTGAACTTGACCTGGTATCATCCTCTGAACTTGACCTGGTATCACCCTCTGAACTTGACCTGGTATCATCCTCTGAACTTGACCTGGTATCATCCTCTGAACTTGACCTGGTATCATCCTCTGAACTTGACCTGGTATCATCCTCTGAACTTGACCTGGTATCATTCTCTGAACTTGACCTGGTATCATCCTCTAGCAGTCCATGTACAGTTGAACTTAGACTGGGAGAGGGAGGAGCAGCACAAGGAGCCAATCAGTTGTGCTGCAGTGCTAACACTCAAGATGCTGATTGGAGGAGAAAGCGGAGTGATAAAGAGATGAGCTCATTGGTCTCTTCTTCTCCTTTTACAGGCTGGGGGAGGGACAAGACCTATAAGGGTTAATTAATTGCAGCAGAGAAAAATCAGGTCTCCTGCCTTGACAGGCAGGGCTGTGCCATGTGGCAAAGCTGTGCTATTTCTCAGAACTGGATTGGCAGAAATACTAATCTTATGGCAGGTAAAACAGATCTCATACACTGTATGTATTTCATCAACTTATTTAGCTATTAGTCTGGAGTTCAGCGTTAATGACAATGCAGACTAAAACTGTTAAAAGACGAGGTATTTGGTACCTCATGCCTCAGTGGCAATAATATTCTGCACGTCCAGCCTGGAAATTTCCTCCCTCTCCAGTGTACAGATGGCAGGTACATTTTTTTTTTTTTTTTTTTTTTTT
>BLSH010426738.1:299631-312987 GCA_018402905.1 Glandirana rugosa | reverse complement strand
GTCCACATCATTTTATTGTGCAGTTGTATGGCCCATTGTGGGTCGCCACTTTTGTGAGTATCCACTTTTATCCACCTATTAAGTTTGGTAATCAGTAGGTGTGAGCACCTCCCTTTTGTTCTATTTTATAGTGTATACCGGATTACCCCATCTGAGGAGGGCAGCATCCACCTGGTTTTGGAACACTGATGTCATTGTTGCTGTTCAAAATGTACGAAAGACCTCTTCAGCGCTAGTGACCTTTTTTTTGTATTTTTACCTTCTATATTCCAACCAAACAATGGCATGCAGGAGGTTGCCCACAGGGCCAACCATGGAGCACATATCAGCTGCTTCATCAGGAACCATACAAGATTCACTAAGTGTATAGTCGGCTTTAATGCTAGTGACAGATTGCATCACATAAGTCACTTTAGATTTTGCTTGTAGTTACACTTAGGAGTAGAACTGTAGCCAGGACAAGTAAATTTACACAAAGCTAACCATTCTCAACAAGCAGTAACTAAACTTTTAAACAAGCCCTCACTGACTTCCAAAAGAAAATAAAACAGTTTTGACTTTAGATACACTTCAAATATTTATTGGATTTATGCACAGACTAAGCCTACTTAAAGTGGTTACCAGTAAGAACCCATGTGGTTTAACTTTATCAAAATGTATTAGAAAAATGTGCTTAATTTAAACAAAACTAATACAAGTTTAAAATAACTAACCTTCAAGCTTAAACAATAAAAAGTACAACATTGTTATTTTTATTGGTTTTCTTAGATGAAGCAAATTTTTCTAATACATTCTGATTAAGCTAAACCTCATGCTTCCTTGGCAGTAATTAACTTTAAGTAGAGCTTCTTTGGCCTTGGTCTTTGCATGCTTGATATTTAGCTACTAGGATCACACCTAAAGAGTTCTCCAACTTTTAATAAACTATCACCTATCCCATGTTCTTTTTTGTGTGATTTATTGGATTTATTTTCAAATACAGCCTAAAAAAGTTCTTATTTTCTTATTATTTACCAATATTAAAAAGCAAAAGACATATTGTTCTTTCTTTATATACTTGTTACACATTAATGGCTTACTAAATGTCCACTTTGTCAAAACTTTGGTTCTGTTATACCAATGTAATGGTGTAGTGGGGGGGGGGGTCATTTAGAGTTTTTAAAAAAAAGTAGTCATGCCAATTTTAATCCCTTGCACTATAGCTCAGAAGTCACTATAACTTTAGAAGTAAGTTTTTTGGTTTTTTTTAAGAAAAAGCCCCCACCGTAGTGCTATAATCAACAAAAAGAGAGAGTACTGCCTCATAAATATCATAATACCTTAGTGAAAAACAGTCTTTTATTTTTTTCTTAAACAGTCTAACACTTAGTCTGTACCATGCTGGGGAAATTATTGTTTTTGTTGGTTACGACACATCGACGACGTCTTAACCATTGTTTAAAATACTCATTTATACTCATGTGTTTCTGTTGTCCTGGTCTTAATGTCAATATTTAGCACATTTATGGTAATTAATTTAAAAAATGCAGCATATTTAATTATTTCCGTATCCAGGTCTTTAACTCCTAGATATGTGAAAACATTACAATAAAGTTGTTAATTATGACAGTTTTCTTAAGGATTGCTTTGTGCCTCTGAGTATTATGTTTGTGGAAATGTTTGTTGTGTGAAAGAGTATAATGTACAAAATAGGGGTGGGGGAACTTTTATAAAACAGTGTATATAATAAATTTATTATGAAGTTTACCAGGGATTCAAAATGAAAAAAAAAATCGAAGTTGTTAACTTTGTATAAAAATAGATACAATTGTAACATGCATTGCTCAAAGTTTAGAATTTTACAAGTTAAAAGCAACAAAATCTTTTAGTGCGGTAAGGTGTACATAAAAAATACTAGCGTTTTTTTTTATATGATACAAGATTAACTATTTGTTGATGTAGACACCAGTGTCTGGAAGGGTCTTGTAGACCCTTGGGACACTATAAAAAGCTCAAGGCCTATTAGAAATTAATTTTAACTTTGTTAAAATAAAAAATAAAGATTTTCACCAGCAATGTTGTACAATACAATGCCATGGGAGTTTTATAATGCTTGTAAGTATTATTTGAGAAAAGACCAGGTTAAAAAAAAAAATCTATTTGCTAACTGTTATGTATTATATGTCCAGTACAGTATATGAAATTGTGTATTCATTGTTATCTTTTTTTTCCCGCTTTAGCTGTGTATTAGCTTCCCAGGTTTTTTTTTTTGGTTTTTTTTTTACTGCTTTCTTTTATGTATAACATAAAAAACAGGAGCTGCATTTTAAAGATATAGCAGTTGTCTTATTGCACTTAGCACAATCTTTTGACTTTTATATACATAATAAGAAAATAAACTGGAAAATATTCTGCAAATGTAAACAACTTCTGCAATCTAACCCTCCAACTGTTTTATATTTAAAACAGTTTAAAAAAGACCTTGAGTGGAATTTTATGAATAAGAAGGTCTTTCTTCATCATTGCCCCTTTTATGCTAGCCAAAACCGCTACAATATTATAATCATTTCTAAGTACTGTATATTTTACACCAATTTTTGATATGAGTTGCTTGCTCTTGCTGTTTTGATAGGAAACAAATAAATTAATAAAACTGGCATTATTCAAATGAGTGAAAAAGTTGATAGATACATAAAAAAATGAGTCTTTATGTGTGTGTAAATAATTATAAATTGTGATGAAACACTGCCTTTATATTATTTAGCAATATGTTGTATATAGCATTCTTATGTTCTTTTTTTTAATGAAAATCATATAATTTTAAGATAGTATAATAAATGAAGTTTTTTTTTCTTTTCTAGTTAGGCACAATTTATCGACTGTGGATTGTTTTTTTCTTTCTCTTTGTCAAATGTTCTGAAAACTTTGCATAATTTATTGGTTTAATTTATCCTAATTTATTACGATGAAGGTGTACATTATTTGTATTGCCAAGGATGTACTGTAATGAAGAATGATATTTGATTACACAATTAACAAATAAAATGCCCATTCCATAAAAGGAATAAAAATAAGATTGCAGTAGACAGTTGATTTCCAAATTTGATGCTTGGCAGCTAATTCAGTGTCAATTAGAAAAAAAAGGAGATGGGGGACGGGGTCAGTTGGTGGGTTTAAGGGTATTTTATTTAGTGTGTTTTAAGCTTTTGTATTCTCTCCAGATTTAACCTTTTCGCTTTGTACCACTTAAAAGATTAAGTAGTTCAATTGCCTTGTGTGCCTTCCATCTTCTCTAAACTGAATGTATGTGCAGTATATATGCAAGCTTGTGCAAAATAAAATATTAATTACAAATTCACTGTGTCTGTTTACATTTATTCCTTCATAATGTCAATGCTTCCTTGGTATTATTTCAAATATAGAAGTAGGTTTGTAGGCTGTACTTGCCCCTAAGCCCCTGGGCCCATGATCAAAAATGTTTAAGTTACACCATTAGAACCTTTATCAGACTTCCTTGATCCCCATTTGGAAGATTTCCCTGCACTACCTAACTCCAGAGAGACAACAAGGTGTAGGAGGAAAACTCAACAAAATAAATGGCAATCCTACCTCTGACAGTTGTTACTGGAACAAGGGTACCACTGGAAGATTGCTGTTGGGCTTGGAATAAAAAGCACTCGGTTGCTTAATAACTGAGCCATCAATAGGAGAGTCAATGGCGTACGATGATTTCACATGTCATCCTTGCCTGATAAGATAATATGGCATATTAATGCTGTGTTTTGATAACTTAACAATTTTGTGTAGCCTTGACAGACATATGATAGCCCAGTGGTGCACTTGGACTGGTTGTAGCCAGCCAATGATAATGAAAAATGTTTATGATGTACAGCAATGCTTACAACCAGTAGGTGGTTTCTCTGTAGCAAGAGGGCAGGTAGTGTGCTACTGACAATGAGCTGAGCAGTGAATTTCCTCAATAACAAAGATCGCATGTACTCCCCTTTTTGATCCCTATTTCTGCTGATGTGCCCAATGCGGCCACCTCCTCTGCCTACCCCTTGGCCCTACCCTGAGCAGGTAAATATGAAATATGCAAATGGTATAAATGGTATAAAAGATGATAACTGTGAGGGCTGAGCTGATGAAGAAAGCAAACTACAGTTTTTACGTGGAGGCAGGATAGTCTTCCCTGAAGAGATGAGTTTTTAGAGATAACCTAAATGCAGACAGAGTGGGAGACATTCAGATAGACTGGCATAGATAGTTCCAGAAGAAGGAGGAGGATTTGGAGACATCCTGGAGTTGCACATGGGAGGAGGTAATGAGAGGGCTGGAGAGTATAAGGCAATATAGCTGTGGGCAGAGTTGTGGATGGCTTTGAATGTTGTTGTTAGAATTTGAATTGAATCTATTGGCAGCAGCCACAGAACAGTTGGTAAGGTAGATAAGGCCAACAAGGGGGGAGCTGCTATTGTCATGATGAAAGATAACAAGTAAATTAGTAGCTTTGTGGTGTTAGTCGTTTAGAAGGCACATATTTTGAAAATGTTGCGGAGGTAAAGGCAACAAGCTATGGACTGTTATGAAATGTCAGCCTGGAAGCAGCAATCAGAATTAGAATCCAGGATTACTCCTAGCACACTGGCATAAGGGCAAAGGTTGATGGTTGTGCTAATCATCTGGATGTAAAAGTTGGGGTATGGAACATGAGCAAGAAAATGTTATGTACTCAGTTTTGGAAATATTGAGTTTGAGTGGTGTAATATGCATACTGATATGTGAGTTAGTAAATTAGCAATGCATGAAGAGATGGAAGGGGTGACTCGAGGAGAAGAGGAAGAAAGCTGGGTGTTGTCAGCTTAGAGATGATATTGGAAGCTATGGGATGTTATCAAATGACTCAGGGAGGAGGTAAAGATAGAGATTAGAAGGGCCTTGGGAGACCACTATAGAAAGAAAAAGGGAGAAGAGGATAGAGCTGTAGGTGTTACTGAAGGTGTAAAGAGATAGGCTGGAGGAGAAGTTTCAGTAGAATGTTGCATGTGAAAGCCAGACTGAAAGGGGTCAAGAAGGTTGTTGTTACTTAGGAGGTACCTTAATCAGTTGTAGATTAGGCATTTTAGAAGTTTGAAGTTACATGGGTGGAGGGGGTCCAGCAAGGGTTTTTAAAGTATAGAGGTGGCCAGTGCATGATTTAGAGCGGTGGAAAATATGCCAGTACAAAGTGAGAGATGTGTAGATTAGAGGGTGACAGGAGTATTTGCGAGGAAACTGGGTCCAGGAGGCGGGTGGTTAGGTGGACATCAGAAAGAAGTTTAGCAACCTGCTCTGTGGTAACAGGGTAAAATAAGGAAAGTACTGAATTTGGTGGTAGGCATGGTATTCTGAGTTCTGGGCATTCCTCCCTGAGCACATAAGATGCTGGACATGAATACCACTCATTACAGTGTTACAGTGTTCAGCCCCTTCAAGCCACAGTGTATTTTAGCCTGCCGTGGACTTTGACAGGCAGTAAGGCTGGACTGGTATACTAAAAAACAGGGATTGCACCCACGGAGGCTGGACACCATGTGTGCATGGGGCCTTAAAAGTAGAAAAGAGTTGACAAGAACTGGATGAGAGAGTGTTAAGTGATGAAATAAGGGCAAAACCTTGTAGGGATTTAGTTTTGCACCACAGTCACTCAAGAACATGGCTTTGGCGTATCACTGTTGTCAGCTGTATGCCAGGGTTGTAGCAGACAGGGCTTAATCCTGTGTGTCGTGAAAGAGGAGCAAGCATGTCCAGGGAAGATGAGAGGGAGCTGTTGTGGACAGAAATGGCCAGGCAATAGGAAGGAGTAGAAAAGAGAAGGGTGGCAAATGTTTCTGTGGGTAACTGTTTGCTGGTTGGAGGGATGGGAGACTGAAGACAAGCAGAGTAGTATGTAAGTGAGAGAATTAGGGTTAAAGAGAGGAAAAGGAGTGTTGGATTCATAGCAAGGAGTGCAGAGGTGGGAGAATACAAGGTAAAAGGTCAAAAGAAAATGTTGGGTTGAGGAGTCTGAGTGGTAGCTGGGGTGCTAATATTACCAGAGATGTTAAAGGAGAAGTACAACCAAAGCTCATTTGGCTGCACCTTTCCTATGAATCACAGGAGTGCAGTCAATTCTGCCGGTCCAGGCTCAGGAAAGATTGCGACCATAGCCCAAGCTAGCTGCTCCCGCCCCTTTCACAGCCCAGCACTCCAGTGAGCGTGGAGGGGGGGCAGACAATGGTGATTGACAGTCACCAGCTCTTTGCTCAGGAAGCACTGAGAACAGAGTGATTGGTGGTGGTCTTCGAGCTGGTGGGGGACAGATGCAGCATCAGACCGTTGCTGCATCCTCCTAGGTAAGTATGATTGCAAAAAAACGAACTTCAATATTTTTCTTTTAAAGTCACCAAGGATGATAGTGGGTATGTCAGTGAACATAAAATAAGGTAGCTAGGCAGTGAAGTCCTCAAGGAAGCATGACACTGATCCAGGAGACTGATAGATCCCAGCATTCCTCAGAGAAACCTGAGAAAAAAGACGAATACGGTAAGCTTTAAAGGAGGAAAGGGATAGTGAGGGAGGTGTGGGAAGTAGATGAAAAGTGGTTTGTGGGATAGAAGAATTCCAACTTCACCTCCCTTTTCCCCCCCCTGGGTCTTAGTGAGGTAATCCAGTGGAGTTTACCATGGGAGAGGAGGTGGAAGATGGAGAGAAGGAGTTTGATTCCTGAAACCCATTTTAATAACAGTAAGTTTTAGGCTAAAGTAGTTTGATCATGGAATAAAAACCTGAATATTTTCTGATTGGTTGCAAGCACTGTTAGGCTGGCAACATTCCAACAGGCTCCTTCAACAAATCAACTCCTTGAACAATTGACACTTGTTAAACAGGATGGTGCCAGCAGGGCCATAACCTGCTTGAATTTTGGCTAAGCCAGCAGGAATCAGCCAAACCAGAGCAGTGTTTGGTCAGCTTAACTCTGTACAGCCAGCTTAGTGAAATAGATACTGGATTCTTTGTAGCTCTGATGAAGGAAGTATATTCAAGCCCCCAAAATGCATTGACTTCAGGCTTTTTAAAATGTATGATTTTACTTTGTTCCAAATATTTTGCTATGCACGCACAAACCTGCATGACACTTGAGTCTGAACAAGTAGACACAAAGGCCATTACATAAACCAATGAGCATTCAAACAAAATAACCAGAATGAAAGGCACATGTGATTGATTCTAATCAGAGGCGGTTGATGTACAGGAAACCCAACCCACCCACCCCAAATCTTTTTTAAATTTAAAAGGTGCACCCCTGTTGGAATAGGTGGCCTTATAGAGGGAAAAGGCCCTGTTGAACAAAAATTTCCAGGCAGCAAACGATAGTGCTGAAGTCTTTTTCCAAGACATGATAATCAACTCCCTTTCACAGAAAAATAATAGGGTGAGAAGGGTGCGAATGACATTTGCAGGGGCTTGAGAGTCTAACAAATTCAAAAGACGATCCTTAATGGAAGGGATTTTGAGTATAGTGGTAACTGAGGTGATGCAAACCAGGACCTTGTTCCAGTATACAGTAACTGAATAGCTCAGAGAAAATATGAAGAAAATTGGCATGCAAAAAAGAGCAACGCCAGCAGGAAGAGGATTAATTTCTACAGATCCTTGCAATTTAGTGGATTCTGTGTAGAAATGGATTATATGGTCTCTGGCTGACACCAGTCTGGTAGAAGGAGCCACCCAGATGTCATCCCAGCCATCTATATCCAACATGGGGACATCAGTATCCCATGCTAATTTACATGGTTGTAACAGGGTGCCTGTTTCTGGAAATAATTGTTTATAAAGTGCTGAAAGTGTCTTAGTCAAAGAATCATCTTTCAGTAAATGCTCCAGCTCACCTGACAGGATGGTAGGTTGGTCAGTCGCAAATTGTATTCAAAAAGCATGCCAGTTGTACGTATCAAAATAGATGTGTATTGTGCAGACGATACAAATACAATTTAGGTCAAAAGAGTCACATTTCTAATTATGCTTTAGAGCATTTTGATTCCAAAGCTGGCCCATCAGGATATGTTTAAAAATGAGCTAAATTTGTTTTTTGTCACAATGAAAAGGCAAGTGGGGGCTCCTGGCCTTTCAACCTATGAGCAACACCCCAGGCTTTGAGAACGGAACACATGGAGCAAGTAAGCTCATAAGGGAATTTCGGGCCATGTACCATACAGGTCAAGGCCTTATTAGAGCTGACAACTGCTATCTTCAGAGACACTGTGGCATGGTCAAAAGGAGTCATTAGCCAGCGAAGACCAAAACCAATTGCCCGGAATGAAAATATTTAAAAAATGGGGTACTTTCAGACCCCTCCACCACCAAGGCTGCTGCAGAACTTCCATTTTAATCCGAGGAGTCCCGTCCTGCCATAGTAATGTAGTTAGCAGTCTGTCTATGGATTTAAAGATATATTTAGCTTATCCACACAGGGGAGTTTCGAAAAACATAAAGGAGAAGAGGGAGGATTTTCATTTTAATAAGTTTTATTTTGCCTATTTATGATAACAAATTTCTACAAATCTCAGAACTGTTAAAGCAGGGGGCATGCCCGTACCAGGCATGTGACCAGACATGCTTCACAGGGCTCCCTAACTTTATCCTGTCACTGCTCCTCTACCCAGCCGATTTCCTGCTGTCCACCGGCACAACTAGTCTCTGCCCAGGATTCCTTTGGTACCATCCATTTGCACACTGCCCACATGAAGACTTTGAAAGCAAAGAAAGAAGTGGTGGCCCAGGTGATCCAACATGGCACGGCTGCAGCTGTGCCTCAGAATGTATCCTGGGGCTCAGACAACCCAAGAAAATGGCCAATAAACCAGGTAAACCTTCCCACCCAGTGAGGAAAGACACAACCAGGGACATCATTTTACACTTAGAATGTGGCAGGCAGGCATGCAGGGGCAGTGCAAAGCGGGCAAGGAGGCTGATGCATCATGCATGCTGCTAGATTCTGTACATGCAGAGAGCCTGGACACAGATGCCCTCTCCCTTCCTGACACAGAGCAACAGGAATTACATCAAATCCCATAGAGGGAGAACAGCAGCCCACATTGGGAAAAATTCTATGTGCTGTACATGATTGCACAGCGTCAGTCAACTCAGTTAAAGACCAACTTGGTGGGCTGAAGGAAGAAGTCTCATTGTTGAGACAGGACTTGCAAAAGATTAGGAAACACACTACGGTGGTGGAAAGTGACTTTTAAGACAAGTTACCTCCTCTAATCACAGAATCATGACCTACTGCCTGCCTAGCATATACAGTCAGCGAGAAAGCCAAAGACATTAAAAAACAGGTTGAGACAAAATAACATTTGTATGGTAGGCTTGCCTGGATTCATGGGTGGCAAAGACTTTACTGAATTTGCTGAGAAAAGGCTTTTAGAACTATTTGGCAGAAAAGCCTTCATCCCATTATTCGTGCTGGAATGAGCTCATACAACCTTCAAAAAAGCCTACCACCTATACCTAGTCTAGCCCGTTTCTTGAATTAGAAACACAAGGAAATTGTGCTGCGCCTTCAATTATACAGTAACATCTGGATTTCTCCACCAAGGTTCAGTGTAGGAGAGACAAATTCATGTATGTCAAAAAGCGGCTACAATGACTTAAACGACAGTATGGAATGCTCTACACTGTGCGCCTGAGTCTCTGCTAGAGGCCAAAAATTCACTTTTTCAAAACAGCTAGAGAGGTGGTAGATTGAGTGGATGTCAACGTAGCTTCCCTGCGGGCATAATAACAGCCTGATGATGCAGATGTATGGGGCTCCTTTTCTCAATCATTTACAAGAGAGAGCTTGGATGCTGAGCATTGTAGCATGCAACTACCCTGGCCAGGGAAACACTTTTTACGTTTTGGAAAAGATTTTGCTCCAGCGTGACATAGTTGAATATGCTTCCACTAGAGTTCACTCATTGAGAATTGCATTGAACTTCATCAAAGTTTGGTTATTCTGTGGGTTCACAATACACCTGCCTGCAACTTGACAAGCTAGTATCTGGAATGCAAGTTATTCTTGCTATTCTACTGTGACTATGGCATCGTTGTGCCTTTTCAGTTTTCTTGTTTTTCTGTCTATCTTTCCAGAATCACTTACATTAGATTGGTCACCAGTTTCATCTGCATGGTGAACATTCCAGCTTGCGGTGGAAGCCATCAGTGTTGTGGAGGGAACTACTGTGTATGTTACCTTTCGTTATAAGCATTCACGCTCCGCTATGTCCAAGATACTCATCATTTCCTGGAATGTTAGGGGTCTGCATAGCCCACTTAAAAGGTCTACAATCAATATGGCTTTCCAAAAATATCAACCTACTATCAGTAGTCTAGAAAATACTCATCTAACAAAGGAACCTTTGGGATGCATGAAATATTCTTGGGTCGGTCATGCGTACGCGTACCATTGAACTCACACCTCTTATTGGAGTGTAATAATACATAAGTCGTTGGACTTGTTGGAGAAATTAAGTTTGTTATAGATACAGAAGGCATATATATATATATATATATATATATATATACATACAATATCTCACAAAAGTGAGTACACCCCTCACATTTTTGTAAATATTTTATTATATCTTTTCATGTGACAACACAGAAGAAATGACACTTTGCTACAATGTAAAGTAGTGGGTGTACAGCTTGTATAACAGTGTAAATTTGCTGTCCCCTCAAAATAACTCAGCACACAGCCATTAATGTCTAAACCGCTGACAACAAAAGTGAGTACACCCCTAAGTGAAAATGTCCAAATCTGGCCCAAAATGTCAATATTTTGTGTGCCCACTATTATTTCCCAGCACTGCCTTAACCCTCTTGGGCATGGAGTTCACCAGAGCTTCACAGGTTGTCACTGGAGTTCTCTTCCACTCCTCCATGACGACATCACGGAGATGGTGGATGTTAGAGACCTTGTGCTCCTCCACCTTCCATTTGAGGATACCCCACAGATGCTCAATAGGGTTTAGGCAGGGGCGGAATTATAGGGGTCACAGGGGTCGCACTGGCGACTGGGCCCTTCAGCTCTTTGTGTCCGAGCCCATCCGCTATTATTGGCGGGCCCGCGGCGCCTCCCATCCGCCCTTGTGATTTCGTACTGAGTGAGTCTGTCTGACTCACTGCAGTACTTTTTGTTGCCGTTCTTCGTGGCACGCAGTGAGGAGGGGGGAGCCTTTCCCCATTGCCTGCTGCCCGCTGACGCTGAGGGGAGGCAGAGCTGAGAGTCAGATGACCAAGCTGACACAGCCGCCCACACCAATGAGCGAAGGGGGAGGAGGCGGAGCTCACCCCTGTGCTAGTCCCGACCACAAGGCAAAGGAAAGGAGTAGGAACGTGAAGATCTGAATGGAGGCAGCCGCAGTGCCAGTGCCAGTGTGATCGGATCATGTAAGTGACATGATGAGAAAAAGGCAACATTACAATTGATTTGATCCCATTTCTTGCCCAGCCTCTAGCAGTGCACCTCTGCTGCCTCTTACTAAAGCCACCCCACCACCACCGCAGATCTCATCCCTACCTACCCCCCCATCAGCCCGCCCGCCCATGAGGGGCCCCTAGGCTATTTTGAGGGGCCCGCCCGCCTGTCTGCTGGTGTGAGGGGCCCCTCGGCTATTGTGAGGGATCCGCCCACCCACCCATGTGCTGCTGTAAGGGGCCTGCCCATCCACCCATGTGCTGCTGTAAGGGGCCTGCCCACCCGTGTGCTGCTGTGAGTGGCCCCTCCGCTATTGTGAGGGGCCCACCCACCCGTGTGCTGCTGTGAGGAGAGCTGATCGGCGGCTCTCCTGACAGGGGGGTCTGTGCTGATTGTTTATCAGCGCAGCCCCCCCTAGGATCGCCACCCTAGACCACCAGGGAGCCCACCCAACACCACCAGGGATAATACCCAGGGATGCCACCCAGGTACCATCAGGGATGCCACCCAGGGACCACCAGGGATGCCACCCATGGACCACCAGGGATGCCACCCAAGACCACCAGGTAAGGGATGGCACTGTGCCCATCAGTGATGCTTGCCAGTGCCATCCTGTTAGCTGCTGCCACCACATATCTGTGCCTATCAGGGCCACCCATCAGTGCCACCCATCATGGCCACCTATCAGTGCTCATTATGGATGTATGTATCACCTTTTATTTATGGTTGTTCTTTATATTTTGCAGGTCATGAATGTGACCTGTAATGTGACCATGTTCTATCCTGAAGCTTCCTCTCTTCACGGTTATGGTAAGTTGAAATCAGAAACAGAAATATTTTACTCTTTTATACACTGACCAAAAAAAAAAAAAAAGTATCAAAATCATACTTTTGGGGGGGGGGGGCGGGGGGCCCTCCATGACTTCTTGCACCGGGGCCCTGAAGGTTCTAGTTACGCCACTGGGTTTAGGTCTGGAGACATGCTTGGCCAGTCCATCACCTTTACGCTCAGCTTCTTTAGCAAGCCAGTGGTCGCCTTGGAGGTGTGTTTGGGGTCGTTATCATGTTGGAATACTGCCCTGCGGCCCAGTGTCCGAAGGGAGGGGATCATGCTCTGCTTCAGTATGTCACAGTACATGTTAGCATTCACGGTTCCCTCAATGAACTGTAGCTCCCCAGTGCCTCATGCAGCCCCAGACCATGACACTCCCACCGCCATGCTTGACTGTAGGCAAAACACACTTGTCTTTGTACTCCTCACCATCTGAACCAAGTAAGTTTATCTTGGTCTCATTAGACTACAGGACATGGTTCCAGTAATTCATGCCCTTAGTCTGCTCGTCTTCAGCAAACTGTTTGCGGGTTTTTTTGTGCATCATCTTTAGAAGAGGCTTTCTTCTAAGACGACAGCCATGCAGACAAATTTGATGCAGTGTGCGGCGTATGGTCTGAGCACTGACAGGCTGACCCCCCCCCACCCCTTCAACCACTGCAGCAATGCTGACAGCACTCATATGTCTATTTCCCAAAGACAACCTCTGTATATGACACTGAGCACATGCACTCAGCTTCTTTAGTCGACCATGGCGAGGCCTGTTCTACATGGAAGCTGTCCTGTTAAACCGCTGTATGGTCTTGGCCACCATGCTGCAGCTCAATTTCAGGGTCTTGGCAATCTTCTTCTAGCCTAGGCCATATTTATGTAGAGCAACAATTCTTTTTTTCAGATCCTCAGAGAGTTCTTTGACATGAGGTGCCATGTTGAACTTCCGGTGACCAGTATGAGAGACTGAGAGCGATAACATCAAATTTAACGCACCTGCTCCCTATTCACACCAGAGACCTTGTAACACTAACTAGTCACATGACACCGGGAAGGGAGAATGTCTAATTGC
>BLSH010426738.1:276796-290764 GCA_018402905.1 Glandirana rugosa | reverse complement strand
GTGTCGAGACAAATTACACTTAGATGGAATGAGTAGGGAATACACGGGATGAGTAAGGTAGATTCACATTAAACAGAGCTGTGCTGCTTCTAAGAGCCGTTCTGTGCTGTGTAAGTGTGACTAATCACATTGGAATGTAAAGAATGCAGAGAGAGAACTGCAGCTCTTCATGGAGATCAGGAGGTGGGCGGGACTGAACAGCTAACATCAGCTTGTCCCGCCCACCTCCCCGACATCAAGCTGAGAATCTGACACCTCTCTCAGCATTCTCTGCATTCCAATGTGTTTAATCACACTTACAGAGCACAGAACGGCTCTTAGAAGCAGCACGGCTCTGTTTAATGTGAATCTACTCATCACCCACAGACACTGACTCGAGTATAAGCCGAGGGGGGTCTTTTTCAGCACAAAAAATGTGCTGAAAAACTCAGCTTATACTCGAGTATATACGGTATGTGGCTTTACAGGAAAAAATCATATGCAAATGACATGCTCATCCTCCTAGGTGATACAGACTTTTCCATGTCCACTATATCTACCTTCAGTACGTATTCGGGTCTGATGATCAATTGGTCGATTGATGAAAGTAATTGTATAAAGTTTCTACCTGCTTTTACAGGATACACAGAGCAGTGGAAGCTATGGGCTCCTGTAGCTGTCGGTCAAACTTCTGCGAGGAGGGAGCAGGGGTGTGGATTACCAGTGCTATGTGTTTCTATGGGTACACACAGTTAGCTCCGGACCAGCCAAAGGATGTAAGTGACCACTCTGTGCAATATCGTTGAGCAGAGCAGGTAAGTGTAGTGTACCCCTTGGATGGGGATTGGGAGTACGAATACTGAAAAACTTGAAATTGAACAGGTTGAGAACTACTAACTTTCTGGCTGCGCTTGTTATTTCTTTACAAAAAAGGCTGGTACTCCTTCAGCTGCACCAGTACAACTCATTATTGCACCCCTGCTTCGCTGTACTGGCACCTTTTAGGCTGTACTTTTCTTTATAAAAAGTCCCACAGAATCTCTATTCTGCCTGTGTTCCTGTCTTCTGCCCAAGACTAAAGCACCACACAGCCACTCTTGCAGCACTGGGGTTTTGTTCTCACTAGATCATCGGTTGCCTTTTCTGATATCCACCAGGTTCTTTCCCAGTGAGGGAGATAAAGACTCACTCAGCCTCTTGGACAATTTGGGCTCTCTTCCACAGCTTCCTTCCTGTCTCTCAGTGAGCTCTCTCCTTACTCCTGGATTCCTGCGATGTTACTTGTCAGGTCCCCCCAGCTAAGCCTAGCTGGGACCTTTGATGCTTTCTGCTGGCTCCTTCCCTGGCTTCTACTCAGGAGGGCAATGCCCATCAGCAGGGTTTCTCCTCCTGGCTGGACCCTTGAATGCCTCCTTGCTCGAGCTTGCTGAAATCTCTCCTTGCTGCTCAGGCTCAAACTATTTATGGGCTTTTCCCCACCTTCTGGGCACACCTCTCCAGGGATTGGTGTAAGATCCATAAATATTTAGACCATAGCCTCTGCCCTCCCACGAAACCTTCAGAGAGTTCCAGAATACAGGGGGAAGTAGCAAAGCAGCAGCATGTGAAAACCTGAGAAGCCCTAACCAATCAACCCCTGCTCCACTGATTACAAAGGGGCCAAAATACATTTACCAAACAACCTTTCCTAAACCCAGGAGGATGCTACATCAGTATAACCTTTTTTTTTACTTTAACCTGTTCCCGACCGGCTCACATACATTTACTGCTGCAGAGTGGCGCTGTAGCGCAAATCGCTGTTTATAAACGGCGGCTCGCTTGTGTGTCCGCCGCACTCTGCAGCAGTGTGGCTGCGGGTCCGGTGGACTCACGATTGCCTGGCAGAGAAGAGAAACGGGGAACCGCCGATGTAAACATGGCGGTTCCCCGCTCTGTCAGGCGGCATGTAAGAGATCTACTGATCCCTGTCACTGGGATCAGTTAGATCTCTTATGCCCCTGGCAGCTCAGCCCCCTCAGAGTTAGAACACGCCTAGGGAACACAGTTAACCCCTAGATCGCCCCCTGCAGGTTAACCCCTTCCCTGCCAATGACAGTTGCTTAGTAATCAGTGGATATTTAAATTTCTGATTGCTATATAAATGTTATTGGTTCCAAAAAAATTTCAAAAATGTCCACAATGTCCACTGCAATATCACAGTCCTGATAAAAATCACAGATCGCCGCCATTACTAGTAAACAAAAAAATAGTAAAAACACCATAAATTAATTCTCATGGTTTGTAAACGCAGCAACTTGGGGATCAAATACCACCAAAAGCTCTATTTGTGGGAAAAAAGGGCATTCATTTTGTTGGGTACAACGTCGCACGACCGCGCAGTTGTCAGTTAAAGCGATCACAACAAGTGCTCTGGTCCTAATGTGGGAAATCCTTCCGGTTCTTAAGAGGTTAAAAAAAAAATTAGGCTTCACTAGCAAACAATTTCCCCATGCTACATAACCGCTTGCCTGGAGTAACCTCAAACCAAGGGCTTAACCACAGGGGTCTCAATTGTGACCCAGCCGCATTCTCAAGGGGGCCAGTGCGACTCCCCTGTACATCCTTCTCTCCCTCCCACAGGTATTCAGTGGCTGCAGGAGGAAAATGTGGGATCTCTTTCTCTACATGCTGACACCCCATACCCCTCCATTTTACTTGCTTCCAGCTGCCCCAAGCCCCTGTGTGTTCACCTGTCCCTGGGGAATGTGTCAGGATGGAGATCTGGGAAGGGGCCCGTAAATATGTCATTTAATGGCTCCTTCCTTTTCTGAATGGACAGAGTCAGTGATCAGTACCAATCATTTATTCATAACTGAAGCATAGTAAACTTTGTACAGAGCTATTCCTGTCCATTCATTCTGTGCAGCTGAGGTTGTGCCCTCAATCTCCTTTCTCTGTCTCAAAGGTGAAACATTAGAAGTCTATTTAGACCCCTGATATTTCACCCAAGCCCCCAACAGGGTTCCTAAAAAAATTGAAAAAAAATAAAGAATACAACTGTAAAAAAAAAAAAAAAAAAACGATAAAAAGAATTAAATTAAAAAAATAAAGCACCAGTGGCGGAACTACTAGGGTTGCAAAGGTTACACTTGCAACTGGCCCAGGAGTTCTGCCACCGGGCCTCAAGGGGAAGGGCCCTGGCTGGGGGTCAGCGATGCTCTTCATGGTTTCTTGCACCAGGGCCCTGAAGGTTCTACTTATGCCTTTGCCCTAAACTAATGCAAAAACCTTTAGCCCAACCCAACTAGCCTTTCAGCAATTAGGCAATGCACTACAGATGTACATAGAAAGAAGGGGTTAAAACAATTCTATATCTCCTACGTGTGGGAAAACAAGAGGGCAGATTTGTATGTAAATGCTGGAAATACAATGAGACATTTAAGTGTATAGATTATACATTCTCATTCACATATTGCATTATCGCTATTAATAAGATATTCCCCATCACCTTGGAGAGGCAATTAATGGTTCCCTTCTCTACTAATCACCTTGAAACAATATACTGTGCTTCAATGGAGCTATAAGGGAAATCTGCACTAGATAATTGTGTGAGTATTTGTGTGTGTTCGTGATGAGAAAAATGTACAAATACTTTACAGTTGAAAGAGTGACCCTTTGTTTCATGAGGACTTGGAGTTGGGGGTTGATAAGCCTTTCTGTTCTCATCAGTATTCCAGACCACGCATGTTTGAGCCCCGTGGCTGTGAACAGGTTAACGCCATTTTTTAATAGCCCCTTAATGAAACGTTCATAATTATGAATTTATGACCAATAATCGTCGGCCTGAACTTCGAGGAAGTTAAGTGAGGAGTTTAAATAGATGATCGAGATAAGTGTCACAGCATCCACAGTTCAATAATCACCAACATTTTGATTAGGACGTTCTTAATTATGATAACTAACAGCTTAACGAAGAGGATAAAACGACCGTTGTCTTGCTATAATGCGCCGGTTATTTCACAATTAACTTCTACACGGGAGGGCCAGACTCAAGTAATCTTACAATCAAATAGCTTGGTAGGCTGTTTGTATGCCTATAATTTCAATAAGTTCTTTTGTCAAAAATTGCTTTTCTGCTATACAATTTTTTTTTACAATAGGCTCTAAGCCGGCTGCAGAAAAATACCTACGCAGTGCAATACAGTAGCTTCCCATCTGATGGTTGGTGACACTTCAAATCCAGTATTTTTCTCAATGTGCCCAAATTATAGAGACACAAATTGCCCATCAGAATAACAAGTAATAATATTTTTGCCTAAAAAAGTACAGAGCGGACAGCGATTATCATGATCGTTTTTCTTATTGCGGATTTGAAAATATTGCTTTACGATGATAGCACCGCATTTCTTTCATAGTCAGACACCATCAAAATCACCCAGAAATAAAAACCTTGAATATTATGTCCATGCAGTTCTTTTCTTTTAAGCTGAATTCCAGACAAACAGCTAAATACTAAAGGTAAAATATGTATTTGGAAGCTGTTTTAGCTGCTGAATGATTTGTAGTCTTCTCCACCTAGCACTGAAATTTACGCAGCTGTCTGTCAGGGTAGGGGGCCTGATTTTTTTCTCTGCTGCAGTTAAAGCGATTATAAAGGATTTTTTTTCTTTAAACAACAAACATCTTCAGATACAGAAAGGCTTCTTCATAGCTGGTACCAGCTGATTGGAGAAAAGCCAATGTGGTACCAATTGTCAAAAAAGGGCAGAGACCTATTCCTGGAAACTACAGGCCAGTAAGCCTAACATCAATAGTGGGTAAATTATTGGAGAGGATGATAAGGGACTATACTGAGGAAAAAAATATCATTTAACATTCTACGAGGAAGTGAGCTGCCATCTAGACAGGGGAAGGCCTGTGGATTTAGTGTATCTAGATTTTGCAACAGCATTTGATACAGTCCCCCATAAGTGCTTAATTTACAAACTGAGGTCTGCAGGCACGGACCATAAGGTTTGTGCTTGGGTAAAAAACTGGTTACAGGGACGTGTGCAAAGGATGGGGATAAACAACATGTACTCAGACTGGTCTGGAGTGGTGAGTGGGGTACCCCAAGGATCTGTCTTGGGACCAATTCTATTCAATTTATTCATAAATAATATAGAGGATGGGATAAATAGCTCAATTTCAGTTTTTGCGGATGACACAAAGATAAGCAGGGCAATGACATCACATCACAATATGGAAATTTAACAGAATGACCTGAACAAAATAGTGGACAACCACATGGCAAATGAGATTTAATGTGGAGAAATAAGGTAATGCGCTTTGGGGCAAAAAACATAGATGCAAACTACTCACTATGGGGAGAACCACTGGGGGTATCAAGGATGGAGAAAGATCTGGGGGTCCTGGTAGATGACAGATTGAGCAATAGCATGCAATGTCAAGCTGCAGGTACCAAAGCCAGCAGAATATTAGCTTGCATAAAAAAGGGATACACTTCAGGGATAAAACGATAATCGTACCACTTTATAAAACTCTGCTTAGGTCCCATCTGGAGTATTCCATCCAGTTCTGGTCACCAGTCCTCAGGAAGGATTGCTGGAACTGGAGAGAGTCCAAAGAAGAGCAACAAAACGAATACGGGAACTGGATGCCCTGAATTACGAGGAAAGACTGCAAGCACTAAATTTATTCTCGCTGGAGAAACGACGCATGAGAGGGGGCATGATAGCGATCTACAAATCCTCAATGGTGATCCCAGCATAGGAAAAAAATGATTCAGTCTCAGGGAGTATAAGAGGACATGGGGCCACACAATGAGATTGGAGGGGAAGCGGTTTAACCTTAAACTGCACAGGGGGGTTTTCACTGTCAGGGCATTAAGGACGTGGAACTCTCTTCCACAATTTTTGGTGGCAGCAGGGAGTATGGATATTTTTTAAAAACTCTTGGATGTGCATCTTAAAGAGCACAACGTACAGGGATATGGGAAACAATTATAAACACTGACACACGTACACCTACACAGGTTGAACTGAATGGACTATTGTCTTTATTCAACCTTACCTATTATGCAACAGTAAGAGCTGTGAAAATGTAAAATAGACTCCCTCAAGAGGTGGTTCTGGCCAGCTCAGTAGATTTTTTAACCGGTTCCACACCGTGCGCAGTATATTTACTGCGGCAGTGTGGACGCTGGGCACGAATCGCCGTAAAAAGGCGGCGATCTGCGGGTGGCCGCTAAGGGGAGGAGTGTGCCTGCGGCTCGAGCCACGATGAGCAGCCACAGCCAAAGAGCGGGGAACCGCCGATATAAACACGGCGGTTCCCCGCCCTGTCAGTGCGGGCATAGGAGATTTACTGATCCCTGTCACTGGGATCAGTTAGATCTCCTTTGCCCATGTTAGCCCCAGCCCCCCCACAGTTAGAACACACCCAGGGAACACAGTTAACCCCTAGCCCCCCCCCCCCAGGTTAACCCCTTCACTGCCAATGACATTTATACAGTAATCAGCGGACATTTACATTTCCGATCGCTGTATAAATGTCATTGGTTCCAAAAATGTGTCAAAAATATCCGACATGTCCGCCCCAATATCGCAGTACCGCTAAAAATCACAGATCACCGTCATTACAAGTAAAAAATGTAAAAAAAAATAAAAACCCCAGAAATGAATTATTATCTGTAAAAGCGGCAACTTTTACTCAAGCCAATCAATAAACGCAGATTGCGATTTTTTTTTTTTATCACAAATATGAGGAAGAATATAAATCGTCCAAAACCGCTGAAAAAAAAATGTTTTTTTATATTTTTTTTTTTGGATTTGTATTTTAGCAAAAAGTGAGAAAAACATTTTTTTTTTGCAAAATTGTCGCTCTTTTTTTGTTTATAGCAGCGATCAGAAATGACACAGAGATGATCAATTACCACCAAAAGAAAGCTCTATTTGTGGGAAATAAAGGACACAAATTTTGTTTGGGTACAACGGCACACGACCGCACAATTGTCAGTTAAAGCGACGCAGTGCCGAATCACAAAAACTGCTCTGGTCAGGAAGGGAGAAAAATTTTACGGGGGTGAAGTGGTTAAAGAAAGGCCTCAATTCTTTCCTAGATACACATAATATAACTGGATACTAACATAGGTAAAGTTGATCCAGGGAATATCCGATTGCCTCTTGGGAGTTAAGGAAGAAATATTTCCCCTGCTGGAACAAACTGGATCATGCTTTACTGGGGTTTTCTTCTAGATCAACTGTGGGTATAAGAGTGTGAATATAGGATTGTATATATATATATATATATATATATATATATATATTTTCCTTCTATTAATTGATCTAGATGGACGTGTCTTTTTTCAACCAGACTAACTATGTAACTATGTAAATTTATACTTACCAGCTCTGTGCAATGGCATTGCACAGAGGGGCAACGAACCTCCTCTTCTTCAGTCCCCCACCGACGCTCATGGCTCCTTCTCTCTGTCCAGTGCCCCCATGGGAAGTGGATTCCTGTTGGGGCACTGTACAGAGAGGAGGAGCCAGGAGCTTCCTAGTTCCGCTGCTGCATCCATTGACACAGACAGTGGGATTCAGCCCCACCCCTCACTCCCTCATCACTGGAGTTGGTTGACAGGAGAGGGAGCAAATGGCTCCCGCTGCTATCAATCTGCCCAATGAGAAGGGAGACAGCAGCGAGAGCCACTGCTTTGGTGCACGTCGCTGGATCAGGTCCAACTCAGGTAAGTATAAGGGGGAGCTGGGGGGATCCTGCAGCAGAGAAGGTTTTCTACCTTAATGCAAAGACTGCATTAAGGTAAAGAACCTTGAGGCTTTAGAACCACTTTAAGAGGTCTTGTCTCTTCCCCAGACAGCGAAAGGAGAAGCACCATACTGATAGGCATATCTCTCTATAACTCTGCTGTCTCCTTCTTTCAGCATGCTCCTTGTTAGCACCTCATAGGTAGGGTGCAGCATGGTGCAGAGACAATAATTTGCATAGGCAATAGAACTTGTATTGAAGGAATGCAACAACAGTTCACAACAAGCCCAGTGGGATGGCCACCCAGGTAGGCACACTCACAGTTCAGTAGTGTTAAAGAGTAGATTCCAGCCAGAATGACAGCGCCTGTTGAGAGGGAACTGAATGCGGCCTGGCCGTCTGGTCCCAATCGGGGGTTGGTCAGAAGAGATGAGGACCTACGCTTACCCTCTTCATCAGGGACCTTTCCCTAGCTCTGTTACTGTCTCTAACAGACAGAGTATCTGTCCCTACTCTGTCCATTCACTAAAGCGCACCAAAACCCGGGAGCCAGGGCATTAAAGGAGAAGTACAGCCAAAGCTTGTTTGTCCGTACTTCTCCTGTGGACCACAGTGACCCGTTTTGCAGCACACAGCGAGCTAAAGCGCGCTGTCAGCTGACATCACAGAGCCAGTCCAAGTTTAGGAAAGATCGTAACCATGTGGTCAGGATCCATCCACATGCCTGGACCAGCACCCAGCTCAGCGTCTCGGTGAGCCGCTGAGAGCCTGAGCTGGCCCCTCCACAACCCAGCACTCCAGAGAGCTCTGAGAACCCAAGAGATCTGGGGTGTTTGATCGCTTGGCTCTCAGTCTTAGAGCCAGTGGGGGACAAATGCAGCAATCGGACTGAAGCTTCATCCACCTAGGTCAGTATGATTGTAGAAAAAAAAAAGGAATCCCATATCTCTCTTTTAAATAGGCTCTGCCTGACCCAAGACTTCTGCTTGAGTCACATGAGGCGGCAGCATCCAATAAGATAGCTACTTTGGAAACCATAGAGGAACCCTGTTCCTCCAGACTTCCTCTCCAGCAGCAGTGCCCCTATGGCCAAGCGCCACCTGCTGTGGAGAAAATAGACTGCACCTATCTGCAACCTGAGCACATTAGCACCCTGTGGTGCTGCTCAATCTCCAAGTCAAAATCAGATACCTACACTGCTTACATTAAAAAAGTAAATACAGAGCTGCAATAATCTGAGTCTATTATGTCTGCCAGAGTTTCTCTTTCAATAAAATGTACTGGTCCTTTTCCAAAAGAATAGTTATCCCCTCAATAGTAGTGTTGAGCGAACCCGGACTGTAACGTTGGGGTCCGTACCGAACTTTTGGGTGTCCGGGACCCGGACCCAAACATTTCAAAAAACGTTCGGGTTCGGGTTCTGGTAGTTGATCACGCATGTTGAATAGTTGGAGGGCAGCCAATCAACAAGCGTTTCACTGGTTTGCCCTTAGAAGCCATCACAGCCATGCCTACTAATGGCATGGCTGTGATTGGCCAGTGCATCATGTGACCCAGCCTCTTTATAAGCTGGAGTCACAGTGCTGCATGTCACATGCTCTTGGGTTAGTGTAGGGAGAGGAAGCTGCCGGCGTTTTTGTGAGGGAGAGATTGCAGACATTTTAACATCTGATCCTGCATCCTGAGATTACTACTGCTGTTGCTCTGAGGGACAGATTGCAAAAATTTGAGATTTCACATACTGCTGCTTTGAGTGACAGATTGCAGATCAAACTCTGCATAACACAACGATCGCTACGATCGTGCACAACGATCAGATTGTTGGAGTAATTTGAGATTTCACATACTGCTGCATTGAGTGACACATTGCAGATCAAACCCTGCCTAACACAACGATCGTACACAATGATCAGATTGTGGGATCGTACATAACGATCAGATTGTGGGAGTAATTTGAGATTTCACATACTGCTGCTTTGAGTGATCTGACTGCACTAGGTAGAGGCTTCTACTTAGAGGGACAGATTATTGTTCAAAAATCATCTCCTTGTTCTAAAGGGAGAGGTTCTAGCTGCAGCTGTAAGTGACACATTATTGTTCAAAAATCATCTCCTAGTTTATTTGATTTTAATTTATTTTACCTATCCCCATTTTTTTTGTAGGGCACTTGTCCTACTCTTACCCCCATTCTGCTTCTTTTTGCAGCCCTCAAGCACTTGCCAGGACTTTGTTACAGCCATTTTTGTGCCTTAAAGTTCAGGTCCCCATTGACTTTGTTCGGTGCCGAACCCGGACTTTTTTCCAAAGTTCGTTCGGACCCTCCGAACCCGAACGTCCAGGTGTTCGCTCAACTCTACTCAATAGATGTGACTTCTATAAAACTATTTGAATCAGGACAGAAAACATGAATCAGACATTTTTACTTTAATTCTGAAATCTGCACTGGACAAAATGATAGCTGGAAGCTGATTGGTTGCTAGGGGCATAACACTGTTTCCTGCAGACATGTTTCTAAAATAACACAGGAGCTATTCTTGGCTTTGAAAACATATGTCTTTTTCTCAATCTTTACAATGCGTGCAACATTCATTTTACAGCACCAGTTCATTTGTAAAGAAAAGTATTCTGCATTATTCTTCTTATTTATATAGATGAAAGATAAATTCAATCCAAAGAAATATAATAAAGATATATATATATAGTGACGTTATGCGAGGCACCACAATGGATGGGCGATACTTGTCGCCTCGTATGCGATCATTTGGAGGCGACTAGCGGGAGTCCGACCCAGGTTTTTGCCGGCCACCGTGGCAGAGCTGGTTCTGACCCTGACTTTCTGGTCCACTCAAACCCCTCTCCACCTGCATTTAATGATCAGGAAGAGGTCTCACTAGAGCTTGATCCTGGATCTCAGAGGGAGAAAGCTGAGAGAGCTGTGTGAGAATTTGGACTCTAAAAACAAGGCTTGCAATCTGCTTATGTTTTGTGGGTGTCGGGTACAGCCCCACACTGTATAGAGAGGAATCTCTTTGTTTAGTGTAGTGCCAGATGGCGAGGTTTTGTTTTCTGTTTCTGTTTTTATCTTGCAAACCTGTAAAAATAAACCTGGCAAGCCGCCAGTCTTTAAAGAAGCTGACATCCAATCTGATTATTTTCCCCTGAAAAGTGATCCCCACGAGCTAATCTCCCACTATATATATATATATATATATATATATATATATATATATATGTGTGTGTGTGTGTCGCTACCCCCCACAGGGGCCCCTGTTAATAGCTGGTCCTTCCCTAATAGTATAGAGGCTTCCCACACCACAAGCACCAGTCCATTTACTCCGGCTCCAATAACTCAGTTTAGGGGATGTCTTTTTGATATTTTACTGCTTGAAAAATCTGTAAACAGGAGAAGCATGGGATACTTGAAAATGAAAATAGCTATGAGAGGATAATCTTCTCTTTAAGCGATTTGTGAACATTGAACAGTCTAGGACCTCACAGCTGTGTACAGCTATTGCTACCCAGTGCGATTTCCAGAAAACTGCACAGTAACAGGGGCACTCTCTCTCCAAGCCCACACTCCAGGATCCAGCTGCAGACAGGGGAATGGCCAGAGCTCTAAGGCCCTGAGCCGTCTCAGTCCATAGCTACCACTGATACTTACCTCCCCAAAAAGCTCACAAGTCCCCAGGACAGCTGCCACCTTCCAGCTCCCTTCAGACATGGTCCAGTGAGGGAGACAATCCTTCTCCAGACCAGATCCCTATGGTGAAGTCCCGCAGCCAGCTCCTTAGAAGATCTTCCAGAAGAAGGGAGGAAGCAATCAAACTCCCAGCCTGTGAAACCCTGAACAGACCAGAACAAACAATCACTATTCCCTTGACTGCGGGGAGTGAGCCAAAAAGTAAATTTGCTCAGCATCTTACACTTCAGTATATGCATCTTCCTTCCTTCTTTCCTGCCTTTCTCCCTCCCTTCCTTTCCTATATTTGGTCATATTTGGTTATTGATACCCCCTTTGTTTACTTTCAGCTGCAGGCCAGGAGCTGTCGTTTGTGGTGAGGAGTACATCAGCAGATACATGTCAGAAAGTCAGAATAATTTGGTAAGTCTTTAAGATAAACATTCATCATGATTGACATTGATCTGCTTCCCTGGATGATGTGATTGGCGATGGATTTACACAATGGAAGCATTTGTTTCCATAAAGGACTTTTTTTTTAAACAAGTGGTGTAAATTTTGTGGGGAAACCAACAGCTTTTTTCCAACATCTTCACTGGTTGTTATAGTGAAACATAGTAACTAATGACCATGTGACCGCCAGTGTTCCAGCACCCAATTACACCATTCTTTGCTATGATGATTGCGGCTGAAAAATGTCCTTGGTTGCTAGGAGGCAGGCAGCTGTTTGTATTTTAGCAGCCAAGGATGCTTGTGGTTTGCACAGTGGGAAGCTGTCATTTAGTGGTGGTAGTTATTCAGCATATTAAAATTGTTGATTTAAAGAGTTTAGCTCCACTTTAAAGCATATGTATAACCTAATGGAATGATGTTTAGTTTTATAAAACACTGTCTGTAATAAACAAATATGTTATTTCATTAAAATGTGTTTTACTATTTTTTGCAACCTCATTGCAGCAACTTCTATATACACTCGAGTGGTGGCTGCATTACATTTGTCAGGGTGAGTTTCTTAATGGTGAACATAGTGGACAATGCCTGCGCAATGTATTTGAAAATTACCTCCTACAGTCTCAGCCTGTAGTGTGTGTGACAGGGTGACAATGCAGGAACACAATTGGGAGACAGTGTCAACCTATAACGGGAAGTGCTTGAACCTTCCTGACAGGATCTCAATGAAAGCTCCAGATTTTAAAAAATTAAAATTACTTTTGAATTTACATTAATGTGTTAACCCCTTTGCATCTGCCCTGGTGTTTCTTTAAAACTTTATAAACCCAGGGAGCGGAAAGGATCGGTGACCATGTGACCACTGTGGTTGGCTGTCACAGTGGCCACGTGATCGGCAGCTAGTCCCACTGGCTACAGATTGTTAGTGTGGACCGAGAGCTGTCTTTCACAGCTTGGTCTCTGTGCTCAGAGTGTGCAGTGAGTGTACAGAAACATTGACTGCCCAGTGCCCACTCTTTTGCTGCCACATATATGTGTTATGCAGGGAGCAACAGGTTAAAGCTTAAATAAGATTTGTTCATTATTGGGTTTAGCTAGACTTTAAATGCAACTTAAGTAAAGTTTTGGTCCTGGACACATTTTACCATACTCAGCCAGCTTCCTGTCCTGTTGTTCCACATTGGAGTGACTATGCTATGTCCAAGTCTGCCTGCAGGATCATAGTGTTCAGGAAGGTAAGGAATTGCTAAAGTCTATGCAAATACCATGAAACAGGGAGGAAACATCTCCACAAATGAGGAAAAAATAGTTTATTTTTGCCGGCGGGGTTTGGGCCCTTTCAGTGGTGTAATAATGGTGATGTCAAGTGACTTCCAGATAATCCTAGTTCAAGAAGGTAAGGATTTGAGGAAGATCTCTGGCAGTAATAATTTAAACGAGGCTTAACAGTAATGAAAAGGGCAAGCAAAAAGTGCAGAGAGGGGTTAAGTGGATCTGAGCTATTAGGGTAATCCAGAATATATGATGTGGCACTGCTCAATGGTATGCTGCACAAGTATAGGAGCCTGGTGGCAAACTGTGTAACTGAGAAAGTAAAGACCACCAACCATAAGCCATATGCTGTTGCCAACATCCCTAGTTAAATAAAGCAAAAAGCAGTACCCCCAGTACTATTGGGACTTTAACCACTTCCTTACCCGGCACTTAAACCCCCCTCCTGCCCAGACCAATTTTTGGCTTTCAGCACTGTCGCATTTTGAATGACAATTGCGCGGTCGTGCGACGTTGTACCCAAATAAAATTTGCGTCCTTTTTTTCCCACAAATAGAGCTTTCTTTTGGTGGTATTTGATCCCCTCTGCGCCATTTCTGATCGCCGCTATAAACAAAACATGAGCGACAATTTTGCAAAAAAGAACAATATTTTTTACTTTTTGCTAAAGTACAAATCCATTAAAAAAATTATTCATCAGTTTTGGCCGATATATATTCTTCTACATATTTTTGGTAAAAAAAAAAATCGCAATCGGCGTATATTGATTGGTTTGCGCAAAAGTTATCGCGTCTACAAACTGGGAATTGATTTATGGCGTTTTTATTATTTTTTTTTTT
>BLSH010426738.1:260039-276630 GCA_018402905.1 Glandirana rugosa | reverse complement strand
ACTGACAGAAAGTATGTACAATACTGTTAATAACTACAAGAGAAGGTCTTACGTTATGGCAAATACAAGAAGAGACATATATGCGGGGGTTTCTTCCCTGAACACCAAAAGGACTTTGTGTAGCCTTACGTCTCTTCTCTGACGTATTTATAGACAGAAAGTCAATAAATGTGGAAAAATACAAAACATGGTTATTTTACAATAAAAAAAATATAGTGAAAAAGAAAAGGAACCTTCAACGGAAATTGGTGAAGTCTAGGCGCGATATCGGTTTCATGCCGAGGTCGCGCCTAGACTTTACGCGCGCGGGAGCATGCGCAGTGGAGGACGTCCATGGACGTCCTCCGGGCATTTCAGATCCGCGCTGGAGCCGTACTTTGGCTATAGCGCGGATCTGAAGTGGTTAAAGGCAACTTCCAAGGAAAAGAAAAAGTGATATAAAAAAAATAACATTTTATTGGTACAAAACATAAAAAGGTGTAAATAACTGAAAGACAGATATTTATGCAGTCTCTTCTCTGCATTCCGATGTGTTTCAGGAAAACCACAAGTCCCTTCTTTGGGGGCGTATATACAGAGAAGAACATAAACGGTATTGCATTCTGGAAGAGAACATCAATAATTGTCATAACATGTATGAAAGACAGTCACAAACAAAGGAAGGTAAATGCATCAGATGTCATCATACCAGTATAAAGAGGGTACAGATGTCGCTGGAGGTTTTTTTGTGTATAAAAACTGTGTAACTGAAGTCTCGCTGGGTTTATTGATGCAGGTGTTTGGTGGGTTGGTAGCCCTCTCACCAATCCAGGGCTTCAACTGTGGGTTCCGACGGTGTAGGGGCCCCTCCTGTAATGGTGGCTTGAGCTCCAGAGAACCCACTCTGTATGGTTGCAGCCGCAGATGATGACCAGTAAACTCGCTAGGACAATGGGTGCAGATGAATAGGTTGCACTGCACTGGTGGGGAGTGCCTGAGGATGGACATTCCCTTTTTCCCCAGTCTGGAAACAAAGACCCCTCACTTTTCATGAGCAATGTGATAAAAATTCTTTATTCACTCCTAATCCTCCAAGGTGGTTGAGATCTGTAGTTCTGCAGCCATTCCCACACACAGTGTAGTAGTCTCTCCAAGGGTATACACGAGTCAGCATGCTTTGCAGCAGTCCTGTATACTTCTTCTGCTCCTCCTGAGTCTTAGAGCCTATATGGATTTTCAGTTCAGGAAGTCAATTCCTGCATTATAGAGATGCTGTTTTTAACTAATCTCTCATGATCCCAAGCACTCTGCACTGAAATCCATGAAATTGCTTGGATAGCTCTCCAGCTCCCTGATTGGTCCTTTGTTCTGCTGCCAGAAAGAGAGGGGTTAGCAGGGTGAGAAGTCTTACAGAAGCTCAGCACAGCCAGTATGAGAAGAGGACTTTCACAGGCCGCTCTGGCTCCCAACAAGGGCAGGGCAGGCAAAGGCAGAAAAGTTGGCAGCTACATGGAACAGCCACAACATTTATAGAGGAGATGGGTGATTCATAGCTAAAGCTTTTGGTTGTGAGCCTTTCCCAAGACAAGCAATGGCAAGAGGACTGCAGAGTGAGGGCAATGGGTGTTAGCCTGCATTCTTCTTGCTGTTGCGTGTCTCTGGAAAGCTCTCACAGCTGAGACAAGCTACGACTATGAATCAGCCGTCTCCTTCATAGATGTTGTCAGATCAACCATGGCAAGAGGGGAGGGGGTGCAGATTAGTACTCATAAATAGGGTTAGAAAGTACTTAGCAACATAGGACAAAGTACAACATGTACAGGGACAGCACTTTAAAATACAAATTATAAAGGTAAATCTTCAGTAAAGTTGTCATTTAATCTGCTTATATTTTGCCTTTCCTGGTTTTGCCCCCTCCCCCATGAAAATGCTAATGAGATTTTTAAATAATGTCATCATTGGGTCTCTCTGATTCTCTATTCAATGCGGGCAGATTGTGGCCGGTTGGGCGGCCCGGTAGGGAGCTGCACATAGCTTCATGAAACCTCATAGCACCTTGTCTCAGTACGCCTCTCAAGCAGTGGTGGTCCATCCATTAGGCTGCCCCTAATCCATAAGCCGGGCCCCTAATCTACATGCAGGGCGCTGGATGCCTGGATTCCAATGTTTTTTTTTTTTTTTTAAAAGCACATGATTAGAGCTGGAGGCTCTAATTGGCTTCAAAAAGGGTGGGCTCGGGGCACAGAGTACTGCGTCCAGAGCCCACCCAGTTGTGTGACATTAGTGAATTAATATTCACTAATGTCTTCCTGTTTCTCCTCCAATCAGGAAGCGAGTCCTAAGACCCAGTTGGTTGGGAGTCCTAAGACCTGATTGGCTACGGGTTCTAACTCCTGATTGGCCAGGAGGAGAAGCGACCGTCGGGACTCATGAGGAGACGCAGGGAGGGGAAGCCGCCACCTGGATGGGGTAAGTGCGGGGCTGGCGGGCAATGGGCAATCGATAGCGAGCGCCGGGGGGTGGTTTATGTGTTCGGTTGGCTGGCTGGCTGGGGAGGGGGACGGCTGGCTGGCTGGGGGGAGTGGCTGGCTGGCAGGGGGCGCGGGCCGCTCCCTCCCCCCGAGAATATTGAGCACCAGCCACCACTGCTCTCAAGAGCCCTCAGCCCTGATACAAACGGTGGACTGGCTCTTGGAAAAAGTTATGCTAATATTAAATTACAATTACATACTACAAAAATAATGAAATACCTGCAATAATAAAATATGTGCTCACCTAAAATGGACTCTTCTTTCCCTTTATATGTGAACCCTCGCCTTGTAAAACAAAACAACCTTTTCAGTTCAACCAGTTCCTGCCCGCACTATAGCTGAAAAACGTGTGTCCTGATTATCAGTGCGGTCCCAACAGTGCCCACCAGTGCTGCCAATCAGTTCCCACCAGTGCTGCAAATCAGTGCCCACTAGTGCTGTCAATCAGTACTCATCAGTGCCTCCTTATCAGTGTCACCTATCAGTGCTGCCTATAAGTGCACATCAGTGCCGCCTATCATTGACCATCAGTGTTGCCTATCAGTGCCACTTATCAGTGCCCATCAGTACCACCGATCAGTGCCCATCAGTGCAGCCTCTTCAGTGCCTCCTCATTAGTGTCTCCTCATCAGTGCCCACCAGAGCCACCTCATCAATGCCGCCTCATCAGTGCCCATCAGTGCAGCCTATCAGTGCCCATCAGTGCAACCTCATCAGTGCACATCAGTGAAGGAGAAAAATTACCTGTTTGCTAAATTGTATAACAAACTATGAAAAAACATTTTTTTTTTCAAAATTTTGCCTTTTACGTTTGTTTAGCAAAAAATAAAAAAACCAGTGGTGATTAAATAACACCAAAAAAAAGCTCTTTTTGTGTGAAAAAAATATAAAAATTTGGTTACAGTGTTGCACGACCACGCAATTGTCATTCAAAGTGTGACAGTGCTGAAAGCTGAAAACTGGCCTGGGTAAGAAGGGGGTAAAAGTGTCCAGTAGGCAAGTGCTTAAAAGAAAGGAAAGGTAAAACATTTGTGTATAGATATATTTAAAAAAAAATGATAAATACAGATTTTCCCCTTTTTAAAAGTGAACACATACCCTCTGGTCTGCATAAGGAGCTTAGAGAGCTGGGGTAGAAGAAACAGCAGCAGTAGATGGTGTCAGTAGAGCTGTGGACATGTCCGTAGGGCAGGGGCTGGTGTCAGTAGGACAGTGGATGGTGTCACCAGGGCAGAGATTGGTGTCCGTAGTGCAGTGAATGGTGTCAGTAGTTTTTTTATTTTTATTGTTTTTTTGTTTTGTTTTTACAGTTTTGCTTTTTACAATTTTATTTTTTTAATTATTTTTCTTAATATTACTTTTTTTCATTTTTTTTTTTACAATTTGTTAAGAGCCCTTTTGGGGGCTCTGGTAAAATAGCAGGGGTCTAAACAAACCCCTGATGCCTCACTATTGAGACAGAGAATCCCTTTCTTTGTAGCCTCAGCTGCCACAGGGAAGGGGAAGCGGCAGGCAGCAGGGGGAAATCTGTGTCGCACAGGGTAATTAGCGTGTGCCCAGGCTTACCTAGCACACCCCATGTGCAGGCCTTAGCAAGTACATGATACAGAAGGACCATATCAGGAATATGAAGTGTTCGGTTTACATATTCTTTAAGAATATCAAATCTGCTAAGTTTACTTTCATTTTTTTATATGCAATAGCTATCAGATTCTGCAGGCTTTTCATAGTCTTTCTAAAAGGGATTGCAACCTATTATCACATGATCTTGTACAATTGCTGTACCTCTCTCTCAGCACTACAGAGGGCAGTGTATGTTGCCTGCATTTTTGCCAGCTCATATCAAGAATCAATCTAAAAATAAGGACAGCAGCAGTCGCAATTATTTAACAGGCAGGACAGCTGCCCAGGATGAATTCCAGGATGGAAATTAGAATCACGCAGCAGGTAAACTGTGTTTCCCCTGGGTGATTTTAAATGCAAAATGTTAACTTTTGACTGGAGTGTACCTTTAACTTTTATTTTATGTTTATTGGCATTTAAATAAAATACCTGAAAAATCAAGCCCGGGAGCATATAGCCTAAAGCACATTTAAAAAAATAATATTAACATAAGCATTAAAACTAAGCCACATAATGAATCTTTAATTTCTGTACTTCGAGCTGAAAGATCTTTTCACCCTTTGAAATTCATCCCAGTTTACGCTGCCCCATTAAAAAGCAATGCTTTTCGCTGATCAAAATCTACATAAAACATTTCACATGTTCTTTCCCAGCCACAACAAGTAAATATGCTGATTTTAAATGCCAGCTTTGCGTCTCCGCTCAGCTCCTTTTGATATGGATTTCGGCATACAAAAAAAAAAAAAACGAAACGATGATGTCACTTTGATCTGCCGAAGTGATCAATACAAATAAAGTTTTGTGTCTATTGAATGTTGACCCTATTTTATAGCAACATGAATAAGGCCTTCAAAGAACGAAACATCAATGGGTTTAATAACAAACACGCATTTTAACGCACATCAAATAGCGCCAGAATAAAGGAGACTCAAACTAGTGTTGAACTCGGAACTAGGAAGAGAAAGAGAGAGAGACAGAGAGGAAATAAAAAAAAATATAAAAAAAAAAATATTAAAAAAAAACAAAGGATTATAAAAAAAAAACAGCAAAGGAGGTGAAAAAAAAATGCAATCTCGGCTCGGCTGGGAAAATGTAAAAGTTATTGCCGCACAAAGAACCTCTGGAACGGCCTCCTTTCCAAATTTTCTATTGCACTCTACGCTGTTACTTGCGTATGGCAGAAGCAGCATCTTTGTATTATAGGAACAGTCTGCTTCATAATCAAATACCATCTGTCGCTACATCTGAACTTGTTTTCAACATCTGTGCGTCCTGGTCTTAACAAAGCTTTAAAAACCAATTCAAAAACTTTCACAGATCACTGGCTAAATATGTGCGTTTTACCATTTTTCATGTTCACTTAAAATATTCCTTCGGCTTTTTTTCCCCTCTTTTGACCAGGGGATTGGAAAAAAAAAAGATATTTTCACTAGTTGCTCTAATAAGCTAATTTCCTAATGGCCTAACGCAGCCAAGTGCAAAAGGGGGGACACTTGCTTAGGCACCAAAAGGACGAGCGGTAACGGTGTCTTGGTGCCAACAGAGTCCCTCTTTACCAATGAGGAACCTGAAAGTTGATCAGCGACCATACCCCAATTACTCAAAATGACACTACGGATAAAAACGGCAACCAAGGGGGGAATCAACGCGATGGCTTGTACGCTGCTTAAGTGTGTTGGAGCAAATGGCGAAGTGAAAGCGCCGACGGCCCCCCGGGGGGTAGAGGAACCGGCGACGTCGCTGCTTTAAAGAGGCCTCCGGAAATTGACAAGTACATCTTTGCAGAACTTGCGGCCAGCCCACTGGCAGATGTTGACCAGTTCTGCTTATGTATACATCAGTTACAGAACACTAAAACAGAGATTGGAATTTTTAATTTAGTCAAGGCAGTTGGGCTAAAATGATGGCTTTTGCTGAAAACCATTAAACGGGGGGCCTGCCTAATGAAGTAGAAGACTGGCACTCTGGAAGCTGATGAGATGTCGTGGGTTCCAAGTTACAGGACGGCGAGTGAAGGCAAGCATAGCGTCGCATCCTCCCTCTGTAGCTGTATAATGAAACCGGAATGGCAGAGAGAGGACATAGCAATATTAGGAAACATTTCTCTCTGTCGAGCTAGCCCAGGCGCACAAACTGTCTCCAACCTTTGTTTTGGAAAGCACCTTTTTTTCTGGGATTAAATTAAATGTTAGTTTCTCCAAACATGTATTAATGATTGTAAACGTTGGCTAGCTTATTATGTTCACCAAATATTCATTTTGAGCATTGAAAGGGTGCTCATAGATGACATGGCGAGCCTGGCACTTGAGCCAAGCTTGTAGACAATTGGCCAAGGATCAAGCTTTGTTGGGCTTCTCTAGGGGGACATGATAAGAAGGGTCTTTGACTATCGAACCATCGTAGAGATAGATTTCCAAGTTGCAGGAAAAAATCTCTGTGTGAACGAACACATCTTTCCCTTATGTGTTTATTGAGGGGAATGGGATTGTTTCCACGCATGAGCCGTTTCCATCTGTTGCTTAGTATTACAGTCAAAGTCAAATGAGATCTTACCAACCACCATTTTCAGTGAGACATTTGTTCGACTATGGCTATCACTGAACCTAGGCTGACTGATAGGGGTTTCCTAAAGGCAAATAGACAGTTCACTTTGCAAGAGAAGTTACACTTTGCAAGGGAATTTTCCCCTGAGCTTAGTGAATGTGGTCAAGTTTTACTTTGCAAGGAATGCCCAATCACGTGAAAGAGAAAAAAAAATGCATTTTTGATTGCTTATGCTTGGATGATGGAAATCAGCAAAGCTCTCCATTAAAGGAGAAGCTTGTTTGGCTGCACTTCTCCTGTGGATCACAGAAGTGCTTTTCGTTCTGCACTGCTGTACCAGTTTTCAGCAGACGGCGGGCTGAAGCCCACTGTCGGCTGACATCACAGAGCCAGTCCAGGCTCGTCAAAGGTCACAACCATATGGTCAAGATCCAGTGGTGGCTGGCGTTTTTTTTGGGGGGTGGCGAACAACCAACCCCCACCCCCGGCTGCCGGCAGCACCTCAACCCCACCCCTCACCCGCTGTCTGCTAGTTGGTCTGACACTTACCCCATCTAGGCAGTGGGCAGCAGGCATTGGGCAGCAGGATTGCCTGTCCTTTCAATCCTTTCAGCCAATCGGGTGATGGGTCTCAGACCGACTTCCTGATTGGCCAGCAGGAAGATCAGTGTTACAATAGTGAATTTTCATTCGCTGCTGGAACTCACCTGGATGGACTCGGTTTGCATTCTCTGCACCCCGATCCCACCCTATTTTGAAGCCTATTAGAGCACCTGGCTGTAGTCAGATGCTTCAAAAAAAACACCCCCCATTGGAATTCATATATCTGGGGAGCACCCTTAATAGAAGGGCCGCCCCTGTCGAGAGCCTCCTGCATGCCTGGAGCCGCTGCCACTCCCGTCCCCTCTACAGCCCAGCACCCCAGTGAATGCTGGAGGGGCAGAGCAGACAGTAGACTCTGTGATCAGACTCTGTGATCTCTGCTCAGATAGCTCTGAGAACCGAGTGATCAGTGGTGTTTGATCTCTCGGTTCTCAGGCTGACCCAGCAAGGAACAGATGCAGCATTGGACCGATGCTGCAACCATCTAGGTAAGTATGATTCTAATATTTAAAAAAAATCCCATACTTTTCTTTTACAGGCAGAGTTTCTTTTAAAATAACAAACATCTCATACTTACCTGCTCTGTGCGGTTGGTTTTGCACAGAGCAGCCCCGATCCTCCTCTTCTCGGGTCCCCCGCTGGTGCTCCTGGCTCCTCCCTCCTGCCGAGTGCACCCACAGCAAGCAGCTTGCTAGGGGGTACCTGAGCAGGCTCGCCCCCGAGCCACTGCTCTGTGTGTCCATTCACACAGAATTGACACATTCTCACTGGCTGTGATTGACAGTAGAGGGAGCCAATAGCTCCCACTGTGTCTCAGCCAATGAGGAGCACGAGACCCAGGAGAGCTGCTGCTCCCATGCACACAGGAGGTTTTTTCTATCTTCATGCATCTTCACAATGCATGAAGGTAAAAAACCTTGATCCTTTAACCAACTTCTAGGGAAAATTCCCTTTTTCTTTTTACTTTGCAAATTGAGCAGTCTATTTGCCTTTATTAAATCAACCCCATAAGCAGTAGCTTCTGCCACCAGAATATAGACGCTGGGATCTTTCAGTGCAAAGTGTTTACTGTTTAGTCTCCACCGCTGCAGGAGAGGTGGGTATGCAAACAAGAGGTTGAAGCGGAAGTAAACTCCGATGCCACAAAAACTCTATACTCCATTTCCACAGTTCAGCAAATACTTGGCAAATGCTCAGAAGACCTGTATTTGTGCCCTTGTACACTTTGCTATGCTCCCGCTCTTGGTGAAGCTGGCACCATCTTGTATGAGTTATGGTGTTTACTTCCCCTATTTCTTCCTCCACCCTCTACAGACACCATCAACAAATCTCGCACATACATGGACCAAAAAAACAAGGCCTTACTTTCAATTCAAGGTTGCCATGGAGCAGGCTTCCTCTGTGGTGCATATACCGTATTGAATTGTCACAATTTCGTTTGGAGTTTTCCTGCCTCTGTAATTCTTACGTCCTTGCTGCAGGGGTTCTCCTAGACCTGTGATTCTATTCACGTGTGTTGCTTGGCTTCTATGCTCACCTATGGGCATCACCTGCTTATTCTGTGGGTTTATATCTCCTTTCCCTTCTATCACTTCCAAGCCCACCTCCCAGTTTGTTTCCCTATATAAGACATGCTCAGTACAGCCTGCGTTGCCTGAGCAACTTCCTAGTTCTCTGAGCTCTTTTTTGTCTACCATTACGTGTATTTAGTGTTTGACTTCCCAAGTGCTGACCCAAGTTTTGGCTTCCTGCCTGCCGCCCGCACTGACCTTGTGGTGTCCACGTCTTCAGCTAGGCATACCTGGGGGCCACAACCTGGTTCCAGCTTGCTTGCAAGTCCATCCTTACCATCAAGGGCCCTGGTGAAGGTAGGATGGAGCATAGACTCCACGTCCTGGGCCTACTATCACTGAAACCTGACATGAGTTCCCAACCCCTGTGAGACCACTAGTCACATGAAGGAAGTGAAGTAAACAAAGACTCACAAGAGCAAGATCCTACAGAGAGGGTTAGAGTTACAGAGAGGGTTAGTGTTAGGGTTAATGTTTTGTTTTTAGAGACTAATAGTGTTATGGCTGGGAGGGTTAATGTTAGGGTTACAGAGGGGGTAGCATTAAAGTGACCTAAAATCTGGTTTTAAAAAAAAATTCAAGTATGCGCTCTTAACTCAAAAAAAGTTCCTTCGTTTGTTCTCAGCCTCCTCCAAAAAGTACTTTGTACTGTGATCTGGCTTCCTGTTAGAGGGTGGCTACATTTATCCTCCAGGATCCCAATGTGTGTAGGAGCATCCCCACCATCAAGGGCCCTGGTGAAAAAGCAGGTTGGAGCTTAGACTCCATGCCCTGGGTAACCCATACGCGATTGGCCACCAGAGGCTCAGACCAAGATGTAGTTAAGCTGTATTGTGACTCAGCATTCCGCCCATGCCCCAGACTATGTCATCTTATGATGTAACTTGTAGGGCAGAGCGATGTGCCAACGTCACTGTGCTTCTCGGATCCTGGAAGGATGGGTAGCTGTGAATAACCGGTCGGCTTGTTTTTGTTTCTAATGCTATTACATGCTCTTCATATCGTAAGTGCAATATTTTATACTTATAATAAAGTTTTAAGGATTTTTTACACTATGGTGAGTCTTTTATATTTTAAGGACCCTCTGTGATATTGGTATGGGGTTTCTATATGCCCTAAGAGGCTCCAGGGATGTTTAAAGGTCCTGGCTGGGTTTAGAGCCACAAGTGTCACTGACCTTCTGTGATAGAAGGTCCATGCAATCTGGTAAGCGGACATTTTGCCTATGGTGGTGGTGAATGTCACGGGATCATTTAACTAAAGGTGGTGGATGGTGCGGATGCTATCACAGAACCTTTTTTTACTGAATTGGGACTGTATTTTTACCGCTGGTGTCTGACTCAATATTTTTAGCGCAACTCTGTTTATGAATTCTGACTTGGGACTGTGCTACAGTGAAGGAAAAAAGTATTTTTATTGCTGATTTTGTACGTTTGCCCACTAACAAAGAAATGATCAGTCTATAATTGTAATGGTAGGTTTATTATAATAGTGAGAGACAGAATAACAACCAAAAAAATGCAAAACGCATCTCAAAAAAGTTATGAATGGATTTGCATTTTAATGAGTGAAATAAGTATTTGACCCCTTCACAAAACATGACATGGTGGCAAAACCCTTGTTGGCAATCACAAAGGTCAGACGTTGGCCACCAGGTATTTCCCACATCCGTTGTGGAAATTTTTATTAATGTATATTGTCAGCTGTCTCCCAGTGTCAGTTTTGCTGCCATACGCTCATGCGAGTGTGTCCACACATACAGACACCGGTGAACGACTTTTGGTTGCGGAAACCTTTCCATGGACGCGGAGATCGGTTCGCCATTTAAGGGATGTTCACTTATGCCTCACTAAGAGACTGGCCACCTCATGGCAACTGCATCAACACTCCCAGCAATCAGACCTATGCACAGGGGAACAATGGTATAAACATACAAAACATGGCTCGCTGAGCCTCGTGGAGTACGGTTCCAATAGTAAACTTATGGAATATGTGCACGGTCCTGATCAGAGTAATGTCCGCAGTGTTTACACCCGGCACAATGTGAGGCGCATTGTCTTGGCAGGAAACTGCACACGTTGCTCTGCACACCAGCGATTGCATACGTCACTACCTGATATCTATTTGAATGTATACAAGTATCTGGTCCTTTTTGAAGGTATACAAGTGTCTGATTGGCTGATTGTGAAGCCACCACCTCTCTTTGTTATCCCTGTGCAGCCCTATAAATAAACAAGACCCGCCCTAGTTCAGTAGGACTTTTATGCTGACCTCCCAACGTGATACCAGTCTCAGACGTTATTTGGCTTTATGCAAGCGCCCTTTCCTAAATTATACAAAAGAACTGTAATTGTGCTTATTAGTGCAGTGGAATTATTTTCTTATAGGCGAAGCTCATAATTTCCACAACACCTCTCAGGAGGGATTTTATCTCACTCCTCTTTGCAGATCCTCGTTATTAAGGTTTCGAGGCTGACATTTGGTAACTCGAAACTTCAGCTCCCTCCACATATTTTCTATGGGATTAAGGTCTGGAGACTGGCTTGGCCATTCCAGGACCTTAATGTGCTTCTTCTTGAACCACTCCTTTGTTGCCTTGGCCGTGTGTTTTGGGTCATTGCCATGCTGGAATACCCATCCACCACCCATTTTCAATGCCCTGGCTGAGGGAAGGAGGTTCTCACCCAAGATTTGACGGTACATGGCCCCGTAGTAGAAATATATCCCCAAAGCATAATGTTTCCACCTCCATGTTTGATGGTGGGGATGGTGTTCTTGGGGTCATAGGCAGCATTCCTCCTCCAAACATGAGTTGAGCTGGTGCCAAAGAGCTTGATTTTGGTCTCATTTGACCACAACACTTTCACCCAGTTCTCCTCTGAATCATTCAGATGTTCATTAGCAAACTTCAGACTGGCCTGTACATGTGCTTTCTTGAGCAGGGGGACCTTGCGAGTGCTGCAGGATTTCAGTCCTTAATGATGTAGTGTGTTACAAATTGTCTTCTTGGTGACTATGGTCCCAGCTGCCTTGAGATCATTGACAAGATTCTCCCATGTAGTTCTGGGCTGATTCCTCACCATTCTCATGATCATTGAAACTCCATTGAGATCTTGCATGGAGCCCCAAACTCAGGGAGATTGACAGTCATTTTGTGTTTCTTCCATTTGCGAATAATCGCATCAACTGTTGTCACCCTCTCACCAAGCTGTTTGGCGATGGTCTTGTAGCCCATGCCAGCCTTATGTAGGTCTACAATCTTGTTCTTCACATCCTTGGACAGCTCTTTGGTCTTGGCCATGGTGGAGATATTGGATTCTGAGTGATTGATTGCTTTTGTGGACAGGTGTCTTTTATAAGGTAACAATCTGAGATTAGGAGCACTCCCTTTAAGAGAAGACACCTGGGAGCCAGAAATCTTGCTGATTGATAGAAGATCAAATACTTATTTCACTCATTAGAATGCAAATCAATTTATAACTTTTTTTGAAGTGAGTTATTCTCGATATTTTTGTTGTTATATTGTCTCTCAATGTCAATATAAACCTACCATTAAAATTATATACCGATCATTTCTTTGTCAGTGGGCAAACGTACAAAATCAGCAGGGGATCAAATACATTTTTCCCTCACTGTATATCTCACAGTGGAATGTGTGGCTGTCTTTGATGTTTATTTCAGAACAATAGCTTAGTTTTGTTTTGGTTTTAGGACTTTGAAAAACGCAAAGGACCCGCAACTCTCCAATGTGAATAGTTCCATAGGATTTAATGGTCATGAGTTTTTCTTCCGGAAGAAAAGCTGATCAGTGTGATAGCGGCCTAACAGGGCTGGAGCTACAGTATGTCAGACTGGTGATTTTATCATCAATGTCAGTGATCTGTAGTTAGTGACTTTTTTGCAGCTACATGTCATATTCGCGCTGCATCATTACTGTTACAAAGGACTCTCCTTCAGAGATCTGCAGCTAAGCCATGAACATGAATTCAGAGCAGTTGCCACAGTTGAGCTTGTCACTGACATGAGACACTGTACAAACCCAATCACTGAGCAACAAACTGCTGTAAGATTAGTAGGTTAGCGATTATATAGAAAATAAACTGTCAGTATGAGGTGGCCCTTAGAATTACAGGGAGAATTAGAGCTAGGGGCTTGTAAGCAGGTGCAGCTAGCTAGTCTGCCACTAGGTGGCTCTCTTCCAGAGGAATGTCTGGTTACAGAAAGCAGTGTTATCAGGTGTTAGGCCCATTTTAGTTAGTGCCCTTCTGTAGTACTGTAATGGGTGAGTCGGTGCCAATATATAAGCCAGGTTAGGGGGAGTCCTAGTGCAGTTAGGGCATGGGAACCAGACTCCCCACCATCAGGCATATGTAGTCAGCAAGTGATGATCCTGGACAGGGCTGGATGCCGGAGAGAGAAAAACCAGCACCCAGAAGACTGTAAGCTGTAGACTTCCTGACCCTTATGGAGGTGGGGGCTAGGACGGGTTGCAAAAATGACTTTTAAGCCAGGCTAAAAGTTCCCTGGAGTGAAGTGTAGCACCCTCTAGTTTGTGCCACTAGAGTGAAAAGTAGGTAAAAGCTTATTCTGGCCAGGAATTGGGTCGGGGTACTAGAGGCAAGGGCTGGGTGACTCATTCTGGCAGCTCTCTGGTGCCTCCCCCTGGTGTATGGAAGGATGGAGAGCTAGAGGGTGGGAGTTAGGAGGAGCTGCCATGAATATTTGTGGGAACTCAGCCAATCCCCAAGTGGGCTGGCAGGGGGCTTAGACAATCCCATAAACAGACATGTCGCCATGCCAGCAAGAGGAATCGGGTGGAAGATGGAAAAGCAGTGCTGAGGAGAGGCTGTCGGTGACCCTTGAGGGACCCCTTACCGGGGGGGGGGGGTGGTTAGCCTCGGGCCGGGTGCTTGGGAAAGCTGGCCCAAAAAGATCGTAACACAGGAGGAAGCATTCATGTCAGAGAGGCAGCGGGAAGGAGTGAGGAGAGATATTGAGAAGATCAGCATAGTGCAGGGACAGGCAAGGGGAGACAGGCAAGGGTTTCTCTTGAAGACCGCATAGTGCCAAGTCTTCATCTAACCTTGCCTTGTCTCCATGTGTGTTCCAGTCAGGCAGGACTGGGACAGAAAGTCAGTCAGGAGGACTGGGAGGAAGATCAGGTGGCAGCCAGGTGAGCTAGCATTCTCTGCAAGCAAGTGGAGCTGGGATCAGTGGCCACAGGGATGTAGAAGGAAAGATGTCATGCTGTTCACTCACATTGCACTACTTTTGTCAAGGGACTGAGAGTTTCTGCCTGTAATGGGCCTTTGCTGAACTAGTAATGTCCTGCTAGTTTCCACAGGAGTGAGCAGCAGGTGCTGTGCAGTGGAAACCAACTTTGTGCAGGAGGAAGGCAGAAGAGGACTCTTGTAAATAGGGAGGAAGTTGTCCCTGGTTCAGTGTTTTGGACAATATCAAGTTGGACATCCCATAAATCCCTACTCCATCCAAGTTATCGTTCCCTAATAAAACATCAAAAATAAGCCAAGGACTGTTTTCTATGTTGGGATGTATGAAGGAAATGCTATGTGACTGGCTGTGCAGGAGCGGAGACCCGGGACATTAGCAACTCCTACGGAGATAGTGCTACAGAAGCTTTCCCCCAGAGGGTCTGAAAAGAAGCGTACCCATGGAGAAGGTGACTGCAGAGATGTCATCTCAGTGAATACTAATGACCCCAGGTAGAGTGAGAGTGTTTAAGGGAAGATGGCTTACTGAAAAATGCTTTCACATATGACTACTGTGGACCATCCACTAAATGTGATTTACAATAGACTGTGAAGTGACTCCAGACAGTATTTCGATGTGATGTGAGTATTTGTGCTATCTTCCAAGTTTCATCAGTAATGTGCAGCAGCCCTATCTTTGTGTGGGCATTCCTTCCTTTGGGGATATAAAGGGTAAAGGCCTTGAATGTTGGGAGGAGGGCTCTGGCATGGAGTGAGTATGAGATGATAGAGGGTTAAAGCCTCAAACAGGAGGGTCGCTGTTCTAGCAGGAGAGAAAGTGAGGCAGGGACTTGTGCCCTTGATGTCCAAATCTAGCCATTTGCAAGCCCTCCTTACAAGATCTTAGGCTAAAGCATTCATCTCAGCACTAATAACTCAGTACTGGAAACTACAAGTGGCAAAATCCCTACAATGAAAATTAAAGAAGTCCAGCCAGAGCTCGTTTGGCTGGGCTTCTCCTATGGATCACAGGAGTGCAATTCGTTTTGCACTCCTGTGACCCGTTTTCAGCAGCTGTATTGTGAAAAACATAAATAGCAGGAAGGGCCAGATAACACAGGCTTCTCAATGACTCAGAGGAGGAACATACCACCTCCCTCTGCCCTAACAAGCAGCAGATCCATCTGGCTTGGACAGTAATATAGTGGCTGAAAAGAAGCATTTTTGTTAGAAAGCATCCTTTGCAAAGTGAGTGCCAGGGATGCAACCTAATGATGCCGTGACACATTTATTAAAGAAAAAGGTTTTAATCAAAAAAATGTAAAAAACAAACATTTATATATATTTAAATCCCAATTCCAGGCAAACATTAAAATAAAAATTAGCAACAGTTATGCCTCCAGTGTTGTTGTATACTGTGTTACAATTTACCTACAGTGCTTGTATAAAGTTTTAATCAGTGTTCATAAAATTGCATGGATTGCATAAAATTACAGCTATTTTAACCACTTGACAACTGGGCACTTAAACCCCCTTAACAACCAGACCAATTTTCAGCTTTCAGCGCTCTCACACTTTGAATGACAATTACTCAGTCATGCAACACTGCACCCATATGAAATTTGCGTCCTTTTTTTCACACAAATAGAGCTTTCGTTTGGTGGTATTTAATCATCTCTGGGTTTTTTATTTTTTGCGCTATAATTAAAAAAAGACCGAAAATCTTCAACCTGCTAGCTACTATCACTAAAACTAACATTACTGCAAGTCCTGAACTCGCAATCCTGAACCTCCACTCCGAACAGCTTCCACCACTAACCAAGAAGGTAGTAATCCACATCCTCATGGCAGCCCGGCTATCCATAACCAGACTCTGGAAAAAACCCACAATCCCGACTATTGCTGAAGTTGTCACCCTAACTCAAACGCACCACACTTATGAGCTTATATTATCTACTCACAAGGACCAGCGAACGCGGGAGGCCAACAACTGGTCCTCCTGGACTCAATGGTATGACTCCTACCTCTGACATCCTTAACCCAAACATACCTCATAAACCATGACAATATACCAAAGCTCTGGAACTTGTCCTTCTCTGCCTCGCTCAGCCCTTCTTCCCCCCCTATTACCCTACCTACTCTTTCCTGTTTCCTTTCTGTATTAACTAAAATATACAAAGTTGAAATACTCTAACTGTATGCTAGGGCCACAGACCCCAGATAGTTCACTAAGTGATTCATACAACCTCTCTTCGTAATAGCTGACAAGATGAGAAGTGGGGATACCCCTACATCAGAGCGCAGTTTGAACCCAATAGGGGCGCCTGAGGTAGGTCCCCACTACTACCCTCCAAACCGGAACTAGAACAGTGTGGGATGATACCCTATCAGCTTAGACGCAAGAGATGATTACTTGTCTATATGAGTTACCACTTGTTTCATGGTGTTGTACTATACCCTAGTTCTATTACGCATTCTGTACTCTTATCGTATGTTTTTACTACTCTGTAATCCACAAAATTCAATAAAA
>BLSH010426738.1:222948-258285 GCA_018402905.1 Glandirana rugosa | reverse complement strand
ACCTCCGAGTCCGTCAGTTCGTCGGCGTTGGGTGTTTGGGTCTTCCTTCTGGCCCACTTCCGCCTTCGGAGAGGTCGTCACTGTCGTACGGTGACTTCTCGAAACAAAGTTCCATTCAGCAGAAAGTATTACACGATCATACGTTACGAAATGGAACGTCCCCCCTAAAAAAAATACAAAAGATGGCGAAATTCGAACTAGAATCAAACTTAGGACGATTACTCCAGTTCACACCTTGACGTCATGACTCCTTACTGGTCGTCTACAGTCTCACACGTCCAGGTCTTTCTTATTTGGAAGGATACATGAGGTCCTCTCCTTTAGGGCGCGCGGGAACCGCGATTCTGGGAGGACGTCAATAGACGTCCTCCCAGAATTAAGCAACCGCCCTGTAGACGTCAATTGTCTATGGGGCGGTTGTTAAGTGGTTAATTTCCTCTCCTGGAGTACATAGGAAGGTTTATTCTTTCTGGACCTGCACACTCTGACATCTGCTGGTCATTCCTCAGTACTGCAGTTCCACACTTGACCTCATTAGCAGGATTCAAACTAAGATCAAGCTTAAAGCGGTAGAAAACATAAAAAAAATCCCCCCTGCAAGGTAAAGCATTGCATACTAGCACATTATGAAAGACGACTTACCTTGAAACAAAGCTCTTCAGTGGCATGCTGTCACTGCTGGAGAGGCTTCCGCCTTCACCCGGTCTTCCTTCTGGGTTTGTGGGTTGCGGCTGCTTGACTGCCTGAGCCTCCATGATGTCACTCCCGCACATGTGCGCAGGAGTCACAGCCGCGATTAGAGTGTAACTTCAGCTCCCCGCCTCCTTTTTTTCTGAACTCTCAGACAAACTATAGAATATCTGGACTTTGAACGGCTGTAGAGAAGAGGACAATGCAGAAAAACAGGTACAACATATAAAGGAGGATTTGTTTAATCCCTGCATATCACCTGAGGCCAGTCACTGCACTGGCTATATTATTATTATTATTATTATAGCCAGGAGTTAAGAAATATTCCTCTAGCATACATACAATTGTGTTCATTGTCTAACATGGGGAACTCCATCTAGTGTTCGCTTGTGGAATAAGACTGTAATTACAATGAGGATGAAGTATTGTGGGAATTGTAGTGTGGAAAGGAGAAACAGTCAGCAGACTCTGGTATGAAGGACTCCACTTCCCATCAGGCTGTGCTGCGCTGGAGACTTCTGGGAGGTGCAAAGCATTGTGGGAGAAACGTAAGTGGGAGGAGGAGCTGAGAGCGGCCTCTTTGGAAAGCGTGATCGATCAGTGAGGAACCCTGCATGCTGTTACAACCAGAGCTAGGCCCAAAGCCTATGTACAGCATTCCAGCCAACTGAATTCTCTGCAGGTGACCCAGATAGCAGTCGCTCTCCAGCAACACAATGAGTGACCAGGGAGCCTTCCGATTCTCATCTCTGTCTGGAATGAAGCAGCAGCAGCTACCGCAGCAATCTTACTTATCGATCCAGGAGAGCTGCAAGGTGATGCAATCCACCTTCCAGGTGCAAGCAGCCAGTGTGAACTAATGGTCCCAGCATTACCATCATCGTCATCTGAGTGCCGGATCATTTGTCTACATACAGCCATTTGGATTTGGTGAGAGGGCTCAGGCCCACACATAAGAGTAATTATACTGTCTATGCAGCATCTCTTTATTACCTCTTGGATTACCGTTTATATACACTGGATTGCCGTTTGTGACCAGTTTATTAAAGAAGTCAGTGATCACTTTAGTGCAGTGAAATTTAACCCTTTTTGTGCCTCATCTCAGTGATTGGAAGGGCACAGTGTTCCTAGGTACCTAACTCACTCTTATAGCCTGCAGAAGATTACTTGGACACTGCAAGACAGGATTATTACAACTTCACCTTCTCATCCTCTCCCCAGTAATATACTCAGGGCTATTTACTTGGAACTACTATATCTCCTAAGAACTCTGACCTAGAGCAGGAGAATTTAAATAGAAATTCATAGTTACTTAGTGTACTCATATAACGCTAAGCTAACTGCTAAGTGAAGATATTTTATTTGTGCATTATTGAACCTTGTTACCTGAATTATAATCCATTGAGTGGTACCAATTTACCCTTTGAGTCATCTATTTTGTATAGGGTATTACTGTATTATTTCCCTTCTCAGCTTTAGTAGATATTATCCAATCATCTGTTTTCCAGTGAACCCTTGGGTATTATTTAAACTCAATTGGAGGTACTGTGTTCCTTTCAACTGTTGTTGTTCTTGGAGTGACGGAAGTTAACAAATTATCTACTCCCTCTGTTCACTAGAACCATATAGTATTGTGATATTTCTGTTACTTCATGATTGTTATTTCTTGCAGAAATAAGATTTAAGTAAACATTTCTAACTCTATCTGTGTTGTGGTTTCCATTACAAAAACAGAGTAATTGCTAATGTAACCTTGTAATATGAGTGAACCCAGAGTGTCAGGGGTGGTGGAGGACTCTCAGAATGGGGACATCCAAGGGGGAATTGATTCTTTAAGCAACCCTCAAGAGGGCAGCGCTACATTATTATAATACAGGATTTATATAGTGCCAACAATTTACGCAGCACTTTACAACATGGGGGCAGACAGTACAAGTTACAATAGGATTAACAACTACTTTAAAGTGATTGTAAACAATCACCTTGTAAAACAACCCATTCAATTTAAAATAGAAATAAAAGGCAAAGCATTTGTACACAGATATAAAAAAAAAACATTGTAAACACCTTTTTTCCCTTTTTTATAAGTGATTACATTACCTCTATTGTCAGCTGGATAAGAGCTGGGGGAGGAGAAGCAGCAGCACACTGAGCTTCCCAGTGAATGGATGAGCGGGGGGAGGGTATCAGGACATGTCTGATCATTGGAGGAGAGCAGACTGAGTTCCCAGCATAGCTAGAGACCTGACCACGACCTGCTCTCCTGGAGATGGAGCCAAACTCTGTTTATCAGGACGCACTATATGCATGAGGGTTTGCTAGCTCCTACACTAGTATATTGTATTATTTTTATTGTATTTAATGGTTTTGTGCTGAGACCTCAGGGTCACCCTTTCCATGTGAGACACTTTTTATCTTTGATCTAATAAACTGTACTATTTTATTATTCAACTATCTTCTTTGGATATCAGTGTTGTGTCAAATCCCTGTGGGCCCTTTCTTTGGTGCTCTCCTGGTTAGTGTGGTCAGTTTTTTAACCGGTTGCCGTCGCTGTGGCTTGACGGCGGCAACTTGGCTCGTTATTGCAAATCACCATCAGCTGACAGCGGCTGCGAGATCACGCACAGTGAGCGGTCCGCCAGAGGCACACGCTCACTGCATTCCGGGGGGCCAGGGAGCGGGTAGGGCGGACTCGATGTCCGCCGGTTACCCGCAATCACCCCCCCGCAGTGACAGAACGGGGTTCCGTGTATGTAAACACGGATCTCCATTCTGACAGAGGGGGAAGGGATGTGATAACAGGCTCCCTATGTATGGGAGCCATGATCAATCCCCTCCCCCAGCCAGCCCAGCCCCCATACAGTTAGAACACACTGAGGGAACACAGTTAACCCCTTAGAGCACCCCCTGCAGGTTAACCCCTTCACTGCCAGTGACATTTACATAGTAATCAATGCATTTTCATAGTATTGATCGCTGTATAAATGCCAATGGTCCCAAAACAGTGTCAAAATGGTCCGTCATGTCCACTGCAATATCGCAGTCCTGATAAAAATCACAGATCGCCGCCATTACTAGTAAAAAAAATAAATAAATAAAAACCCCATCATTCGTAAACATGGCAACTTTTGCTCAAACCAATCAATAACACCGATTACGACTTTTTTTACCAAAAATATGAGGAAGAATATAAATCGGTGAAAACGGATGAAAAAAATTGTTTGTTTTTTTTTTATGTATTTGTTTATGTATTTTTTTTTTGGTTATGTATTATAGCAAAAAGTAAGAAATTTTGTTTTTTTTTTTTGCAAAATTGTCGCTCTTCTTTTGTTTATAGTGACGATCAGAAATGATGCAGAGGTGATCAAATACCACAAAAACAAAGCTCTATTTGTGGGGAAAAAAGGACGCCAATTTTGTTTGGGTACAACGTCGCACGACCGCGCAATTGTCAGTTAAAGCAGCGCAGTGAGCCAAGGAGGTTGGATGTAGCCGCACTCAAACAATCCCAGTGCCAAGAAATGCTTTATTGAGCAAAAAGGGGTGATACAGACAACGAACAATGGTCCAGCTGACGCGTTTCGCACCTTATAGTAGGCGCTTACTCATAGCATTACCAAGTTATGTGTACAATGCATATATATAGTTATACAAACACAAACATTAATCAATTAATCATTCAAACAATAAAACAATTAAACAATTAAACAAATAACATCGGTGAGAAAAACGGTAAAGCCTGGATATGCATACATCTTCTAGTGCATAACACAAAGTTATTTCCATTCATAGATATGGTTTATACAAAAATTTAACAGTTTTATTACACCGCCAAAACACGATATAAAAAAACCTTATATGAGCATATCTAAGACAAAAGTAAAAACAAAAACATCAAATGAATGTGTTGGGTATTCGATATATGCCCAACTGCATGTGATGAAACATAGATAGACAAAAATTGAAAAAGAACACTTCAAAATAAACCCACTCCAAACTAGGATGAAGGAAATGAAGTTAAAAAGTAAAACAAGAAAAATCTATGTGAACTATCAAATAACATCGCATATGTGTTAAAAACGATCCCATGGGTCACACCGTGTATGAGACCATACACGATGCAATCCACATAAATAAAAAAAAAAAAAAGCAGCGCAGTGCCGAATCGCAAAAAAGTTCTCTGGTCCTAAAGTGGGAAATCCTTCCGGGGCTGAAGTGGTTAATAGAAAATCTGACGGACTGACAGGAACACCAGGAAATTCACACAAAGGCAGCAATACAAAGAGATCAGCATACTTTCTCATAGAAGTGCATGGTACAGCAAGGATATGAAATGTTGGGGTTAAAAAAGCTTTAAATCTTAAGTGACTCCTCATGTGAGGACCCACTGCTGGAGGACTCAATGGAAGAGCAAGGGGAAAGATTGCTGGACTTGTGTGTTTGTGATAGCTGCAGTAAAGTGACACTGTAGATCAGGGCTTCTCAACCAGGGTTCCTCCAGAGGTTGCTAGGGGTTCCTTGAGCAATGGTCAATTTCTACCTCTCAGATAAATTCCCAATGACATCATTGAACTTTTTAGCTATCTGTAAGGGGGTAATTCTTCCCAATGACCACAAGTATAGGGAGCATTCTTCCCATTGACCATCACACTAATGTATCATGAGTTGTAGGTTCCTTGGTGTTGAAAAGGTTGAGAAAGTCTGCTGTAGAGACTACTGTTTAGGAGGTTGTGTATTCTGCCTCAAGCCTGGAATATTTAATAAGGAAGGCCTCAGGACAGGAGAGTGGGTGATACAATATGGCGGAGTTCCTCCCTACAGACAGGTATGTGAATGTCCTATCCCAAGAAGAAGCGGGGCAAGACCTGGGACAGCTTGAAGCAAACCAATGCCCAATCCAGGTCCCTTACAAGTTAATAATGTTCCTCCACCCATAATCTACTACACTGGACACTTCCTATCAGCTGTCCATTGGTAGGGTCATCTCAGACTGCAACAGCATGATGACATTCCAAAAAGAGGCCACAAGACCCGCTCCAGGAAGGGCACATAGACGGTGAGGGACATAGGTGGCAAGTAGAGGGTTTTTCCTTTAGACTGTAATAGAGAGAAGGGGGGTGGGAGGAAATTGATGGGCAATTTATGTACAATACATCCAGAGATTGGCTTTATCCAGTTCTCAACCACCCCACGCAGATAGACTGCGCAGGGCGGCCCTCCTGCGCGAAGTCTCATACCTGTACGTGATTTTGTGCATGGGGCCTGGGGTGCGTGTTTGCGCCGTCGGCAACCCGTTCCCACTGTGATTGGACACAGCAGGAGCCAATCAGTGAGTCCGGCTGACACAATGTCCGCCGGGACCCGCTGATCATTCTCAGGAGAAGCAGAACGGCGATCTGCCTATGTAAACAAGGCAGATCGCCGTTCTGCCAGAGGGAAAAATGGAGATCTTGTGTTTCTGCTAAGCAGAAACATGAATCTCTGTTTCCCCCCCAGTCAAAGCACCCCAAAGAGTTGGAAAGCAGCCCCTAAGAACACACTTAACCACTTCAGCCCCGGAAAGTTTTACCCCCTTCCTGACCAGAGCAGTTTTTGCGATTCAGCACTGCGTCGCTTTAACTGACAATTTGCGTCCTTTTTTTCCCACAAATAGAGCTTTCTTTTGGTGGTATTTGATCACCTCTGCGTCATTTATGATCGGCGCTATAAACAAAAAAAGAGCGACAATTTTGCAAAAAAAAACTGTCTTTCTCACTTTTTGCTAAAATACAAATCCAAAAAAAAATGTAAAAAAACATTTTTTTCATCGGTTTTAGCCGATTTATATTCTTCCTCATATTTGTGATAAAAAAAATTCCAATCGGCGTTTATTGATTGGTTTGCGCAAAAGTTGCCGCATTTACGGATGGTGAGAATTTTTTTAATTTTTTACTAGTAATGGCAGCGATCTGCGATTTTTAGCGGTACTGCGATATTGGAGCGGACATGTCAGATATTTTTGACACTTTTTTGGGACCAATGACATTTATACAGCGATCAGAAATTTAAATGTCCACTGATTACTGTATAAATGTCATTGGCAGTGAAGGGGTTAACCTGGGGGGGGAGAGCTAGGGGTTAACTGTGTTCCCTGGGTGTGTTCTTACTGTGGGGGGGCTGGGCTAACATGGGCATAGGAGATCTAACTGATCCCAGTGACAGGGATCAGTAGATCTCCTATGCCCGCACTGACAGAGCGGGGAACCGCCGTGTTTACATCGGCGGTTCCCCACTCTTTGGCTGTGGCCGTTCATCGCGGCTCGCCGGCGGACATCGGGTCCGCCCGAGCCACGGGCACACTCCTCCGGAGTGCGGCGGGCGCGAGCGCACGCTACCGGCGGTGCGCGCACGCCCCCTAGCGGCCACCCGCAGATTGCCGCCTTTTTAAGGCGATTCGTGGTAGCCGTCCACACTGCCGCAGTAAATATTCTACGCGCGGTGTGGAATCAGTTAAAGTGGATGTAAACCGGATTCATGAAATTTGAGCAGGGCACATAGATCTGCAGTGTTTTCTTATCTCTCTTCAAAGCACTGTGCCTCGTAGCTGTCTCTTGCTTAGTGGCTCTGTTATCAGCCTGATAAGTTTTCATACATTCTCCAAGACAGGAGATAGAAGTGTGTGTCGGGGGAGGTTGCTATAAATAGATTAGCAGTGAAATTGCCGTCTAAGAGCAGAGCTATGTACATTGCTTTCTTCCTTTGCCTATGAGGAGAGGGGGTGTGTGCCTTTCCTCCAATCAGCTGTCTTGGCTGTATGCCAATAATCCATCCCCAGAGGTAACCAGGAAGAGAAAAATGTTAACACGATCTCCACTTTCTAAAGGATATTTACAGAAGAAGAGAGCAGATATGCATGTAATACTTATGTAGGGAGCTTTGTTTCATCCCTGTGTATCATCTGCGGCTGTTCACTTCATTGGGTATATGGATAGTTTACATCCACTTTAACTTTTTGATTGCCCCTGATGTTAACCCCTTCCCTGCCAGTGTTATTAGTACAGTGACAGTGCATTTTTTAGCAATGATCACTGTAATAATGTCACTGGTCCCCAAAAAGTGTCAGGTGTCCGATTTGTTCGCCGTAATGTCGCAGTCCCGCTAAAAGTTGCTGATCACACTGATTACTAGTAAAATAAAAAAAAAATCCATAAAAATATCCCATAGTTTGTAGATGCTATAATTTTTGCACAAACCAGTCAATATACGCTTACTGGAATTTTGTTTACCAAAAATATGTAGAAGAATACATATTGACCTAAATGGATGAAGAAATTTTATTTTTTTTATTTTTTTTATTAGGTATGTTTTATAGCAGAAAGTAAAAAATGTTTGTTTTTTTTCACAATTGTCGGTCTTTTTTTGTTTATAGCGCAAATATAAAAGCCGCAGAGGTGATCAAATACCACCAAAAGAAATCTCTATTTGTGGGAAAAAAGGACAGAAATGTTATTTGGGTACAATGTCGCACGACCGTCGACTGCGGAGTTGTTTGTTAAAGTAAAGCAGTGCCGTATCGCAAAAAATGGCCTGGTCATGAAGCAGTGAAACTTCCGGGGCTGAATAAAATTGACCAGAAACCCAGTACCTTTCCTTTAAATATTATAAGGACCAATATATATGTTGTAGGAAAAGAGGAAAGACGGTCCACTGACAGACCCTGGCACAAACATTGTCCTATTTTTATAACTGCTTAAGGCTGGAAGGCTCTTAAAGGTGCATAGCCTATCATTTCCTCCTTCTTAAGGTCATCGGTGCAGAGAAAAGATCACATGTAGGTGAATGTAATAACACCCTTATCGTAACCTAATGGATGACTTGGCCCTCGTTGAGAATAATTACCTTTATTTCTCCATCTGCAAAGCCTCTACAGGGAATGGAAATGCAAAAATCATTTTCCTAATAACAGATTTAAACCTGACTATTTAAAACGTCAATAAGTGCCATTAATGAGTAAGAGGAAGAGAGGAAACATGGGAAATCAAGTAAAAGTTAAATCACTCTGTTTGCACTTGAACATACCAAACAATTTTAAATAACTCATGGAATGGAATGTACAAAGGCTGCAATTAAAGATAATAGTTTTATTAAAGAAAAACAAAGTTTTCCTGTAGGCCATATAATCATTTGTATAGGCTCTTCCATACTTATACAAATGGGAACGTAGAGACTAAAACTAAAACCCAATGATGGCAGCGGTGCTAAGTTCTTCCTAAAGCCTAATTCCAGCCATGATTTTTTTCTACTTTTGCATTGCGTAGAGTTAAAGCGGTTGTCTACCCAAAAAAGTGTTTTTTTACCTACAGGTAAGCCTATAATAAGGCTTATGGAACATTCAAAGGAAAAGCAGCTCCAGGTGAGAAATCAGTGTATGGAAGGCTGTGTGCACGTCTGGTCCGTGAGCCAACAGCATGCAATACATCAATGAAGGTTTTGACAGCACCACAGGAACTTCCAAACGAATTGTGTTTATTTAGTAAAACATCATACAGGATTCAACAGTCCATAAGAAGTACATCAAGGCAAGATAGATTGACGCGTTTCGCGGGAGTTATACCCGCTTAGTCATAATCCTTATGACTAAGCGGGTATAACTCCCGCGAAACGCGTCAATCTATCTTGCCTTGATGTACTTCTTATGGACTGTTGAATCCTGTATGATGTTTTACTAAATAAACACAATTCGTTTGGAAGTTCCTGTGGTGCTGTCAAAACCTTCATTGATGTACTATAATAAGGCTTACCTGTAGGTAAAATGAATATCTCCTAAACTTGCACGGTTTAGGAGATATTCCACTTGCAATGCAGCCGCTGACATCATGGCGCATCCGCAGTGATGGCCCGGTGAAGGCCCGATGCATAGCACCGGACCCTGCCGGAAAGTCTGCCGGAAAGATGGGCTCCAGCGCGCATGCGTAACGTCTCGCGGCTCCGGCCACTCACAGCGCCGGAGCCACGAACCCGGAAGAAGCCACACAGCAAAAATGTCCGCTCCCTCTGCAGGGACCAGGCAGCCCTGTGGGAGCTGCGTTCTAAGGTGAGTATTTCATAATGGGCTAGTATGCGGTGCATACTAGCTCATTATGCCTTTGCCTTGCAGGTTATTGTTTTTTTTTTTCCCTTGGGTAGACAACCGCTTTAAGTTTTATTATTTGTTTGTGACTCCACCACAAGTATGTCCACTCACTTCCTGTAATTGTAACACCAACAGCTGTAATTGTAACAGCTGTCAGGGGGACAGGAGAACACCAACGCCAAAAAAAAAAGTCTGAATTTCTAACTCTTCCTCACTTTTTTAAATGTGTTTTTGCTATTGTTGGAGAGTTTTCCCAAAATTAAAGGCGTGCGGGATTTAAAAAAAAAACAAACACAAATACTCAGCTATATGACTGCAGAATTGATCTGATGCTGAAGCTGTCCCCTGTTGGCACTAAGCCTAAGAACTGAAGGATCACATGACCACTGATCACTCGCAATTCTCAGTCTTTACTTAGCAGAGAGTGCTGACTGTCAGTCACCAGATCTCTGTTCTGCCCCTCCAGTGCTCAATAGAGCACTGGGCTGTGGAGGGGGTAGGAGCGCTGGCTCAGGCTCTCGGCAATGCACTGATAGGCTGAGCTAGCTGCTAGTCAAGAATCTGGGTGAAACCCAACATTATTGTAGGGATCTCTGCAAAGCCTAGTTCAGCTCTGTGGTGTCAGTTGTTGGCAATAAGCCTGAGAACTGAACGATCACATGACCACTGATCACTCGCAATTCTCAGTCTTTACTTAGCAGAGAGTGGTGATTGTCAGTCACCGCATCTCTGTTCTGCCCCTCCAGCGCTCAATAGAGCACCGGGCTGTGGAGGGGGTGGGAGCGCTGGCTCAGGCTCTCAGCAATGCACTGATAGGCTGAGTTAGCTGCTAGTCAGGAATCTGGGTGCAACCCAACATTATTTTAGGGATCTCTGCAAAGCCTAGTCCAGCTCTGTGGCGTCAGTTGTTGGCAATAAGCCTGCGAACTGAAGGATCACATGACCACTGATCACTCGCAATTCTCAGTCTTTACTTAGCAGAGAGTGGTGATTGCCAGTCACTGCATCTCTGTTCTGCCCCTCCAGTGCTCAATAGAGCACCGGGCTGTGGAGGGGGTGGGAGCGCTGTCTCAGGCTCTTAGCAATGCACTGATAGGCTGAGCTAGCTGCTAGTCAGGAATCTGGGTGCAACCCAACATTATTGTTGGGATCTCTGCAAAGCCTAGTCCAGCTCTGTGGCGTCAGTTGTTGGCAATAAGCCTGAGAACTGAACATACACATGACCACTGATCACTCGCAATTCTCAGTCTTTACTTAGCAGAGAGTGCTGACTGTCAGTCACCGCATCTCTGTTCTGCCCCTCCAGCGCTCAATAGAGCACTGGGCTGTGGAGGGGGTGGGAGCGCTGTCTTAGGCTCTCAGCAATGCACTGATAGGCTGAGCTAGCTGCTAGTCAGATATCTGGGTGCATCCCAACATTATTATAAGGATCCCTGCAGAGCCTAGACCAGCTCTGTGACATCAGTAAGTGCATTCCTGTGATCCAGAAGAGAAGCATGACCAAACAAGCTTGGGTCATACTTCTCTTTTAGCCACTTGCCAACTGCCCTGCTACAGGGTGGGTGCTATGCGCAGGATCACATATATATATACGTGATCCCACAGTTCCGGGTAGGGGGCGCGAATGCTCGCTACTGGCAGCTTGTTCCCACTGTGATTACACACAGAGGTAGGCGGTCAGCGTATACTGCGAACTCGATGTCCGCCCGCACCCGCCGATCATCAGCCACCGAGACAGAACTGCAATCTGCCTATGTAAACAAGGCACATTGCATGTCTGACAGGAGGGAAGGCATGGATCCTGTGTCTTTGCAAAGCAGGGACATGGATCCATGTCTTCCCCTAGTAAAAGCACCTTCCACGCTGTATCAAAACACTGGTCAGACACACAGTTAACCCTTTGATCACCCCTGATGTTAACCTCTTCCCAGCCAGTGTCATTAGTACAGTTAGTGTCAGAATGGCCACCACAATATCACAGTTCCACTACAGCTTTTATTAGAATTGTCCTGGCTTATTCTACCACAAGGTTACTCATTCAGGCATTACCTGTTGTAAGCTGACAACTCTCTATCCCTGTCTCCCAATTGCTCTCCTGTGTGATTACCCTGTGGCATGTGCTTCCGGTAGAGACAATAAGTGGCATAGTCAATACTTCTCTGCAATACACACAATTTTCCCCATATTTTATCCCTTTAGAAATGTTGCAGGTACAGAAAAATACTTGATTATCTGCCAGAAATCCAGTGTGCCACTAAATTCCTGTTTGAGCTGACAGCAGTGAATCTGCCCTGTACTGTTATCCTCTTCTGGACTACTTAACACCTTCCCCTGTCCTCATCTCTATGACATAATGGGAGGTGTTCTCAAGTCTAATGGGGGAAAATTTGGACAGGGCTGACAACACTTTTTGGGATTTCAGTGCAACAGGAGAAGAAAATAAGCAGTTAGGTTCTCAGGGGATGTCAGGCAGATCAATAGGTATTTTCTGTAGCTGCAGCATTTCTATAGAGTTAAGTGCTAGTGATAAGTTACAAAATTGCTTATCAGACTATTGTTTTACATTTGAAATACCTGTTTTTTTCATCATGGTGGTCTTAACCACCTCATGCCTAAGCCTTTTTCTGACATTTGTATCTTACAAGTTAAAATCCGCATTTTTTGCTAGAAAATTACTTAGAACCCCCAAACATTATATATATATTTTAGCGGAGACCCTAGAAAATATAATGGGGATCGTTGCAATATTTTATGTCACACCGTATTTGTGCAGCGGTCTTTCAAATGCATTTTTTTTAAAAATACACTTTAATGAATAAAGAAAACAGTAAAGTTATCCCAATTTTTTTGTAAAATGTGGAAGATGATGTTATGCTGAGTAAATAGATACCTAACATGTCATGCTTTAACCAGTTCCCGACCACGCGCCGTGTTTTCACGGCGGCAGTCGGGATGCTGAGTGCGAATCACCGTAAAAAGACGGCGATCTGCAATCAGCCACTAGGGGGCGTGCGCGCACCGCCGGCGGCGCACGCGCGCACCCGCCGCACTCCTGAGGAGTGTGCCCGCGGCTCGGGCGGACCCGATGTCCGCCGGCGAGCCGCGATCAGCGGCCACAGGGAAAGAATGGGGAACCGCCGATGTAAACACGGCGGTTCCCCGCTCTGTTAGTAGGGGCATGGGTGATCTACTGATCCCTGTCACTGGGATCAGTTAGATCTCTCATGCCCATGTTCGCCCAACCCCCCCACAGTAAGAACACACCCAGGGAACACAGTTAACCCCTAGATCTCCCCCTGCAGGTTAACCCCTTCACTGCCAATGACATTTATACAGTAATCAGTGGACATTTAAATTTCTGATCGCTGAATAAATGTCATTGGTCCCAAAAAAGTGTCAAAAATGTCCGACATGTCCGCTGAAATATCGCATTACCGCTAAAAATCGCAGATCGCCGCCATTACTAGTAAAAAATAAATAAATAAATAAAAACCCCAGAAATGAATTCTCACCATCCGTAAACGCGGCCACTTTTGTGCAAACCAATCAATAAACGCAGATTGCGATTTTTTTTATCACAAATATGAGGAATTATATAAATCGGCCAAAAACGGTGAATAAAAATGTTTTTTTATACTTTTTTTTTTTTGGATTTGAATTTTAGCAAAAAGTAAGAAATTTGGGTTTTTTTGCAAAATGGTCGCTCTTCTTTTGTTTATAGCGGCGAACAGAAATGACGCAGAGGCGATCAAATACCACCAAAAGAAAGCTCTATTTGTGGGAAAAAAAGGACACAAATTTTGTTTGGGTACAACGTCGCACGACCACGCAATTGTCAGTTAAAGCGACGCAGCGCCGAATCGCAAAAAGTGCTCTGGTCCTAAAGCTGGAAAACCTTCTGGTTGGTAAGTGGTTAAAACTGCACACGACAAACTACGGTACTTAAAAATCTCCATAGGCGATGCTGTAAAAAATGTTATCAGTTACCAGTTTAGAGTTACAGAGGAGGTCTTGAGCTAGAATTATTGTTCTCGCTTGATCATGGTGATACCTCACATGTGGGGTTGGAGCACTCTTTACATTTGCGGGCGCGACTTACATATGCATTCAGTTCTGCGAGCGAGCACGGAGGAATGGGGCACTTTAATTTTTTTTTCTTATTTGTTTTTTTTTACACCTTTTAAAAAAAAAAATCTGATCGCTTTCAGGCCTCCTGTACACTGCTGCTGGTAAATGGACCTTAAGGAGCAATTGGGCATTTTTTTCAGCCGCCCCTGAACTCTCCTCTATGTTATCTTATCAGTACATGTGCACAGGGTCGTTTATAGCCGTTTCTAGGCAGTTGAGTTTAGAAGCAATTCTTGGAAAGCTAAAAAATGCGTTTGGGACGGATTTTCAGAGGCATTTGAAATGCCAAATGCCTGTAACAGCTTGTAAACGAGTCTAAACGCAGTAACTCGCATCTAGGAGCGTTTCATTTTCAGACGTTTTCCATTTAAAAAAAAAAAAAACACGCTTCTAGACGCAAACGTGGCTAAGCGCGGCATGCAAACATGACTAAACTGACATTTTCTAGCTGTCAATTTGAGTCAGGGGAGGTTGAAAAATGTCCCATTAACATGTAGCCTTGTTGCTGTGACAAGAAATGTAAAAATCCCTTGTGACAGCAATAGGCAGTGACACGTACTCTTTATGGAGATATCTGGGACCCCAAACCCCTCCTCCTTTGCACTTAAAAACATTCAAAACGCCAAGTTTGGCTGTTTTGAATGGTGTCATTTTTTTCAATTTGGCGCCTTTAAGTCTTCATGATGTCATGACATTGCTTCCAGGTTACTAGATCCAAGACACGATCAAAGCCGATTCCAGCTTCGTTTGGGTCTCCGGTCAGCCGGCCAAGGTGCCTGCTGGTCACTCAAGCCTCTCAGTGGAACAGGAGAGCCCGGGCAAGTGGCCCTCCCGCTGCTTGGGATAACAGCCGAGCAGCTTTTTAGCCGCATCGGTTGTCATCACAAGAAAGTCGACCGTCGGCTCTAAAAAATGGTACCGGGGTGATGCGTGCAGCTGCATGCATCCCCCCCCAGTACAACTCCTTCAAGCCAAAGGCTGTAGGGTCCAGAACAGAGAAAAAAGTAAGCTGCAAATTTTTTTTCTTACATGCGATGTGAATGGGGACATGTAACAAATATAAAGTGGGTGTTATCACAATTTAGCTGCAAAAGGAGCTATACACTTTAAGCTGGCCAAAAATTGCTTGAATTTCAATGATCCCTGGTGGTTCTGTAGGCAGGTGCAGTCTACATTTTCCACTGCAGGTGGCACTCAACCACAGTGGCTTTACAGGGGGAGAGGAAGTCAAGTGGAACATGGTTCCTCTAAAATTTCCAGGGTCACAAGAGAAACTATCCGATTGGATGCTGCCACCCCATGTGACTCTAGCAGTCATCTTGGGTTAGGCAGAGCCAATTTAAGGCCCTGGTCACCCGTCTGATAGGGGCAGGGATTAGCAGCAGGGATAGGTTCCAGATGAGTAGGAAAAGGATAGGGACACGCCACCCTTCTGGAGACCTCCCCATTCAGGCTCGGACCAGCCAGGTCGCATTCCGTCCCTCAAGACAGACACTGTAGGCACATCTGAGACTTGCTCTGCTACAAATTGCTTTTGTATGCCCTGAGCGCCTTTCTACCGGGTTTGTTTGGAATTTCTGAGTTCTACATTAATACAATTTCTGTTCTCTGCAAACCGGACTGTGTATTTACTGTTGCCGCACCACACTACTCCTCTCCACAGGTCAGCTGAAATTCAAGAAGTATATGGCCCTGCTGGCTCCTCTCCATTTGACAAACGTGGATTGTTCAATATACTTTTCTACCTGTTTAAAAATTGTCAGCCAAAAAGTGCTTGCATCTGGGTATTCTGAGTTTAGCACAGCAGTGAGGGATCCATCCATCTGCTCTGTTACCATAGATAGAGGAATCTGATTCTTTTAAAGAAATCTATAATTTATGGCCAGCTTTACTTTTTTTTGCCCTTTCTGCCCCAACCTCCAGGGTCAAGCAACCCAAAAGGCTTCAGTTCAAGTTTTTAACACACACTGTTAGACAGGATAATTTGTTTGGTTGCTGACTGGTCAGTAAGTAGAGCTGGGAATTTTCTTTGGTTTTGTTTGACATGCGTCGCCCTTCCATGTGCTCCTTGCTGCAAAGGCCAGTTATAGGTGGGAGCAGTGCCCATTTGTTTGAAATGCACACCAAGCCTGGGAGCCAGGGTCTTAAATAGGCTCTGTCTGACCCAAGAATCACATGGGGCAGGAGAATTAAGTCGGATAGCTTCCCCAGTGACCCTGGAAACCATAGAGAAACCATGTTCACCCCCTGCAATTGCGGTTGAGCACCACCTGCAGTGGAGAAAGTAGGTTGCACCTGCCTACAGACCCACCAGGGAACAGTTGAAATTCAAGCAGTGTATGACCAGCTTGAAGTGTATAGCAGGTTTTACCACAGCCAACAGTGCGCAGAGATCTATTGGGAAGCACCCAGCACATAAATTTATACTGTATATATGTTTTTTAAGACTTCTTAAGGTGTGTGTGTGCCTACGTCATTGGTGGCCTGGCTCCAAGAAGCAAGAAGAAGAATCCGGGCACTGATGGCGAAAAAAAAGGAAATTGAGGCTTGAGATTGTAGAGCACAGCAATGGGATCTGCAATTGTATGTAATTATTGTTATTATAAAGCTGGAGTTTGGAAAGTGTGAGTAAGGGGATGTCCACTTTAAATGGAATAAAGCATGAATAGCATGTTGTCAAGGATAAAAACTTTGAAACAGATCATCTGGAGCGTTAATCATAAGTCAGATATTTTGGAGGTAGTATTGAAAGAGCCTGACCTCAGTGCTATTATAGCCACTCACATGCCTATGATTGTCCCAGAACAATAGCAAGAAAGACCTTTTGGCCCCTCATTCCTTGCAAACAAGCCCTTTGTTATCGCAATCCGTCACTTCTAGCTGGCATGCTTGTAATATCTTGTGTTCTCCTTCTGCCTTAACAAGAAACATATGCATCTCACAAGTCGTATTCCCCAAAGGGCCTGACCATTCCTTCATCGGCGAGCCCCGCACACTGAGAATGCCTGGTATGAGGGCAAATCTCTTAGCATGCCATCTACTCTTCTCCGGCTCAATTTCGTACAACAACTGTGCCTATAAGAGCCTATTCTTAATGAGTCGCTACATTACAATAGACGTCTGATATATTGTACCTTAAATATATCTATGTTGATAAGTTCATGAATAGAAGGCATTCGCTCAAAGGTCACATTTGTTTCAAGTTGTCTGGAACATAAAAAGCACTTCGGCGGGATTAGGTCCAGTTTAATAACAAAAAAACGCTAAGCTGTGAAATAAAAGACTTATTGCACTTGTGTGTTCTGCTTGTTAGCTGGCTGTCATTCAGTATAAGACTTCACAACCTTTCACTTATTTGTTGCCTGTTCGAGATATATGATATTCCTTTATACTTATGGGAAAAGGCCATCAATTTTCTAGGCCTAAGCTCCATTTGAAATTTAGTTTCAGAGGATTGGAAAGAAAAACTACAGCCTTTTACAGTTGCATTTATATTTTTTTTGTGTCAATGGGATCAGCTTCAAACTGAACTAATGTCAAATAACTAAATACACAAGTGAAATTTATAAATACTGTATATACGGGAGTCAGTTTTATCTGTCAAAGGATTTGAAATTCTGTCCATCTATTTATCCATCCATCCAGTCTATCCATCCAGGTTTACACAACTCTTCCAGACAGCACAGCCCTGTCTGGCAGCTAAGAAGACCCGGTTTGTCTATGCTGCATTGAAGTAACACTTACAGGTCTTCTGGTAAAGCAAGAATGAGCAAGGGGGAAGCCCAAATGACACCACATCCATGTTTGGAAAGTACTACTGGAACCATTTTATTACACACGACCCATAAAAGGCTCAGCGGACTTTTAGGGTGCCAGTGTAGAGTTGAGCAAACCCGAACTGTAAAGTTCGGGTCCGTACCAAACTTTGGGGTGTCCGTGACCCAGACCCGAACATTTGGAAAAAAGTTTGGGTTCGGGTTCAGGTATTTTATCCCGCCTGTTGAATAGCTGCAGGGCAGCCAATCAACAAGCGTTTCACTGGTTTGCCCTTAGAAGCCATCACAGCCATGCCTACTAATGGCATGGATGTGATTGGCCAGTGCATCATGTGACCCAACCTCTGTATAAGCTGGAGTCACGTAGTGCTGCATGTCACATGCTCTCAGGCTAGTGTAGGGAGAGGATGCTGCCGGCGCTGTGAGGGACAGATTGCAGATATATTAACATCTCATCCTGCATTAAAGAACAATCTCATTCTGGACTAGGTAGAGATTACTACTACTACTGCTTTGAGGGACAGATTGCAGATCTCATTCTGCATTACAGAACGATCTGAATCTGAACTAGGTAGAGTCTACTACTTTGAGGGACAGATTATTGTTCTAAAATCATCTCCTAGTTCTATAGGGTCAGGTTCCTGCTGTTGCTGTAAGGGACAGATTATTGTTCTAAAATCATTGCCTACTGCTATAGGGTCAGGTTCCTGCTGTTGCTGTAAGGGACAGATTATTGTTCTAAAATCATCGCCTACTGCTATAGGGCCAGGTTCCTGCTGTTGCTGTAAGGGACAGATTATTGTTCTATAATCATCTCCTAGTTCTATAGGGAGAGGTTCCTGCTGGTGCTGTAAGGGACAGATTATTGTTCTATAATCATCGCCTACAGCTATAGGGTCAGGTTCCTGCTGTTGCCATAAGGGACAGATTATTGTTCTAAAATCATCTCCTAGTGCTATAGGGAGAGGTTCCTGCTGCTCTTGTAGGAGACAGATTATTGTTCTATAACCATCTCCTAGTTCTATAGGGAGAGGTTCCTGCTGGTGCTGTAAGGGACAGATTATTGTTCTATAATCATCGCCTACAGCTATAGGGTCAGGTTCCTGCTGTTGCCATAAGGGACAGATTATTGTTCTAAAATCATCTCCTAGTGCTATAGGGAGAGGTTCCTGCTGCTCTTGTAAGAGACAGATTATTGTTCTATAACCATCTCCTAGTTCTATAGGGAGAGGTTCCTGCTGGTGCTGTAAGGGACAGATTATTGTTCTAAAATCGTCTCCTAGTTCTATAGGGAGAGGTTCCTGCTGCTCCTGTAAGGGACAGATTATTGTTCTATAATCAACTTCTAGTTCTATAGGGAGAGGTTCCTGCTGGTGCTGTAAGGGGCAGATTATTGTTCTAAAACCGTCTCCTAGTTCTATAGGGAGAGGTTCCTGCTGCTCCTGTAAGGGACAGATTATTATTCTAAAATCATCGCCTACTACTATAGGGTCAGGTTCCTGCTGTTGCTGTAAGGGACAGATTATTGTTCTATAATCCTCTCCTAGTTCTATAGGGAGAGGTTCCTGCTGGTGCTGTAAGGGACAGATTATTGTTCTAAAATCGTCTCCTGGTTCTATAGGGAGAGGTTCCTGCTGCTCCTGTAAGGGACAGATTATTGTTCTAAAATCATCGCCTACTGCTGTAGGGTCAGGTTCCTGCTGTTGCTGTAAGGGACAGATTATTGTTCTAAAATCATCTCCTAGTGCTATACGGAGAGGTTCCTGCTGTTGCTCCTGTAAGAGACAGATTATTGTTCTATAATCATCTCCTAGTTCTATAGGGAGAGGTTCCTGCTGCTCCTGTAAGGGACAGATTATTGTTCTAAAATCATCACCTACTGCTATAGGGTCAGATTCCTGCTGTTGCTGTAAGGGACAGATTATTGTTCTAAAATCGTCTCCTAGTTCTATAGGGAGAGGTTCCTGCTGCTCCTGTAAGGGACAGATTATTGTTCTATAATCATCTCCTAGTTCTATAGGGAGAGGTTCCAGCTAGTGCTGTAAGGGACAGATTATTGTTCTAAAATCATCTCCTAGTTCTATAGAGAGAGGTTCCTGCTGCTCCTGTGAGGGACAGATTATTGTTCTATAATAATCTCCTAGTTCTTTAGGGAGAGGCTCCTGCTGTTGGTGTGAGCGGTGCATTTCTTGCACAAAAATAAAAAGTACGTCTACGTTGCTGTTTTCCAAAAAAAAAGAAGAATTTATTATTCTTTTTCTTTTATATTAATAAATAATGCTACAAAGTAAATTTGCGGGCAGAATGAGGAGAGCATCAAATAAGGGTCGTGGTGCTGCTGGTGTTGGTGGTGTTGGTGAAACTCCTGTTGGAAGGAGAGGACGTGGTCAATCTGTGCCAGCTACATGCACAAGTGAAACACCTTCCTCAGGTGCGAGTAGCCGACAGAACTTTCAACGTTATATGGTAGGTCCGAATGCCGCTCAATGAATGGTGAGGCCAGAACAAGTACAGGCGATAGTAGATTGGGTGGCTGACAAGGCCTCTAGTTCCTTCAAATTGTCTCCCTCCCAGTCCCTTGATGAAAGCTCAAAGTTGGCACCTGAACCCCATGGCCATCTGTCTTTCACCTCAGCCCCTTGTAAATTAGCCAAGCTGTCTGAGCCCCAAGTCATGCAACAGACTCTTATGCTTTTTGATGACTCTCCTGGTGTGCTTTCCGTGGGCCATCCACATAGCCCTGCCCCAGAAGTGGAAGACATTGTGTGCACCAATGCCCAACCACTTCTGTTGCAGGATCAGGACATGGAATCACCAGCGCAGCACGTCTCTGATGATGACGAAACACAGGTGCCAACTGCTGCAGCTTTCCTCAGTGTGCAGACTGACAAGGAGGGCAGTGGTGAAGGGTGTGTGGAAGATGATGTGGAGGAGGATGATGAGGTCCTAGACCCCACATGGAATGAGGGTCATGCGAGTGACGTGTGCAGTTTGGAGGAAGAGGTAGTGGTCGCACAGAGGCACCAGCACAGCAAAAGAGGAAGCAGGTTGCAAAAGCGGAGCAGGCGTCCCCTAGACAGTATGGCTGCTACTACCCACCGCCCCAGGGGCCTAGCACACCAAAGGCAGCTCAAAGGCGTTCCCCCGCATGGCAGTTTTTCAGACAATGTGCTGATAACAAGACACGAGTGGTTTGCACGCTGTGCAATGATAGCCTGAAGCGAGGCATAAATGTTCTAAACCTGAGCACAACCTGCATGACCAGGCATCTAAATTCAAGGCACAAGCTGCATTGGAATAATTACCTCAAAATCCAAGAAAGGTCTCAGCCTCCTCCTGCTTCCTCTTCTGCTGCTGCCTTGGCCTCTTCCTCCACCTCTACAGTGACAGTGTCACCTGCTACTCACCTGCTACTCAGCAAACAGAACATGTGACAGCAACGCCATGTCCGCCACCGTCCCCAAGCATTTCCACACAGTCCCATGAAAGCTTACAGCTCTCCATCTCCCAAACCCTGGAGAGAAAGAGGAAGTACCCCCCTACCCACCCGCGATCCCTGGCCCTGAATGCCAGCATTTCAAAATTCCTGGCCTTTGAAATGCTGTCATTCTGTCTGGTGGACACAGACAGTTTTAAAAACCTGATGGCGGTGACTGTCCCACAGTATGCGGTTCCCAGTCGCCACTACTTTTCCAGGCGAGCCATCCCTTCCCTGCACAAACAAGTCGGGGACAAGATCAAGTGTGCACTGCACAACGCCATCTGTGGCAAGGTCCACATAACCACTGATACAAGGACCAGTAAGCACGGGCAGGGACGCTATATCTCGCCAACTGCACACTGGGCAAATGTAGTGGCGGGTGGGCCTGAGGCGGCTAGCCATTTGGCACATGTCCTTCCACCACCGAGGATTGCAGGGCATTTCTCTTTGCCTCCTGTTGCCTCCTCCTCCTACTGCGCTTCCTCCTCCTCATTCGCTCAGCGTAACACCTTAACTACCAACTTCAGCACATCCAGGGGGAAACGACAGCAGGCTGTTTTAAAACTGATATGGTTGTGGGGATAAACCCCACACTGCGCAGGAGCTATGGACGGGCATTGAACAACAAACCAATGAGTGGTTGTTGCCACTGAGCCTCAAGCCTGACCTGGTGGTGTGCGACAATGGCCGAAATCTCATAACGGCTCTGGGCCCAGACGGTTGGACGCACATCCCTTGCCTGGCGCATGTGCTGAATTTGGTGGTACAGAAATTTCTAAAAAACTACCCGGATATGTCTGAGCTGCTGCAGAAAGTGCGGACCGTCTGTGCGCTCTTTTGGCGTTCTCACCCTGGTGCTGCTCGCCTGTCTGCGCTGCAGCGGAACTTCGGCCTTCCCGCCTCCTATGTGACGTGCCCACAAGGTGGAGCTCCACCTTGCACATGCTGGAGAGACTGTGCGAGCAGCAGCAGGCAATAGTGGCGTTTCAGCTGCAGCACGCATGGGTCAGTCGCTCTGCGGAACAGCACCACTTCACCACCAACGAGTGGGCCTCCATGCGAGACCTGTGTACCGTATTGCGGTGTTTCGAGTACTCCACCAACATGGCCAGTGCTGATGATGCTGTTCTCAGTGTTACTATCCCACTTCTATGTCTCCTTGAAAAAACACTTCGGGCAATGATGGAAGAGGATGTGGCACAGGAGGAGGAGGAGGAAGAGGGGTCATTTCCACGGTTATCAGGGCAGTCATTCACAAGTGGCTCGGAGGGTGGGTTCCTGCACCAGCATAGGCTAGGTAAAAAATATTCAAGCCAGGGCACAGTTCTGGAGGATGAGGAGGACGAGGAAGATGATGAGGAGGAGGAGGAACCGCAGCAGGGTGGCACCCAACGCAGCTCGTGGGCATCACTGGAGCGTGGCTGGGGGGATACGGAGGACACAGATGGTACAACACCTCCCACAGAGGACAGCTTGTCTTTGCCTCTGGGCAGCCCGACACACATGAGCGACTACATGCTGCAGTGCCTGCGCAACGACAGCCGAGTTGCCTACATTGTAACTTGTGCCGATTACTGGGAGGCCACCCTGCTGGATCCCCGTTACAAGGACAATGTGCCGTCCTTAATTCCCTCACTGGAGTATGAGAGGAAGATGCGTGACTACAAGCGCACACTGGTAGATGCGCTGCTGAGGGCATTCCCAAATGACACCGGGGGCTAAGTGGAAGCACAAGGTGAAGGCAGAGGAGGAGGAGGAAGTGGCCACCAACGCAGCTGTGGCACTGCCAGCACCTCAGAAGGCAGGGTTAGCATGGCCAAAATGTGGCAAAGCTTTGTCAGCAGCCTGTCACAACAAACAGCACCACCAGCTGATAGGCAAGGTCTTAGCAGGAGGCAGCATTTCAGCAACATGGTGGAACAGTATGTGTGCAGATGCCTACACGTACTGACTGATGGATCTGCCCCATTCAACTTCTGGGTCTCCAAATTGGGCACATGGCCTGAGCTTGCCCTTTATGCCTTGGAGGTGCTGGCCTGCCCTGCAGCCAGTGTATAGTCTGAACGTGTGTTTATCATGGCAGGGTGCGTTATCACAGACAAGCGCAGCCGTCTGTCCACAGCCAACGTGGACAAGCCAACATTTATTAAAATGAACCAGGCATGGATCCCACAAGACTTGTCTGTACCTTGTGCAGAATAGACATTTAGACCGGCCTCACACAGCCATTGGTATACTGTTGTTTTTTTGAATATATATATATTTTTTTGAATATGCCTCAATATTTTGAGGGCTACCCAAATTAGAAAAAAAAAACAAACAAACAAAAAGTGTTGGCTACCTCCTCCTCCTCCTCCTCCTCCACCACTTCCACTTACACTGCCACGGTCACGACCAGGCTTTCTCGCACATGGACATGTAGCCAAGCAAGAGTTGGCGACAATGGCGAGAGCAGGTGTGCACCACTCTGCTCAAGCTCAATCTGGGGAACCAATCATTCTGTGGAAGAGAGGAATTGGGTCAAAAATTGAGATCAATTAAAAATCCAGGAGTGATCAATATAATAGGCAATGCTCTTACATAGGTGAGCAGATGGGGCCGGAAGGGGGGCTGGCTCAACGGCTGAAAGCTCCCAATCCTCCACCCCCAATATGCACCACCAAAGTTCTCAAGCAAAAAGGAATGTATACCATTACCGAAAAGGTGATGTCCTGGTGTATGGTCCTAAAGGGGGAGCAGGGAACTAGCCCTGTCCCTCTCCCGCCAGCCTCCGTCAGAAAATGATGGCTCATACAGCTGTTTTATCCTGCTTCCGTCTCGCCGGCGTATGACGTCACTGGCAAGGCGCGGACAAGAGTCCCACAGCGCATACTCCAAAGGATGCCGTGGCAGAAATGACGCGGTGCAGATGGGCACCGAGTCATCTGCAGCCATGCTCGAAAGTCCTCCAAGAGGTTGGGGGACAAGCCAGCACAGCGCTACCCACAGGCGTGAGGTGGTAGGACACTCAGCCAAGGGAAACAGGGAGAGAGAGGAGGAGAGTGAAACACTCGACCCCTTCCTTGTCCTCGCTCCTGGTGCAATCCATGTTGCACCGCATCCTTGGAGAAGGGGGGACCTATGGACGGGCCCAAGTTGGGGCCAGGATTGGCCAACCTATACCCACAACACGTGCCCCGGTGCCCGTATGGCTACCTGTCTGCCGGTGTCTAATTCAATATTGTATGTGCAATATTAGAAAGGGGAGGCAAAATCTCTGACAAAAACTGCCAGGGAGATACCCGAGGAAATACATGAGCACAGGCTCCTATAAATTCTCAACAATGTTTTTTATATAAATGTTATATATGCAAAATTAGAATGCCTAAATGAAAGTATACAGTTGAGCATATAATGATTGGGTATAGCATTGGGTGTCGGCAGCCAAGGTATAACTGAATGAAGCATTGGAATTATATTTTAGAAAACCATTTCTTTACAGAACAAACGTACCATTTATATTTCCTGAAAGACACAACACAAACAGCATAATGAAACGGTTCAGTACCGATTAACAGTAGATTACATTTTTTAAAAATAAAATATTTTTTACGTAAGATTATTTTTATATTCAATATAACTATAGGAAAGATTTGTATGATAGAGAATCATTCAAACCTGGGTATCGTAATGCTGCAAGATTTTGTATCCACAGAGTTTCATGTTGGAGTAATATTTTATCATGGTCCCCTCCTCATTGGTTTGGTGGTATAAACCCATATGCCTGCTTATGGGGGTTTCATTTCTTTTTTGCAACCAATGACACATGGTCTCTTATTCGGTTAAAAAAGGGTCTTTTTGTTTTCCCAATATAAAACGCTCCGCAATCACAAAACATGATATAAATAATGCCTATCGATTGGCAATTTATTCTGGATGATGGTTTGTAGGTGCGACCATTGGGTAGAACAATGGATGTGGATGCAAAGATATACCTACAATAATTGCATGTTCTACAAGGGAAGGTACCTGGGGTTCTAACCGGTCCATCTGTAGTGGGTGTATAGTGGCTGTGTACCAATCTATCCTCCAAGGATCTGGATCTCTTATAGGTGATTTCTGGATAGGTTTTGAGGTGTTTGGAGACAGAGTTGTCAGCCATTAGTAAATACCAATATTTTTCAAAAATCTGTCTGACCAGTTGATGCTGACCGGAGAATCTGGTAATAATTCTCATGACATCTTCAGGTCCGGATTTTCTTTTTTTATTTTGAAGCAAAAGCTCCCTGGTGGGGATCTTTGCTTTATGATAAGCTCGTTTGAGACAATTTCTATTATAACCTCTTGCTAGTAATCTTGAAAATTCGGGTAGGTTTTTGTGGTGTTATTGCAGCCATTGAGTAATTGAAATCCCTTGGCAAAATTATGTTGGTACAATCCTATTGTCTAATTATTTGTTTTACATTTCAAATTTGTTTGTATTGTATGCTTATCATATCTCTCTTTATTCATAGTCAGCTCCAAATAAGTCTCCTGAGGAAGCCCCATGAGTGGGTGAAACATGTAGAGCTTGGTCAAACTGACTTGATGTATGATAAAAAAAACTTTTTCTATATGAAGAGATTGTATAAACTTTTATTGGTAATAATTTTAACATTTGTAAACAAATAAAAATATGAGAATTTTTACCTAATGGTTTACCTAAATGGTTACCTAAAAGTCCGCTGAGCCATTTATGGTTCATGTGTAAAAAATTGTTCCAGTACTACTTACAGGTCTTGTCCCTCCTTGTCGCTCCCATCCTGTGATTAGACACTGAAAGGAGAAGCGGCAGATTGATGAGCACATCTTTCTATCACTCTATTCTCTTCTGCGATCTAGCCAGCTGGCTAGATTGCAACAACCTTATGTGTTTCTAATGCGATTTTATATTCTTCTTGATGTAAGTGCAACCATTTACATGCTCTGAATAAAGACTTTAAGGATTTTATAAAATGGCCAGCCTTTTGTATTTTCGGGATCTCCTGTGATAATGTCACCGGGATGGTGGATCCACATGCCCTAAGAGGTCTCTCGGATGGTTAAAGGCCCTGGCTGGGTTTAGAGACACGAGTGTCACTGACCTTCCATGATAGGAGGTCTGTGCAATGTATCTTCTGCAATAAAATACACTTACCTGCCTGTTCGCAATCCTCTGTAGAATGTATACTGAGCTGCGCATACACAGCTTAGCTTACATTGTGGCACAGTGCCTGTGTGCTGGGATGACTGCACTCCTGCGCATGCACGCCAGTGACTACATCCAAGCTTGCCAATCAAGACAGCCAAAGACTGACACCCGGAGGAATTTGGGGAGAAGATCAGTTTTACCTAAAGTGGATGTAAACCTGATTCATGGAATTTGAGCTGGGCACATATATCTGCAGTGTTTTATTGTCTCTCTCTAAAGCACTTAGTCCCATGGCTTTCTCCGGCTCCGTTCCTCTGTTATAAGCAATAGATTGGCAAAGAACTAAACTATTCATAGAACAGCTCTGAGAGTCTCTGTGGAGAGGGCTGTGTGCCTTTTCTCCAATCAGCTGTCTTGGCTGTGTGCCTAGACTGCACTCCCAGGGCTGAACAGGAAGATAAAATCTTTCTAAAGAATATATAAAGCTGAAGACAGCAGATATAGATGTAAAACTTGTGTAGGGAGATTTGTTTGGTCTCTGTGTATCATCTGAGGCTGTTCACTTCACTGGGTATGTGTGAGGGCTTACATCCACTTTACCTGAAGAAGGTACTCACATAAGCATTGAAATGTCTTTAACATTACATAACAAATTCAGTTAAATATGGTTAAAGAGGAGGTCCAGCCCCCATGAAAAAAATAAAAGTCAGCAGCTTCAAATACTGTAGCTGCTGACTTTTAATATTAGGACACTTACCTGCCCTGGAATCCAGCGATATCGGCACACCAGCCTATATTCCCATCGGCTCTCGGGTGCTGCCACCGCCATTGCCTGTAAGGGAAACAGGCAGTGAAGCCTTGCGGCTTCACAGCTGGTTCCCTACTGCGCATGCGCGAAGCACACTGCTCTGTGAATGGCCCGGTGGCGGGAGAGGGAGGAGGGGGGCCAAACTTCCGGGTTCCCTCACCGCATCTCGCTGCACGCAGGTCTACCGGAATTGGGTATGGGTACCTGTCAAAAACACCCCCCAAAGGGTGCCAATTGTGGCACCAGAGGGGGGAAGGAAACAGATAAGCAGAGCATTGCCTTTTGGATGGAGCTCCGCTTTAACTACTATAAGCAAAACCATGACCTGGATAAAAACTTTGGAGACATATTGTTCTCTGCACTGTATAGTGAAGACTGCAGACAAGCTGAATATAAACTAAGCAGTGCTTACACTGGAGTGGGCCTGTGTTCAGAAAAGACAGAGGTAAGAGGTCATGGTTCCAAAGTTGCTCATAATCTCAATATAAAGTATATAAAATGTGTCAGGGTGTTTTAGAAGTGCCACTATCCCTTGAGTCTAAATGAATTTGCTTGTTTTCCGGTAATTATACATCCCATTCATGGCTTTCCAATTCTAAGTTTAAAAGAAATAAACATTAGGAGTCCTTGGAGTCCTATTAGCTTAATAAGATTGAGGGATCTGTAAATCAGGACCTGTATGGCACTCACTGGAAACCCTAACCCTCCACTCTCTGTTCCCTCTGCAGACACAGATAACGAAGAACAAACAGCTTTCCCTTTCTAGAAAGCATTAGGCAAGGCTAGGATGGCGGGGAAGTTAGCGGTGCAGGTCATGTTCAATGAAAGCTCCGAGATAAGGGAGCTGTGAGGTCGCCTTTGCTTACCACATGAAGCCATGAATCTTTGATGAAGGTATCTTTCCTGTACTTTGTGAACAATTTAATTCAATTAAAAATAAATTGATCTCTATTCTCTGCGTTAGTAATGTAGATGAGCAGAATAGGCTGGATCATGTCAACTTCTAGACAGCTACCGGGGACCATGAACTCTTATTAATCTTTCTAATTACAAGGAATTAATTTATTTAAAATTTTTATTGTTTAAATGCAACAAGTTTTAAGGGTATTTAGTATAGTTGGACAATGTGCCCAAGTATTATTGCAGATCCTTCTACAGGATCCAGAACTGCCCCTTTTTTATGTTCTCACCCAGAAGAGAGTACAACCAGAAATGATGTCTATTCTACTGACTTTGTCTTTGACTTAGGGTTGCTATAGTTAAGACAACTATCTTTCCTCTAAGAGCAAACAATTTCAGAGACAACAATGTGAGTCATGTGCTTAAAAGGTAGTGATGTCAAATAAAGTGACCCAAGAGAACATACTAAGAAAATACGTGTAGTACAGACTGGTCTGGCTGTTTGGTCCCAGGTCCCATTCCCTGATGGGCACATAGCAGCCAGACACACAGTAGCTTGCAATCACTCGAGTCAAAAAACAGTTTGTGCATGGTTTTTTGCTGTTTATTTGATGAGAGAACTGGGATAGGGTGAGCCTTGGGATACTCTGAGAAAATGTCTAACAAAACGTTAATGTAGAACTCTAACTCTGATCTGCTCCTTCAGGGTGAGAACCACCATCTAGAATGAGAAGAATAACCAGATTCCAAATAGGGACTCCTCAAGTGTATTCCTGGACATACTGTAGTATGCTCTCCCAAATAGTGCAAAGAAAAATCTCTTGAATCCCCATGGCAGGTACTCACTGTACCCCAGGGCCATCTTAATAGCATCATGGGCCATTGGGCAAAGTAATACTCTGGGGCCCTTACCAGCCTGCCCCAATTTACGCACCTACTCTCAAGAATTAAAGTATACATCGTTGATAGAAATAAACATATATGTATTAGTACTTTTAATAAAATTGATTTTAAACAATAATAAAACATGCCATAAATCAAAAACTAATAAACACAAAGGGCACAGTACGGGGGGAGCAGAAGGGCTCAATACTGGTATCAGGAGGGCACTGTACAGGATCTGGAACAGTGCCCTGGGTGCTGCCATCCTGGAATAGCTTAGTAAAAGGTGTGACTGTCCCAGCAAATCCAGGATGGTTGGCAAGTATGACGTTTTGCAAGATTATCATGGGGCCCCCATGCACCTGGGGCCCCTGGGCAGTGCCCAGGGGTGCCCATGCATTAAGGTGGCCCTGCTGTACCCTACACTGTATTGCCACCTGCAGTATCAGTCAGCTTCTGTATTTGTTGCCTGTGACCTGGGTCCTCAGTAGAACTTTCTGCATGCTTTCAAGATGCTAGGACAGAGGTCCCCAAGCCCTAACAGGAGCTGAGTCCCCAAAATAATTTATTTGGTGCTGCAGGTAATCTCCCAGGAATGGTTCAGCCCTCAGGCTGGCTCTTACTCCCCCAGAAACAAGAAGCTGTTCTAGGCCCCAGCATATTTATAAATCTCTCAGCCCCCTGCTGGCCACTCACTCTCCTGACCAAGGATTAGCTGAAGAGGCTTGAACCTGCAGGCCAGGGTCAAAGCTCTCTCACCCACTATATCCTTGTGTTCAGTGGGATGTAGGGGAAAGTAGCTGAGCCTGCAACAGCAGAACCTAGAACAGGCACTACCAAATGATCACTGCTCTCCCTGATTACAGGGAGGCCAAAAACGATTTTTCCTAGCCTACTAAAGGGCGCTACATGCACAATGTACAGCACATGGAAACACGGCACAAAGGTCATTCAAAGGGCACAAAGAAATGCATATACACTATATTTACAAAATGAAGTAAACAGCTAATATTTGTACCTACCTATACAGTATATGTACAAAAGGTTGTGGACATCCTTTCAAATGATTGAGATCAGGTGTTTCTGAAGGGTACTGTTCATACCACAGCATACAAAGGCATTTTGAACAATTTGTGCACTTCCAACCATGTGGGAAAAGTCTGGGGGAAGGCCCTATTCTGTTCCAGGATGACTGCGCCCCTGTGCACAAGGTCAGCTCCATAAAAACATGGTTTGATTAGTTTGGTGTGGAGGAAATCCAGTGGCATGCACAGAGCCCTGGTGTCAACCCTACTGGTTAAAGGGGGGAGGACATGTTATTTGCCCATGCTTTTGAAATGGAATACAAATAGGTGCGATGCCAGTGGAGAGAAGGCTCAGATTCGCGCCAATCGTGGCTTCACAGCCAACTTGCCTGATTTGGATGAAGTTTATATGAATACAGCATAAAATACAGTCAAAATCAGACCATGGATTTTCTTTTTGGTTTGCAGCTCAATGCAGCGGACTAGAATGGAGGTTTGTGAATGGGCCCATAGCATACAACGCTGCTGCGTTCAGATCCATATAAATTGCAAATCTGAATGCAGCATATTGTACGGCTCTGTGAATGAGCTGTAACGGCTTCTGCTGGCCACTGATTAATCGAAATCAGGCCTGTTCAGCAGGGACCGGCCGAATTTTGAACATCTGATCATCTGTATCAATTCCTGCTCCACAAAGGTTAATCTAACAATCAATTTCTGTCAGATGGGACTGTTGGAAAGGTTTTCTTATTCAGCGGGCTGCAGCCAATCAGCTGCAGTACTGATCAGTGTATTCTGACAGTGGAGGGGGTCCCCACTGTCAGAATATAATAGCACAGCAGGGAGGAGTCCTCCATCCACTTAGCATGTCTACCAGCCCGTTGGCTGATGGAAAAAAAAATGAATAAACTATGGCCAGTTTAACATACAATAGAGAACCCTATACAAATAATAAAAAATGTCAAACATCAGTTTATTAACCTGTAAACAATTTACTTTAAAGAAGTATTTTCTAAGGTAAAGACATGTGCGGAAGGTTTTCACAGGGAAGTAAATTTAATACTTCCTCCTTGGCACGATTTTCCTATTTCAAGCACAAACAGCGTATTGTTATCATGATGTAAGTACTCAGAATGGCCTTTTATCCTTTTTTGAAGAAGTTCTTAAATCTACAGTCCAACTAATTGTTCTATGGCAAAGTTTCAGGTGCGAGTGCCGAACAATGACACACTCCCTTCCCTGTCTAAGAATGAATCAGCCTTGTTTCAAAGAGTATGTTAACAAAACAAACAGCCTAGCAGGAATATTTTCACTGTCATCACTTACATGCCAAATCCCTGGTATCTTAGAAGTAGCTCGTTCCCGTTACATCGAAGGATGAAACAGATCTAAGCCTACGCTGTTTAAATCTGTCCTCACTCATGTTGTAATTTGTGCCATTTTGAAGTGTAAAATTGGAAAATGTTAAAGCCAAATTCCAGGTATGGCTATTTTTGCATAGTTAGTCCAGCTTGTACCAGTGTAAATATTTATGTAGTGTAGCACCCTCTAGTGTGTTCTACTAGACTGAGAGTAGGCAAATTATATCCTGACTCGTGCTTAGTTTGTGAGTCTGTAATTGGGTCATGGTTATTAGAATTTAGGTCATCATGACTCATACAAACAGCTCCCTGGTGCTGGAAAGTTGGAGAATATTCTGGAACTAATGGGCGGAGGTTAGGAGGGGCTGTTCTGAATATTTAGGGGCCCTTAGCTAATATACAGGAGTTGGGCTTGGCAGGGGACTAAGTGAGCCCTTAAATTGACATGGGTCATGCTGAGAACGGAGTCGGATGGAGATGCAGTGCTGAGGAAGACTGTTGGTGACCCTTGAGGGACCCCTGCTGGGGAGAGGTTTTACCTCGGGCTGGGGCTCAGGTGAATGGCCTGGAAGGATCCTACCACAGGAGAAGTTGGAAGGAGGCTTTTCTGAGAGGCAGCGGGAGCAAGGAAGGACAGTGTGAGTACTACAGCACAGTGCAGGGTCTTACAAAGGGAGAGACTGCCACATGTAGCAGGTATGTCTTGAAGACAGCGCTGTGTTTAATCTTAATCAATTTTCCTATCGCACTCCTTCCTGGCAAGAAAGGCTCTCACGTAATAGGGTGCTGCAACGAAATCCAGCTGGGTCCTGGAGATTATTCGTCATGCAAGTGTACATATTCGTCAGCACACCATGGATCCTTGTCCAAAATTTTCTTTTATTGCGAAGATCACATCACAGAGAACTGCAACGTTTCAGAGCCGCGCAGGGCCCCTTCATCAGGCATGTGTAGCGCTGTGTTTAAGTCTTCAGAATTGCCCTGGGAGATCTCCAGAGTGTGTCGGGTGGACAGATGAAGAGTGTCAGTCATGTAGACTGGGGAGAAGAAGCAGCCAGGTGGGCTGGTGAAGAGGCAGCTGGGGGGCTAGCATTTCCTGCAGGAGTTGAGCTAGGACCAGTGTCTGCAAGGGAGTTGGAGGTACTCCAGGATGCAGTTCACAACTCAGGTGATACTTTTCTAAAAGTTCCTAGGGTCTTTTGCTAAGCTAACAAAAGACTGTTCGTTTTCAAGAAAAGAAAAGGAATAAGTACAGAAGAACAAGTCATGCTGTGCAGTAGGATCAAGAGGAGCTGTATATAGGGAGGAAGTTGTCCCTGTTTTTTACTGTTACAGTCAAGTTGGACATCCTATACTTCCTATCCCCATCCAAGTTATTATCCCTTTAATAAAACAACAAAAACAAAGCTCAAAGACTGTTTTCTGTGTCTGGATGCAAGTTGGTATGTGACTGGCTGTGCAGCAGTGGGGAACCCTGACATTTGCAACCTCTTACAGGGATAGTGCTACAGTGCCATACCTGGCTAATCCTTGTGGAAGCTGGAAATAACTATAGTAGGCACCTCTACTACAGTGATCACAGCTCACTTTCAGGTCCCATGCTCAGTGGCTGGCCTGCTGCTTAGTGAACACAGGAGGACTCTTGCTGGAAAAAGTGCTCTCTGATTGGACAAGGTGGCAGTGGCAACAAACCACATTGGCTTTATTCTGCTTTGAATCAATTGTATTATTAAATTACCTTGGACTCTTAGACATTTGGTTGGTGCCCTCACTGGATTGTATGTATGTGTACTCTCACCTCTGGGTCCTTTCCCTGTTCCTGAGGGTAGCCCATGTTTTGGGCCAAACCAAGTGACTAGTGCCAATATCAAGAAAATTTGAACCCAGCACCCTATTTGTTCTTGTGTCAGGTAGAGAGGTGAGGCAGGGGTATCACAATCTCCACCTTGTCCAATCAGGGAACACTTTGCATTCCTTGAGAAAATGCCAAGTTTCCTCTGAATAGCCCTTGTGTGGAGCAAGCAACCTGCTGTGTTCACTAAGCATCAGGGCAGCTGCTCAGCATGGGACCTGGAAGCTAGCATTTCTACTGTAGTGAATTCCAGCTTCCAGAAGGAATCTCCAGGTATGGGGCATGCATAGTTACATGCAGTTACAGTAAGTAAGCAAAAATTGCCATACCTGGAATTCAGCTTTAAATTGAATGTCAAAGCATTACCCACATTTACTCCCAAACATCCCTCAATCCCTCTAGGTCATGCCCCAGTATCTTTTACTTTTGCCATGGTCCTGTGAAAAGCCTTGGGAAATTCTTGCAGGGGCAGCTGCTGCAAAGTAGATTTTTCCTAACATAGGCACACACCCCCAAAACTGCATCTCCCAAGAGCTCTTCGGAGTCAAGACAGCAGGATTGCTTTGGTGGTAAAGATGTCAAGGATGCACATGAAGAATCGCAGGAGATAGATTGAGTAACTAGCCAGGCCTAACTAAATCGGAAATGTAGAAAAATATAATAAAACAAATGTCACTGTAAAAATATAAAAACTTAGCCTACCTTAGCAATGACAGTGTCAGTAGAGCAGTGGATGATGTGTGGGCAGTGGACAATGTGTGGACAGTGTCAGTAGGGCAGTGGGCAGTGTCAGTAGGGCAGAGTTTGCTGTCAGTAGGGCAGTGGAGGGTGTTAGTAAGACAGAGGTTGGTGTCAGTAGGACCATGGACGGTGGTCAGTCGGTAGAGCAGTGGATGGTGTCAGTAGGGCAGAGGACGGTGTCCCTAGGCAGTAGATGGTTTCGTTAGGACAGTAAACAGTGTCAGTCAGTAAAGCAGTGGATGGTGTCATTAGAGCAGTGGATGGTGTCAGTAGGGCAGTGGACAGTGTCAGTCAGTAGAAAAGTGGACTTTATCAGTAGGGCAGCAGACGGTTTTAGTGGAGCAGTGGATGGTGTCAGTGGCGGCTCGCCCATAGGGGGCGCCCGGGCGCCGCCCCCCCCCCAAATTTTTTTTTAAAAACGTCCCTGTTAAAAAAAAAAAAAGCTTGTTTAAATTTACATAGTGCACTGTGTTCGGACACAGTGCACTATGGGAAACGTGACGTCATTGCAATCACATGATTGCAGACATCACACTTCAATGGCAGAGTTTATTCCTGCCTTGTGGCGCTTTGCTCTGCGCCTCAAGCTGCCTATTGGCTCCTGGTACTGTCAATCAATCACCGCAATAAACGGCGGTGATTGATCTGGAGGAGCCTCGGTGTCACTTCCGGCCATGGAGACTGGAGAGAGAAGCCGGTCTCCAGGCTTCAGCACGCTCACCGCAAGTGCTGTATCTGCATAAAACAGCTGCTGTCTGCTTGCCAATCTCTGCACACTCCTGCCTGCCTGCCTATTAGATGGGGTAAGTGCGGAACTTGTCCCGACTTCGGGGGGGGGGTGCGAACCCCTATCTGGTGACTGTATACACTATCTGGGACCCTGTATGTGCAATACTCTGCATGGAGCTGCCTGTGACATGTAGTATGTGCAATACTCTGCATGGAGCGGCCTGTGACATGTAATATGTGCACTACTCTGCATGGAGCTGCCTGTGACATGTAGTATGTGCAATACTCTGCATGGAGCTGCCTGTGACATGTAATATGTGCAATACTCTGCATGGAGCTGCCTGTGACATGTAGTATGTGCAATATTCTGCATGGAGCTGCCTGTGACATTTAATATGTGCAATGCTCTGCATGGAGTTGGCTGTGACATGTAATATGTGCAATACTCTGCATGGAGCTGCCTGTGACATGTAGTATGTGCAATGCTCTGCATGGAGCTGCCTGTGACATGTGCTATGTGCAATACTCTGCATGGAGCTGCCTGTGACATGCAGTATGTGCAATACTCTGCATGGAGCTGCCTGTGACATGTAATATGTGCATTACTCTGCAGGGAGCTGCCTGTGACATGTACTATGTGCAATACTTTGCATGTAGCTGAGTGTCAGTCGATGTACGTTTCATAACGTGTATCATGTACAGT
>BLSH010426738.1:197356-222938 GCA_018402905.1 Glandirana rugosa | reverse complement strand
GACTTCGGGGGGAGGGGTGCAAACCCCTATCTGGTGACTGTATACACTATCTGGGACCCTGTATGTGCAATACTCTGCATGGAGCTGCCTGTGACATGCAGTATGTGCAATACTCTGCATGGAGCTGCCTGTGACATGTAATATGTGCATTACTCTGCAGGGAGCTGCCTGTGACATGTACTATGTGCAATACTTTGCATGTAGCTGACTGTGACATGCACTATGTGCAGTACTCTGCATGGAGCTGCCTGTGACATGTAGTATGTGCAATACTCTGCATGGAGCTGCCTGTGACATGTAATATGTGCAATACTCTGCATGGAGCTGCCTGTGACATGTAGTATGTGCAATACTCTGCACAGAGCTGCCTGTGACATGTAATATGTGCAATACTCTGCATGGAGCTGCCTGTGACATGTAATATGTGCAATACTCTGCATGGAGCTGCCTGTGACATGTACTATGTGTAATACTCTGCATTGAGCTGCCTGTGACATGTACTATGTGCAGTACTCTGCATACTATGTGCAATACTCTACATGGAGCTGCCTGTGACATGTACTATGTGCAATACTTTGCATGGAGCTGCCTGTGACATATAATATGTGCAATACTCTGCATGGATCTGCCTGTGACATGTAATATGTGCAATACTCTGCATGGAGCTGCCTGTGACATGTCCTATGTGCAATACTCTGCATGGAGCTTCCTATGACATGTAATATGTGCAATATTCTGCATGGAGCTTTCTGTGACATGTAATATGTGCAATATTCTGCATGGAGCTTTCTATGGTATGTACTATGTGCAATACTCCGCATGGAGCTTTCTATGATATGTACTATGTGCAATATTCTGCATGGAGCTTTCTATGACATGTAATATGTGCAATATTCTGCATGAAGCTTTCTATGATATGTACTATGTGCAATATTCTGCATGGAGCTTCCTATGACATGTACTATGCGCAATACTCTGCATGGAGCATGAACCGCCGCAAACCCCTACCTGCTGACTGTATACACTATCTGGGACCCTGTATACCCCTATCTGGTGACTGTATACACTATCTGAGATCCTGTATACCCTATCTGGGACTCTGTATACCCCATCTGGGGCTCTGTATACCCTATCTGGGACCCTGTATACCCTATCTGGGGCTCTGTATACCCTATCTGGGACCATATATATCCTATCTGGTGCTCTGTATACCCTATCTGGTGCTCTGTATACCCTATCTGGGGCTCTGTATATACTATCTGGGACGCTGTATACCCTATCTAGGACCCTGTATACCCTATCTGGGGCTCTATATACCCTATCTGGGACCCTGTATACCCTATCTGGGACCCTGTATACCCTATCTGGTGACTCTATACCCTATCTGGGACTCTGTATACTGCTATCTGGGACCCTGTATACCTTATCTGGTGACTGTATACCCTATCTGGGACTCTGTATACTGCTATTTGGGACCCTGTATACCCTATCTGGGACTCTGTATACTGCTATCTGGGGCTCTGTATACTGCTATCTGGGGCTCTCTATACTGCTATATGGTGACTCTGTATACCCCTATCTGGTGCTATGTATACTGCTATATGGTGACTCTGTATACTGCTATCTGGGGCTCTGTATACTGCTATCTGGGGCACTGTATACTGCTATCTGGGGCTCTGTAAGTGTATACTGCTAACTGGTGACTCTGTATACTCCTAACTGGTGATGCTGTATACCCTATCTGGTGATGCTGGGCTGTATACTCCTGACACAAGGAGTGGAAACTATAAGGGGAGGGGTCAAAATGGAAGGGCGGGGTCTGGCGCCACCCCATCCTAAAATTTCACCAGCTGCCACTGGTGTCAGTAGTTTTTTATTTGTATTTTTTTTCCCAGTGAAAGACTTGCAGAGGGGGTGTCAGGACAAGTCCAATCATTGGAGGAGAGCACACTGAGTTCAGAACATAGCTAGAGAAATGACCACACTGTTTTCTCATGCCTAGTGTGGTCAGTTTTTAATAGGAAAGTGGGAGGACTGGCAGGAACACTAGGAATTTCACACAAAGGAAGCAATACAAAGAGAGCAGGATACTTTTTCATATAAGTACATGGTACAGCAGGCACATATCAGGAACATAAAATGTTGGGTTTACATACTCTTTAATACTGGCAGCATTTTTAAAGGGATAAAACATAGAAAAACTGTAGTTATGTACAGGGTATGTTTTTTTGCCTTGGCCTAGATTTTAAAGGACATTGCCAAGTTTAAAGAACAATTTCTGGCAACAAATGAAGTTGGTTAATGGATAATACTAGCCATAAAACACTGCAACTGTGATAAAGTACATTTAATTTATCTTCATCTGGGTGCCATGTAATTTGTAGTCAGATTCCAAGAAGATTCTCACACATAAGGCTGATATACAGTGCCTTGAAAAAGTATTCATAATCCCTTGAAATTTTCCACATTTTGTCATGTTACAACCAAAAATGTAAATGTATTTTATTGGGATTTTATGTGATAGACCAACACAAAGTGGTACATAATTGTGAAGTGGAAGGAAAATTATAAATAGTTTACATTTTTTTTTTACAAATAAATATGTAAAAAGTATGGGGTGCATTTGCATTCAGCCCCCCTGAGTCAATACTTTGTAGAACCGCCTTTCACTGCAATTACAGCTGCAAGTCTTTTGGGGAAGTCTCTACCAGCTTTGCACATCTAGAGAGGACATTTTTGCCCATTCTTCTGTGTAGAATAGCGCAAGCTCTGTCAGATTGGATGGAGAGCGTCTGTGATCAGCAATTTTCAAGTCTTGCCACAGATTCTCAATTAGATTTAAGTCTGGACTTTGACTGCGCTATTTTAACACATGAATATGCTTTGATCTAAACCATTCTGTAGTTCTGGCTGTATGTTTAGGGTCATTGTCCTGTTGGAAGGTGAACCTCCGCCCCTCCGAACAGATTTTCTTCTAAGATTGCCCTGTATTTGGCTCCATCCATCTTCCCATCAACTCTGACCAGCTTCCCTCTCCCTGCTGAAGAAAAGCATCCCACAACATGATGCTGCCAACACCATGTTTCACAGTGGGGATGGTGTGTCCAGGTTGATGTGCAGTGTTAGTTTTCCGCCACGCATAGCGTTTTGCTATCAGGCCAAATTTAGGCAATTGGTTCCACTAGATTTTAGTTAGGGGTATCAGAGTAAAGGGGGCTCAATACAAATCTATGCCACACTTTCCAGATATTTATTTGTAAGGAATGTTGAAAAACATTTATCATTTTCCTTCCACTTCACAATTATGTGCCACTTTGTGTCGGTCTATCACATAAAATCCCAATAAAATATATTTACGTTTTTGGTTGTAACATGACACAATGTGGACAATTTCAAGGGGCTTGAATACTTTTTCAAGGCACTGTATGCCCCTTTTAAATATGTACTATGTAACTTCCACTCTTTCTGTTCATGTGTCACTAATAAGATTTAGGTCTGCCTTTGAAGGTAGCTGTGATCCAGCAGCACCACAGAATTTAGTTATGATCTTTTGATAAATTAAGCTTTCTGTAGGAAGCCCACTCTGTATCAGTACACCAGAAACTAGAAGACTAGTATAAATTGTCTCCCAATTCAGTTCTAGGTGTATAGATGGTAAGTAAGAGTGTTGAATGAAAAGTAATGCCCCAATGGCTGTTACCCTCAACTGGGTAGGAATATTTTAATAATTTAAGCACAGAAGTAACTATTAGAATATGCTCTTTAATTTTGTTTATCATTTTTTGGACATTTAATATAAAGTCAAAAAATGGTGAAGCACTATCACATATAAGACTATAAAGTGCCAAGTGCAATAAATATACAATAAATATCTATATATCGTATATACACACAAAATACAAGTATCAAAAACAATTCATGTGTGTATCCTGTATATTATGTGCAGCAAAAATAAAGTGCAAAAAATGCAAACACATCTTCATAGTCCAAATAGTCTCATATACTTTTGGCAATGTATATCATGTGCAGAAAAAATAAAAATAAAGTGCAAACAGATCTTTATAGTCCAAATAATCCCATATAACAAGCAATATCTGTGCAATCAATAGCCAATAAACGTAAATATCCTCAGATCCGTATATATCTTCAGAAGCTTGAGATACCACTGCAGTGCCCTTCACCACCCCTTGTGGGTATTCGCTCATCTGGTACTGTGAACCCCACTAATATGTGAGGTCATGTGTGCTTTGTAAAACAGTTACTCAAATCCTTCTTCGTTTCATAGAGCTGAGCCTCAGATCACAAGTGTGTTCTCAGGATCGATGAACCAAAAAGGAAGCAAAGACATCATATAGTGCAGACCGCTTAATTATTATTAAAATAAGTATTGCACTTACATGCAATCCATATATACAGTGTGACATTATGAAAGGTGAGGCGATCGATGGATGTTATGTTTCACCTTGCATGCGTTCATTTGCAGGAAACTGAGGTGGAATCCCGTCCGGGTTTTACCAGCCACCTTGGCAGGGTTGGTACCGGACCAGATTTTGCAGTCCACTTGTGTCCATCAACAGGTGGTATAAATAAACAGGAGTAGAGCAACGGTTTGCTCTGGCCTAGGACTCAGGATCCAGCAAACCTGAACGGAAGTTTCTTTATGACTGAAACAAAAGGTTTGCATTGTCTTTGTTTTGTGGGTGACTGGGAGAAGCCCTTCACCGCTCAGTTGGGAAAACTGGAAATGTTTAGTAAGAGCCTAGATGGCAAGGATTTATTTTCTGTTTTGTTTGTTTGATTTTCATGCAACATTTTAAAATAAAACTGGCCACAAGTCAGCTTTTAAGAAAACCTGCCATTTGGACTGCCTTTTTCCCAGGGAAGGTGATGCCCATTGAGCTAACCAGCCCACAACAGGCATAGTAAAAACACAGGCTAACCACCGTTCTCTAAGATGGTGTGTAAGCCCCACCCCACACGATAACGTCACTGCCCACTAACGCGTTGCGCCCTAATCAGCCTTCTTAAAGGATCTTTTTTTTTTGCACTTTTTAGCACCTTAATTTTATTTTTGCTGCACATAATATATATTGGATCAGGATCCACACAGGCATTGTTTTTGATATTTGTATTTTGTGTGTGTATATATATATATATATATTGTATATTTATTGCACTTGGCACTTTATAGTCCTAGATGTGATAGCGCTTCCCTATTTTTTTACTTGATATTTCGTATCAGGCGTAGTGATAGCACTGTTAGGTGGTAGCTGCTTTCATGATTATATATTTTATATGTTTTTCATGGTTTGTTGTATACTATAGTAGCATGGGGATATATATCTATTACATTTTTTGGACATTGTCACTAGATTAATGTTTACAATTTTGCAAATGATAAATACATTTTGTGAAGACGGCACTGTTTAAATCCACACTCTGTTCACCATATCTTGAAACCATTCTCAACTTTTTGGATGCATAGTGATGTTCAAGAAGGTCTTCAGTTTTGTAAAATGATGGAAGTCACAGGGCACCAACATTGAATTACATGGTGGATGTGGTAGGGTGGTGAGATTAAGTCTCCTAACTGCTTCCCTAGTGGCACCTGAAGTGTTTGGCCTAAAGTTGTTGTGTTGCAAAATAACATTTACATTTGCCATTCCTTAAGGCCAAGGCTCTGTGCATTTTTTTAAGCAGTGCCAAAGCTGTTTAGCAAAACGAAAAAGAAGTTCTGACTACAATACCTACCTGCTCTGTGGTGGTGTCCCCTACATTAACTCCTTTCCACCACTAGGTGGCCTCAGTCTTCAACCCAGAAGACTGGGGACATCCCATGAGTGTATGGCCCCCCACCGAAGGAAGCATCACCACCTCAACCTGCACTCATATACAGAGAGTGGCCAAACACAAACCTATATGTCAGTGTTTACAGCCTATGTGGATGTAAACTATTTGACTTACTGATATGTTTTGGGTTTTTTCATCTTCTAGAAGGAAATTAGAGCTCTTGGCAAGAATATACAAACTCCATACTGGCAATGTGGGAGAACTGAACCCAAGACCTAGAACTGTGTAGCATCATCACTAAGTACTTAGTAATTCCCAATGAGTAACTTAACTAAACATTAGACTAACCCTTAATCCATGGAGCATGACTCTTCTTGCGCAGTTAAAGGGTCATTACACCCAAAACAGATACTTATTTATAGGTGGAGCCTGGTGAACTGAGTAAGAACCTGTCTTATATTATCATATAGGATTTATATAGCACCAACAGTTTGTGCAGTGCTTTACAACATTAGGGCAAACAGTCCAGTTACAATACAATTTAATACAGGAGGAATGGGAGAGCCCTGCTCGTTAGAGCTTACAATCTAAAAGGGAGGGTCAAGTGATACAAAAGGTAATAACTGTGGGAGATGAGCTGATGGAGAAAATAAAAGTACAGTTGTTAGGTGGAGGTAGGATAGGTTTCTCTGAAGAGAAAAGTTTTCAGGGATCGCCTAAAAGTGAATAGATAGAGTAGGAGATAGTCGGACAGATTGGGGTAGGGAATTCCAAAGGATGGGAGAGGCTCGGGAGATGTCCTGGAAGCGAGCATGGGAGGAGATGACAAGGGAACTAGCGAGCAGGAGGTCTTGGGAGGAGTGAAGAGAACCGAGAGAAGAGGGCCGAGTTGTGCGTGGTTTTGTAAGTTTTTGTTAGTATTTGAAATGCAATTCCTTGGATGATTGGCAGCCAATGCAGGGATTGGCAGAGAGGGGTAGCAGACACTAAGCGGTTTGTAAGGTGGATGAGTCTGGCAGCAGCATTCATCATGGACTGAATAGAGGATAGACTTTTTAAAAGTAAACCAATTGAGAAATAAGTTGCAGTAGTTGAGGTGACAGATAACCAGGGAGTGAATTATGAGCTTTGTGGTGTCATTGGTTAGGAAGGGGCATATTTTGGAGATGTTGCGGAGGTTGAGGCGGCAAGCTTTGGAAAGTGATTGGATGTGTGGCTGAAAGGTGAGTTCAGAGTCCAGGATAACACCTAACACCCCGGCATGCAGGGATGAGTTGATGGTTGTGCCATTGATCTTGACAGAGAAGTCAGGGGAAAGGGCATGTGGGCGCGGAAATATTATGAGCTTGGTTTTGTACATGTTGAGTTTGAGGAAGTGGTGTGACATCCAGGCTGATATGTCTGTTAGTAAATTAGTGATGTGTGAGGAGACTGATGGAGTGAGCTGAGGGGTAGAGAGCTACATTTGGGTGTCGTCAGCGTAGAAATTATATTGAAAGCCATGGGAGGCTATCAGCTGACCCAGGGAGGAAATGTAGATTGAGAATAGGAGAGGTCCAAGAACAGAACCTTGATGGACCCTGACAGAGAAAGAAAGAGGAGAGGAGGAAGTAGAATTGTGAGTGACACTGAAGGTGCAGTGGTATAGGTAGGATGAGAGCCAATGAAGAGCACAGCCACGGAGACCAAATGAGTAAAGTTGAAGAGGAGGGGGTGGTCAACCATATCAAAGGCAGCCGAAAGGTCCAGAAATAGGAGTACAGAATAGTGTTCATTGTTTTTTTGCTGTTAGTAAGTAATTTGTGAGTTTTAGGAGAGCAGTTTCTGTGGAGTGTTGCGGGCGAAATCCAGACTAAAGGGGATCAAGAAGGTTATTCTTAATGAGGTGGTCACTCAGTTGGTTGTAGACCAGGCATTCAATGAGTTTGGAGAAAAAGGGGAGCAAGGAGATGGGGCATAGGTTGTTAAGATTGGTGGGGTCCAAGGAAGGCTTTTTAAGTATGGGGGTGACTATATGTTGTATATGTATATGTTTTGCATACTCCAGCAGTAAGTTCTCCCTGCCATATCTCCATTTTTTGGTGTTTCCACCTACCTTTGCTTGTTCTGTTGCATCCTCAATAATAAAAAATAAATTTTTGAAACATAATATTTCCTGGACATGCACATGCTATCTACTAATGTAAAATATATTAAAAATGTTTACCGTAGGCTCTGTGCAAAATAAATAATTTTCTTGACAATAGTTTTACTTCCATAACTGTGCATAAAAATGTTTAGCAATTTTGCAGTGACCTTCTAGAGCTCTTATTTAACCGATGTCTCCAAGAGACCTGTTAAGCAGAGAGCATATTTCTGCCAAATAATAATGAAGCACTTAGGCCCATCTGTTTGCATTTAGTTTGTTAAAACAGAAACAACTGTAATGCAGAGTTATTTGCAAACACAGATGAACTTCACATGTGGTGTTGTCAGATTTATCTACATAGGTGATCTACACTGATTCATCTTTCTAACTATGGAAGAGGCTTCAAGGACCCACAGTGCAACCATGGTGATGCTACTAATAAAATTATTTATTTGTTTTAATATTTAAACATGGCTTGTTCAATTCTATTTAAAGGCCATCTCCAAGCAAAGCAGGATCCCCTTCCATCCATTTATCAGCTTTAAAAAAACCTTTTGAAGTTCTCTATTACTCACCTAATTCGACCATCTGTGTCCATTATTGGGCCCTGTGTCCATAAGGGTACCAATGCACAGTCAACAAAAAGTGTACATATGATTTAGGGCATCATGAAGTCAACCCTAATTAAAACCCTCCTTCTCTACAGTGAAGAAGACAGAATGCTTAGGACTTGTCACGTGACCATGGGTTTTGGCTAAAAAAAAGGGCTTTCAGCTTAGTTTTTTTTTTACATAGTTAGGGGAACAAAGGTTGGTGGACCAGTTTTTCTTGTTTAATCTGCGGGCTAAAGGGTTAAGCAGAAATACCCTACCTTATTTCTAGTTCCCCCAGCAGATTATATTTTCAGCAGGTGACATATGTTGGAGGGCCCTTGATATCCTCTTGTATGATGCAGGACCACCTTTCAAGAGCATGTTATCAAAGGGTTTCAGAGGTTCATACATCATTGTATGGTGGTGAGGAATAAGGGGTCTATTCTCGATCTTTCCTTAGCACCTGTACGGTATTTGGATTTTACGCTTGCTGTGAAGAGCTGGACGGTGAAGGGGGCACAATACTTATATCTTAATACTGACTGCTGTTCAGCTTTAAAGATAATCAAAATTGAAACTGAACCGTTAAAAGGCCCAAAGAGTAGATCCTATTTGCTTAGAGCAGCCTTTCTCAACCTTTTCAACACGGAGGAACCCTTGAAATAGTTCTCCGGTCTCAGGGAACCCCTGCTAAAAATGAGAAATCTACAACTCATGATACATTAGTGTGAAGGTCAGTGGGAAGAGCGCTCCTTACACTTGTGGTCATTGGAAAGAATTACCTTACAGATAGCTAAAAATAGCAATGGTGTCAGTGGGAACTTATCCGAGAGGCAGAAATTGACCATTGCTCAAGGAACCCCTAGCAAACTCTGGAGGAACCCTAGGGTTCCACGAAGCCCTGGTTGAGAATCACTGGCTTAGAGCATCAGTTTTTGTTCTTCCAGGCTTTGCTGAATTGTATCAGTTCAACTGACTCCTCTGTTTTGGTAATCTGGAGATCAATAAGGACAATAACTAATATCACTACAGTTTACAGGAAATTAAGTTTACTTCTGATGGACAGAAGATCCACAGAACAACTAGCTTCTGAAAGCCATTTTTAGTCTAACAATTGGATATACAGTCAGCAGACTCTTTGTTAGATATGCCAATTATAAGCTCATGGTTACAAATAATGATCAGGCAAGCTGTGGTCTTCAAATGATGCACATTGGGCACTAAGTAGCCTAATAAGTGCTAAGAAAACACCCCCAGCAACAGAAATGTAGATTTGTCATAACAGACATTTCTCCAATTCAGTTTTGTGATCCTTTGACTCCGGCAACTTCATTTTTTTTGGTGCTGGCTGATGGAAATAGAAACTGATGCTTCTCACTGATGATTCTGCTCCTTTCTTCACACCATGAACATAAAGAGCCCATTCACACTCGGCGTTGTAGCTCTTTGTGTGGTGTGAAGTGGAACCATTTATTATAAATGGCAGCCCAACAAACTGTACAGTAGAGTGCAACCCATGATGTACTACAGCACACCACAATGTACACACCATGCTTTGTGTTGCTCTGCAATGATATAAAATAGTCCTCTGTGTTTTCCCTCTATATACTCACGATGCTCAAGTGAAGACAAAAGCCCCTTTACATTCTTTTCCCACAACTCCCTGGGGACCTGGATATTCCCAAGGAAGATATGTTTCTTTCCTTCCCTCCCTCATGAGCTCACAGAGACCACACCTAATGAGGCAACAGTAACCAGGCATGTGATCTGCAGCCAGGTAGGAGCAGTGGCGGCCCATCCATAGACGGAGCACAGATGCCGCCCCCCCATCCTTGCATCCGGCCCCCTGATCTACATATCAGGGTGCCAGACTATGGATTCCAATGGGGAATGGATTCCATGTGATTAGAGCCAGGGGCTCTAATAGGCTTCAAAAAAGCACACTCAGTTGTGTGACGATAGCAATAAATTTTCGCTATTTTCACACTAAAGTTCCTCCCCGCCAATCAGGAGGCAGGATGTGAGACCAGTTGCCCGATTGGCCAAAGCATCAGGCGATACTATTGGATGCCTAGCGCTTAGGTGGAAGAGAGAGGAGACACGCGGCAGAGGAAGTCGCTGGAGGAGCAGACACCGGAACCTTAGTTTAGTTCAACAGGGAGCAAATAAAGCTCATACTATAATATTGGAAGATTTATGTACTGCTGCTGCCCAGAAGAATGGAAGGTGCCCACTCGGCCCCTACCAAGGTAGACACATAGACACAGCCGAATACCCATCCTGTTTTAACCTCTATACCACTATACCAAGTAGGGGTAGAGACTACTAATGACGACCAGTAGTCATACCCAGGCTCATTGATGTCAGGACCATTATCGCTCCATGGATCTATGTCTGTGCTTAGCATGGTCAGGAACAAACAAGAAGGGCTTTTTTTCTCAGAAGGACTGGCAGGATCACCAGGAATTTACTATGCTGTGGACATCTTATATGAATAAAAAGAACAAATATATATTTTATGTGGTGGATAAAGGAAAGTAGTCCCCAACTTTTATTATTTAGGTTAACATGCATTTTAATGCAGTGTCTTTTTCACACCCTGGATGTTTTTCATTTTTTGCCCTCTTAAATCTCATTAAGCTCTAAAGACTCTAAAGACTGTAGCACTTGATAACCCCAGAAGGTCAGCAATTTTTTGAGGTGCCACTAAGAATCAAAGTCACTTCGATTATGCACCATCCTAATGCTTGGTTAGAGGACAGCTGAACCTCTTGACCATGTTTGCATGCCACATGATTCACTGGTTGTCTATTTCCAGAGCAGGTGTACCTAGTAAAGTGTCCTCTGAATGTATATACAGTATAAAACTCAGAGCAGCGCAAATCAAATGTTCTATGCATAGTACAAGCTGTGGACTGAATGATTTTACTTGTAGCTTGAAGTTGCCATTAACCACTTGCTGACTGCCCTATAGCAGTTTTACTACTACAGGGTAGCAGCTGTGCGCCGGATCACATATATATATACGCGATTTGGCATTTCCGCCAGCAGGGGGTGAAAGCCACCTGTGTGCCAACGGCGCGCCGCTTCTGCTGTGATTATTCACAGCAGAAGCCGATCTGCGGGTGCCGAGCTCTTGATGTCCTCTAGCACCCGCCGATCGCCGGTAAAGAACACACACCAGTGATCTGCCTATGTAACCACTTGCCGACCGCCCACCGCAGCGTGGCGGCGGCAAAGTGGCTCGTTATCGCAAACCGCCGACACCTGACAACGGCCGCGATAACTAGTATTGTCAGCTGTGTTCCCGGGGGGGCCAGGGGGTGGGAAGTGCGGACTCGATCTCCGCCGGCTACCCGCGATGGCCCCCCCGCAGTGAAAGAACGGAGGTCCGTGTATGTAAACACGGATCTCTGTTCTGACAGAGGGGGAAGGGCGGTGATCACAGCCCCCACACAGTTAGAACACACTGAGGGAACACATTTAACACTTAGAGCGCCCCCTCCAGGTTAACCCCTTCACCGCCAATGGCATTTACACAGTAATCAGTGCATTTTTATAGCACTGATCGCTGTATAAATGCCAATGGTCCCAAAAAAGTGTCAAAATAGTCCAACATGTGCGCTGCAATATCACAGTACTGCTAAAAATCGCAAATCGCCGCCATTACTAGTAAAAAATAAATAAAAACCCCAGAAATTAATTCTCATCACTTGTAAAAACGGCAACTTTTGCGCAAACCAAACCAATCAATAAACGCCGATTGCGTTTTTTTTTAACCAAAAATATGAGGAAGAATATAAATCGGCCAAAACCGATGAAAAAAAGTTTTTTTATTTTTTTTTTTGGATTTGTATTTTAGCAAAAAGTAAGAAAAATTGTTTTTTTTTTGCAAAATTGTCACTCTTTTTTTGTTTATAGTGGCAATCAGAAATGACGCAGAGGTGATTGAGCAATTTTCAGTTTAAGCGACGCAGTTTTGAATCGCAAAAAGTACTCTGGTCCTAAAGTATGAAATCCGAAGTGGGTAAACAAGGCAGATCACCGTTCTGATGGGGGGTGGTGGATTCTGCATTCCTGCAAAGAAACTAGAATCCATTTCATTCCCCAGTACAAACAGCACATAGTGTATACCAAAACACTGGCTAGGCACACATTTAACCCTTTGATCGCCCTAGATGTTTAACCCCTTCCAAGCCATTGTAATTAATACAGTGACAGTGCATATTTTTAGCACTGATCACTGTATTAGTGTCACTGGTTCTCAAAAAGTGTCAGTTAGTGTCCGATTGTCTACCACAATATCGCAGTGCTGTTATAAGTCGCTAATCGCCTCCATTACTAGTAAAAATATAAATAAAAATCCCAGTATATATACCATAGTTTGTAGACGCTATAACATTTATGCATATTTATATATGCTTACTGGGATTTTTTACCAAAAATAATCAGCAGAATACAAATTGGCTTAAATTTATGAAGATTTTCTTTTTTTTATTCAATATGTTTTATAACAGAAAGTAAAAAAATTTGGCTTTTTTCACAATTGTCAGACTTATTTGTTTATATCGCAAAAAATTAAAAATGCAGTGGTGATCAAATACCACCAAGAAAGCTCTATTTATTGGAAAAAAATTACATAAATTTTTATTTGGATTTTTTGGATACGCACACTCATGCATGTCATTATTAGGAAGGGCTTAACTGCAACGCCTGTGGGCAAACTCAGTAAATTCTTAGTACTTTATGGGAGATTATTTGTTCAGATACTTCCCGTGGGATTAGTCTTCAATTTTGTTCACCTTTTTTTTACTAAAGAAGGGGATTTCTATCGCAAAAAATTAAAAACGCAGTGGTGATCAAATAGTACCAAAAGAAAGCTCTATTTGTTGGAAAAAAATGATATATATTTGGGTACAGCATTGTACGACTGCGCATTTGTCAGGCTTTCATACTGCAGCTGCCCGAGCGTTAGTGGTAAAGCGCTTTACGGCTGTTATTGCGGTGATTTGGCGCCGCTATTCGGGCGGCAGCGGGGTGCTTTTAACCCCTAAGAAGGGGTTAACAAGGGGTTAAAAGCACAGGCATGCGGCGCTTCCGAAGTGGTGTACAGCTGCTTCGGAAGCGCTGCCCATTCATTTCAATGGGCAGGGGTGGTCTGGGAGCGGTGTATACAGTGCTCCCGCACTGCCCCAAAGATGCTGCTTGCAGGACTATTTTTTCTGTCCTGCAAGCACACCGCCCCCCGGTGTGAAAGCAAGACTTTCAAACTGGGGTGCATGAGGAAGCAGTTTAGAGGTGCTTTGCAGGCGCTATTTTTAGCTAAAAAAAACGCCTGTAAAGCGCATGAGTGTGAAAGGGGTCTAAAAGTAACGCATTTCTGTATCGAAAAAGTGGCCTTGTCATAAAGAGGGGTAAATCTTCCAGAGGTTAAGTGGTTAAAAAAATGTATTGTGTAGCCTAAGCAATCGAGCCTGTTCAATCTTCCAAAACCTGTATTCTGTATTGTTAAATTACTCCCATCTGTTAATTCAATCCCACGCTGTATATTCAGTTCCCTTATGGACTATTTTGACTGCATTTTATGTAGTTTTATTCTACTATTTTTAGTTTTTCTTTTACTTTTTTTTCCCCTATTATTGTTGACTCCTCTTTATCGTTCCCAGCGATGTACGTGTAGCAGACATGCGATATGCACTTCTGCTTTGTGTTACAATGGTATAGAATTGTATGTTATTATTCCATTGCACATTTGTGGCATTTATTCATTGCGAGATTTTTTTTTTGACAGACAATAAGTTGAAGACACCTAAGAACATAAAAAAAAGAAAAGCACTGGCATTTTCATTATGAGGCTTAAATGCCTTCATGTGCATCGATGAGCACCATTGTAAAGAAAAACTGCAGAGCACTTGTGGCGTTTATAAAATATAGAAAACCCATAAAACTGTATTAGCCTGCTTTTGTTCTGCAGGCTCCTGACACAGCGGATGTATTATCCCAGCAGCATCTCCCTATTCACTGGGTCTAGAAGGACCCTGTGTGTATTTTTCCGAAGTGAGGCCAGGTCATGTGATGACATTTTCCAGGTGAGTGCGTTTGGATTTTTTGGATACGCACACTCATGCATGTCATTATTAGGAAGGGCTTAACTGCAACGCCTGTGGGCAAACTCAGTAAATTCTTAGAGCTTTACAGGAGATTATTTGTTCAGATACTTCCCGTGGGATTAGTCATCAATTTTGTTCACCTTTTTGTTACTAAAGAAGGGGATTTCTATTTAGAAGTGCTAGATAGTTCTGGGTCTTAAAGAGGAAGTAAACCCCATGTAAAAGCACAATGGGCTACTATGCATCGCATATTAGCCCATTATGTGCCACTTACCTGCATTGCAAGCCCGCGATGTCCCCCACTCCAGGCCGCATCCATCTTCTGGCACTCTTTCTTTCGGGGCCACAATCTCCTGCTCTGTGACTGGCCGGAGTCGCGTGACGTCACTCCTGCATTGCGGCACGATCTCAGTGAAGGAGCGGCACGGAGGCCATTGCTTCACTGCGCATGTGCCCGATGACGTGGGCACATGCAAGTACACTGCATATCTCCTAAACCATGCAGGTTTGGGTGATATGCAGGGAGCCTTATTATAGGCTTACCTGTAGGTTAAAGTGGTTGTCACGGGTTAACAACCACTTTAAAGTGTATGCATAGACAAAACTTTTATTTTTAGTTTTGGATACTTTCTGTTCCAAACATACAAGTAGTGAAAAGAATTATCTACAACACATGTGGCAAACACAAGGCCCGTGGTCCAAAACTGACCGCCAGGCCATTTCATATGGCCCTTGTACCTTTCCTGCAGCTGTGGCACCCCCCCACACCTAAACAGGAGAGAGGAGGACAGAACTACTCCTACAGATCCTGCTCCCCACTGTGCAGCTGTGGAACCCCCTCATCTCTACCTCCGCTGGTCTTAGCATTGATCAAAACTCTGGCAACTGACTCCAGCCCTCCTCTGTTCCTCCTTCAGACCCTGTGCTTTATGCTTTTCAGCTCCACCCCCAGCTTCTTCCTGGCATCAGCACAAGGTAAGTGGGATGCGCTGTGATGTAAGGAAATGTGGAGGACTCTTTGCTTCTGATGGTGGGGGTGCTCTTGACTTCTGATGTAAGCCCACCCATTTGTCTTCCTGCTTCTCCTTGGATATCAAGTCTGCCCATTTGTCGCCACAGAGAGTATTCCATCACCTCCCGCCGCAAGTAAAACCAGTGCTTCACAGACTTGCCACGGTAGAGGCCTGCACCCAATCAGTGCCAGTTGCAGAGGACTGTCCTGTACTGACAATCAGATCAGCAGAGGTTAGTTAGCCCATGGAAGTGATGTGAGTGCAAACATCTGTTTTTGCAAGAGAAAGTTAAAGGGACACAGTCACTGCGGTTTCAGTTGTATCTGTGTTAGCCCTTAAGCCTGTTACACACGGGTGCAATGGTTGTACAACCGAATGTCCAATTTTGGAACAAGTTGAATGTTGGCTGTTGCATCTCGCATACTGACGTGCACTAAGTGATCGCACGACCAAGCCGAACGTAGTGACGTGTTACAAGCATATAAAGAGGAAGGAGGAAGTTCAGGTGCATGTGATTTGTGAATTAGGAACGTAGGTTTACACGATCGGACACTTCCGAGCGTTCCTGACTTCTGAGCATGCCTGTTTTGCACGTACAACTTTGTTGGACCAACTTCTCTGTACACGCGGTACAACGGTCGTACAACTGCATGTTGTACAACCAAAGTTTTCTAGTTTGCTCATCCAACTTCAGTTGTACAACTGTTATTCGACGGCTGTTGTAATCGCGCGTTCTAACGGTCGGAAGATCGTACAACAAGCTGGTTGTACGACCGTTGTACAGTGTGTTAAGGGCCTTAAGTGATGTTTTCAGTTCTGGTGGGACTCTGTTTTACTACCAGGTAGATAAGTAGGTGAGATGCTGACATTGTGATCAAGATGTGATGCGATATCCTTCTACTTGGTTGTTTAGTTGCACAGGGATGGACTTTTGACGAAGAGTCACAGGGGTTGATTTACTAAAGCTTGAAAGTGCAAAATTTGGTGCAACTCCACACAGAAACCAATCAGCTTCCAGGTTTTATTGTCAAAGCTTGATTGAACAAGCTGAAGTTAGAAGCTGATTGGCTACCATGCTCAGCTGCACCGGTTTTTGCACTCTCCAGCTTTAGTAAATCAACCCCACAGTGTCATTCTCTTAGGTGCGAAGCTCCATGTGTTATGTTACTTCTATGGGGTTTTTTTTGTTTGACGCCCCCCCCCCCCCAAAAAAAAAAAGGAGCACCAGCCACCACTGAACCTTTTCAAAAGATAAAGTTTTCCAGGCTCATGGTAGGCAATCAGCTTCTAACTTCTAAGCTTTGACAAAAAAAAACTGGAAGCTGATTGGTTTCCATGCAGAGCTGCACGAGATATTGCACTCTCCAGTTTTAATAAATCAACCCCAATTTCCTGTGTTCACAATGCAGCAGGGCAGTGCCTCAACACTGGACTTGGAAGCAGGGCCGGCTCTACCATTAGGCGGAGTAGGCGGCCGCTTAGGGTGCACTGCTGCCTAGGGCGCCTGGCCACTGTTGAACTGTCACTGGCTTCTCTGCATTGATTCATGACATCAGTGAGGAGAGTCGCGGCTGGCAGCTACCTCGATCATGTCATCAGTGCAGTCGATCGTGTCAGTGAAGTGGAGAGGAACGCCACGGCTGATGGGCACAGGTGAGCCTGCATTGATTGGCGCTGGTGAAGCTGTGTTTGATGGGCACAGGTGAGGCTGTATTGATTGGCGCTGGTGAAGCTGTATTTGATGGGCACTGGTGAGACTGCATTTTATTGGCGCTGATCAGGCTGGGGAGGGCACAGGGGGTGGATTCAGGGGTGGAGCCAAGGGGGGCAGAAAAATAAGGTTTCACCTAGGGTGTCAAAAATCCTTGCACCAGCCCTGCTTGGAAGCAAGTGCAGATCACCAAAGTAGTGGTGCCTACTACAGTGATTTGATTTCCAGTTTCCACAGGGATTCCATAGGTAAGGGACATGCATACTTACATACATGTACAGTTACTGTGCAAAAGCATCCATACCTGGAATTCAGCTTTAACCATTTCAGCCCCGGAAGGATTTCCCATGTTAGAACCAGAGCACTTTTTGCAATTCTGCACTGCGTCGCTTTAACTGACAATTGCGAGGTCGTGCGACATTGTACCCAAAACTAAATTTGCGTCATTTTTTTCCCACAAATAGAGCTTTCTTTTAATAGTATTTGATCACCTCTGCGTCATTTCTGATCACCGCTATAAACAAAAAAAGAACGATAATTTTGCAAAAAAAATTACATGTCCAAAAAAAATATAAAAAAAGAATTTATTCATCGGATTTGGCCAATTTATATTCTTCCTAATATTTTTGGTAAAAAAAAAAAAAAATTGCAATCGGCGTTTATTGATGGTTTTGCGCAAAGGTTGCTGCATTTACAAATCATGAGAATTAATTTCTAGCGTTTTATCAATTTTCTTTTTTTTTACTAGCAATGGCGGACATTTTTGACACTCTTATGAGACCAATGACATTTATACAGCCATCAGAAATTTAAATATCCACTGATTACTGTATAAATGTCGTTGGCAGTGAAGGGGTTAACCTGCAGGGGGCAGGGAAGGGGTTAACTGTGTTCCCTAGGCATGTTCTAACTGTGAGGGGGCTGGGCTGTCAGGGGCATAAGAGATCTAGGTGATCCCAGTGACAGGGATCAGTAGATCTCTTAGATGCCGCCTGACAGCATGGGTAACCGCCGTGTTTACATCGGTTTTCTTCTGTGCTAAGCAACTGCGGCTCGCTAGCGGACATCGAGTCCGCCTGAGCCACGGCCGCCTTCCTGCAGAGTGCAGCGGGCACGAGAGCGCACCGGCAGCGGCGCGCTCCCGCCCGCTAGCTGCGCATGCGCGAGCTGCCGTTTATAGATGGCAGTTTGCGCTACAGCGCCACTCTGCAGCAGTAAATGTATGCGAGCCGGTTGGGAACCGGTTAGCATGGACCTGCAATAATCTTTAAAAAGTAAGAGGGGCGACAAGTGGCAGGGCTTGGCCACGAAGTCAGTAACCTCGTAGTTGTAGTGCTTAATTGTAAATTTTTTTCTAATTGTGGTATAAAGTCAGAAACATAAAATAATTCCTTAGAACTCCTTTCAAGCACTTAGGGGTTGATTTACTAAAGGCAAATAAACTGTGCACATTTGCAAGTGCAGAGCTTAGTAAATGAGGCAGAGCTCTGCTGACTTCCATCATCCAATCATGTGCAAGCAAAAATGTTGTTTTTTTTATCTTCCTTGCACGTGATTGGGTATTCTTTGTACAGTGAAGCCTGACCTCATTTACTAAGCTCTGGAACAACTGCATTTGCAGAGTGCAACTTTTTATTTGCCTTTAGTAAATCAAGCCCTTAGTCTCTTTAAAACCCCCAAATGTGTAGAAATCCATTTCCTAAATTAGACTCACGGTTTTTGACACTCTTATATTTATCTTGATCACCATATTACTAAATTGCTTCAGGAATAAGCATTTCAAACCAACTTTTCAGAGAAGACCCGGCTCCCTTAGAGCAGGTTTTATCACCTTATCGTACCTTTAAATTCTCAGGCCCCGTCAACTGGTCAAGTTCTCAAGATAGCTTTTCTTAATGTCAGGTAGCTGTGATGATTAGCACAAGGGCAAATAACCGAGCCATTAATTAACTCAGCGGTGTGAGTATATTTGTAATGTGCGACCTCCTCGGGAGCGCCTGGAGTGCTAGAGGGGGAGAGACGGAACACTGAAGGAAAAAGGTCCACTGCAGTCACAGAAAATGGAAAGGTTTATTGCTAATAGTTTTTGTCCGGTACAATTACAGCCTTGGTTCACAAGTACATGGTTGTAATGAAGTGTGTTCTCGTGCAGCCTTTCTTTTAATTGTTTTACCCCTAGCTGTCGTCAACTGTATGAGCGTCACGGCCAAAGTCAGTGCGACAATGATTTTCTTCTGTTTCCTTATGCTCTTAAGCCTCGTACACACGATGCGATTGTCGTACGACCGCACGCCCAACTTTTCCCAAAATCGGCTGTCCATGATTTTGTCTGACGGGAGTAAAGTTATCGTTCCACAAATGCGAACGTAGTGACGTGCTACGAGCGTATAAAGAGGAATTATAGAACAAGAAGGGGGAGGTGGCTAAGATTCGCCCCTATCGGATGCAAAATTGTTGGACTTTAATGGTACCATATACATGGAATACAACAACGATTTTATGTAAAATTAAAAATTCATCTTTATTACAAAAAAGCTCTTTTTTACATAAGAGAAAGGAGAACAGTACATATGTGTATAGTTAAAATTTGGTACAGACCAAGGGTTACAGACATTTTTCATAAAATTCAGAATACTTATACATATTTCTGTGGACTCAACATGTTTCACGGATTTACGAAGTATCACCGCTTCCTCAGGAGTCTTTTTACGAAACATGTCGAGTATTTATAAAAAGAAATGCAGAGCTATTCATCCTGCGAAACTACATGTTCATTCTGTGTGAATGAGGACAAAAGCGAATGTTACTTGGCTATTTTCTCTCCAGGTCGAACGATATTTATTCATTAAAGTGGTTGTAAAAGCAGAAGGTTTTTTTTATCCTAATGCGTTCTATGCATTAATATATAAAAACTTTCTGAGTGCACCAGCCCCCCTAATACTTACCTGACCCCCACCTCGGTCCAGCGATGTGCATGAGTGTCTCGGCCATCCGGGACTCTCCCTTCTAATTGGCTGAGACACAGCAGCGGCGCTGCTGGCTCCACTGCTGTCAATCAAACTCAGTTAGCCAATCAGTAGAGAGAGGGGGCGTGGCCGACCCATTTCTCCATGTCTGAATGGACACACTGAGCTGCGGCTCGGCTCGGGTGCCCCATAGTAAGCTGATTGCTGTGGGCAATAAGCAGGATGGAGGGGCTAGGAGCACCAAGAGTCACCCAAGAAGAGGAGGATCTGGGTTGTCTGTGCAAAACCACTCCCCAGAGCAGTTAAGTATAACATGTTTGTTATTTTCAAAGAAAAAAAAATGAGACTTTAGTATCACTTTAAGGCCCCTTTCACACTTGTGTGACCCGATTTTACTGCAAATTTTGCCATGATTTTACTGCAATTTTGATGCAATTTGGGATCAGTACAACTTTGGTCCGACTTTGTTGCAACTTTGGCTCAATGAAAACATATTACAAAGTCGTACAGAAGTAGTACTGAAATCACATCTATTTTATTCAGGTGCGATTTGCATGAGACTTTGAGACCCCTTCCACACTTGTGCGAGTTGTCCTACGATTTGGGACTGCAAAGTCGCATAACAAGTTGTTCCCCATTATTTCCAATGAGTACCATTCATATCTGTGTGACTTTCAAGTCATGCCGACTTCAGAGTAGTCCCTGCATTACTTTGGTCCAACTTTGATGCAACTTGAGGTCCATAGACTTCAATGTTAAACCCTCAAGTCTCATGCAAATCGCACCTGAATAATATAGATGCGATTTCTGTACTACTTCTGTATGACTTTGTAATATGTTTTCATTGAGCCAAAGTTGCAACAAAGTCAGACCAATGTCTGCACATACTCAGTTTGGTGTGTATTGCTAAAGAGTTTTTTTTTTCTTGGCAGAGTGCATGTGATTAGCACAGGGCCAATCAGCACTGTCCAAACAGAGGGTCAGGGGTCCTGCCGCCTCATAGGACAGTCAGAGTAGAATGGAAACTCCTACAACCAGACACTGATACAAGTCACAAGACTGCTATATACTGCTGATGAGAAAAGGTATTTAGCAGTTTTTATTTACTAAAATAATTGTATTTCCATGTTCTGTGTACTGTAGGAGACCAGACATCGTGAATGCAAGGCCCTGGGTTTAGTAACATTTTAAAGTGACACTAAATGATATCCTTATTCTCCAAAAAAGAATTGATCAACTACTGAATGGCTCTGCAATCAATTTGTTTTAATGAAAGAGTTTTTCTGCTTCCTTGTAATGACCTCCTTTCCCCCTTCACTTTGGAATGAGCAGTACATGTTAGTTTTGGTCATGGGCACTGCTCTTTACACACATACAAATCCCATAGTCCATCTCAGGAATGAGTAAGAGAAGGTAGCTATGTCCCTATATACAGTGGGACCATGGAGAACAAACGTAGCCACCCTCTATCAGGAAGCCAAATCACAGCAGCAAGAAAAGTAATTTGGAGATTTGGTGGAGGCTGAGAGCTATGAAAGGGACTCATTCCTCATAATGGCCACTAGATATAGCCAAAGATTATAGTAAATAAGCTTTTATTTCCTATGATCATCAGCTCCATCTAGTGGTGCATAATGCATTTTCTATTCTGTATGAATAACATTTGACCTGGAGAGAAAATAACCTAGTAACGGAAATGAATGTACATGTAGTTTTACAGGACAAACAGCTCTGCAATTTTTAATAAACACACCCCAAAGTGTATGTTACAATTACATTTAGAAAGGTGGGAACTACTTCTCCTATGCTAGGTTCATACTTGTGTGTCTGCATTGTCATGCATTTTTTGTGTGTTTAACAATACATTTTTGCTGCTTTGCTCATGCATTTTTGATGCCCCCATTGAAGTCTAAGACCCCATACACACTATTAGATTTTCTGCAGATTTTTGTCTTCAGAATTACCAAAACCATATAATATGAGGTCAAACCTTAAGAGTTTCAATTTGTATGCAATCAGGCAGGCCCTTGCACTACATGGTTTTGGTAAATCTGAAGACAAAAAAGGTCAGAAAATCTAATAGTGTGTATGGGGTCTTAGAGGCCAAAAATGCACCAAACAAAATACAAAGTATCTTTTACCAAGTTTTCCTTTTATTGTACATTGTTGCACAACAAATGACACAGATGTGAACAAGGATTTAAGCTGGCCATACGCTCACAGATGTCCATCCCCGCTAAACAGCATGAATGGATGATTCCCTCCACACCAGCTATTGTATTCTGACAGCCGACACAAGCGGCTGTTGCAATACTCAAACAGTGCTTGCATTTGTATGGATGTCTGAAAACTGTTCAGCCACCAGTTTTCTACCTGGCTCTTTCCACAAAAGTCAACTAAAAAACTGACTTTTTCCAAGCCGGGTAGTGCCAACAGGGGCTCCCATGGCCCATTTTAGCCACTTTGGCAGACAGCCTTTAGTTATTCTGTAATCTGCAGTTCTTCTAAAGTTATAACAAAACTGGTGATCCTGCCAGTCCCCTTATTAAATAATGCCTTCCTGTTTATTATTGACCACACTAGGGATGAAAGAAGTTCTGTCCTAGCGTGGTCATTTTGTGTTTTCTTCTGACTTCGGAGATACAGGACACCATGCCCAAACAAGGTTTGCCTGTAGTCCCAAAGTCAAATTACAGTTGCCACACCCCCTCAAATTTGACTGACAGCATCTACTGTACAACCCCTCTACAATCCGGGAACTCAAGCTCTCCTGAGACCTGCAATGTTCTCTGCAGTCTTCACCCACAGCCCTCTTCTTTGGAAGAAGATGGGGACCAAGTGGCCATGTGACCACTGCTAGCCCCCCTTTGCCTAGAAAATATATTTCCTTGCTTTTTAATTGGTATTTGGGCTGTTGTATATAGATGGTGCCTAGTGGGAGTTATTTTTTATCACTCTATCAGAAGACTTTAAAATGAAACCATCTCTCCTTTCTTTTGTTTGGTGCTTTGTGCAGTTGCATATAAAGCAGACGGCTTGCCCTCAAGGGTGTCTTCTAGCCATGGTTGTTATTTACAGATCGCTGATGCCTTCACCCCATAACCTTCTAGAGGTATTCTTGATGATAGCAAGAACTGGCCTTGCTGTAAAAAATGTGATGCACCTGTCAAACAGGTGTGGAACAATTGGTCCTTGGGTGTTAATTGTGCCCATGAAACCTATACCAGAAAATGACTTCAAGATAAAATCAACACCCAAAATGCTAGGCAGCCTAGACTATCTTGCAGAGACTTGAGATCTCAATAACACTAAAGCCTCGTACACACGGGATGACGATCGCATACAACAGGTCGTACTAACGACCGTTGTATGTGATATCGATCGTTCGTATGCGCAATTAGAACAGTCGAACATATGACGGGAGTTGTATGAGCAGACTAGAAAACTTGGTCGTACCAACAAGCGCTCATACGACCGTTGTATCGTGTGTACAGAGCAGTTGGTACAACAAGTTGCATTGTGCAAAACACGCATGCTCCGAAGTCAGGAACGGCCGGATGCTAATTACATGCACCTGACCGTCCTTTCTGTGCTCGTGCGATCGTGTAGTGCATTCAGTATGCTAGATACAACAGCCAACATACGATTTGCGACAATCGTACGTACGATCGCTGTCCCGTGTGTACGAGGCTTTAATCAGCGACATCAGCATGAGGGGCTTGATAGGATTCATTTTGACAAATGTCAGCCGGTCGACAGAGTTTGTGGACATACGCACTCTTATTTTCTTTTGCAAAACCTCCGGCAGCACTGAATGCCTGTTCGGAAAGCACACTGGATTCACAGATTTTATACAGAGTGACATTGCTCCAGCTTGGACCAATGAAACTATGTACATACCATACCTGGCAAATCCCCCTGGAAGCTGGAAATCACAGAAGTAGACACCACTACTCCAGGGATCTCCACTTGCTTTCAGATCCAGTGCTGAGGGGCTGACTTGCTGCATCCTGAACACAGGAGGTTGGCCGCTCGGCATGGGTCGCCATACAGAGAATGAAAAGCATTCTCTGATTGGACAGGGTGGAGAGGTGAGGTGGTGAAATCCTGCTCTCCACTTTGTCCAGTCCAGAGGACTCTTCGAACGTTGGAGGCTGCCTTGACTTATTCTCAATGGTGGTGGTAGCTCCACCACCATTGAGAGTAAGACAAGGCAACATTTTAACACATGTATCCTAATCTCATGAATCCAAGTTCCCCATAATAAAAAATAGTGCCCACTCTTATCTCAGTGTTGCAGTGCAGTACGTTTTGGGAAAGACGTTTCTGTTTTTTTCTTGTGTTTTTGTACATTAGGAGACTAGGGTTGCCACATCATCCCTTTAATCCAGGACATACATTAATTACACAGGTTCTGTGGCTAATTTAATGCAGATGAGACACCAAGTGTTACATAGTTAGTCAGGTTGAAAAAAGACACAAGTCCATCCAGTTCAAAAAAAAAAAAAGGTACATATATATATATACATATATATACACATACAACCAAATAATCCCATATACATTCCTTCACCCACAGTTGATCCAGAGGAAGGCAAAAAACCCCAGCAAAGCATGGATCCAATTTGCTATAACGGGGGAAAAAATTCCTTCCTGATTCCCCGAGAGGCAATCGGATTCACCCTGGATCAACTTTACCTAAAGATGTTAGTACCCAGTTATATTATTTACATTAAGGAAAGAATCCAGGCCTTTTTTAAAGCAATCAATCGTGCTGGCCTAAACCACCTCTGGGGGGAGTCTATTCCACATTTTCACAACTCTTACTGTGAAGAAACCTTTCCGTATTTGTAGATGAAATCTTTTTTCCTCTAGACGTAAAGAGTGCCCCCTTGTCCTTTGTGATGACCTTAAAGTAAATAACTCCACACCAAGTTCACTATATGGACCACTTATATACTTGTACATGTTGATCATATCCCCCCTTAATCTCCTCTTCTCAAGAGAGAATAAATTCAGATCCTCTAATCTTTCCTCATAGCTGAGCTCCTCCATGCCTCTTATTAGTTTGGTTGCCCTTCTCTGCACTTTCTCCAGTTCCCCGATATCCTTTTTGAGAACTGGTGCCCAAAACTGAACTGCATATTCTAGATGAGGTCTTACTAATGATTTGTACAGGGGCAAAATAATGTCTCTATCTCTGGAGTCCATACCTCTCTTAATACAAGAAAGGATTTTGCTTGCTTTGGAAACCGCAGCTTGGCATTGCAT
>BLSH010426738.1:175195-196578 GCA_018402905.1 Glandirana rugosa | reverse complement strand
GGTAACTGGTTCCGAACGTGAACCTATGTAATGGAAAAATATCCAGAGGATATCCCAACGGTGTAGTAGGGAAATTAGGTCCTGTGTACGCTTAATGTGTTTAAGACTCCGACTAATTCCACCATTAATTTGAGTGAACCAAACTCATCACTGTGCCGGGGTTTACTAGGTGTTACCGAGTTTTCACTTTACCAGGTCTTCATAAATCTGTCTTATTTCCATCTATTTCGTGGGCCTGGTCTACCGTAGGTAGGTGCCTGGAATTTCCTTAACTCGAGACAGTAAAGTTTCGGTAACATAGAGTAAAATGGATGGATGCCATCTGGTCCGGGTGCTTTATCTACCTTTATTCTGTCTAAATACTTCTGGACCATTTCACTTTTGAGCCATTGTGGATCATTTGGGGCCGTGTCACTACTCAAACCAAGTGAGTTTAATTACCACCTTAATCAGCCTCAGAATTTGTGTAATTCGCATGTGTCCTGGATTAAAGGGATGATGTGGCAACCCTATAGGAGACCTATAAAAAGGTAATGTATCCAAGTGCAAGCCTTGGTCAATGGTAGTTAACTCTATCCACTCCTAATATAAATCCAAAAACTCATTGGTGCAGTCAGTAACGCATGTCAGTGCACAAAGGGAACACATTGTGATGCATGACAATGCACCTGCCTCACGCAGCAAAAAACTGCACCTCTGCACTCACCTATACAGCTAAACAGGCCCGTAGCAATGTACCCTTCCTAGGACTTGCGCTTAGGGTTGCCACCTCATCCCTTTAATCCAGGACACATATGAATTACACAGGTTCTGTGGCTGATTAAGGTGGTAATTAAACTCACTTGGTGCCTTATCTGCATTAAATTAGCCTCAGAACAACCTGTGTAATTCATATGTGTCCTGGATTAAAGGGATGATGTGGCAACCCTACTTGCGCTGCTTCTGGAACATCGGAAGAAGGAGGGAGGTTTCTGAGCTTCTGGAACATCGTCTATGGCAATGGTTCTCAACTCCGGTCCTCGGAACCCCCCAAAAGGCCAGGTTTGCAGGATAACTGAAATACATCACAGGTGATATCATTTGCTGCTCAGTGATTGCAATGTTCTAGTCTGCATCTCCCCAAGGTAATACTAAAAATCTGTTGGTTGGTCCCGAGGACCGGAGTTGAGAACCACTGGTCTATGGCATCCTCTGGTAAAGTTTATTGATGATACCAAGCTGTGATGTAAATAATTCAATATACTCTATAAAAAACATCAATGTAGATGAAAACAAAAAGCTAAAAAAACAAAAAAAAACAGGACAAGTTTGTTGTAACTGTAACTTTCAACCATGTTGTGGATGTCCTTGCATTACACGTTTTCCATTATTTACACTGTTGTTCTCTTCATTTTTCTTCATGTTCCTGGCTTTAATGTATCTCCTTTGTCTTTTCTGAATTAGCCAGTGCTGTATAAATAGAATTATATTTTATCTTGGAAAGCAGAATGGCAGATATTATAAAGAGGTGCTTTAAATGGACCTTCAACAAGCATTAGTGGCCCACCAGTTAATTGCTGCTGGAAGAGAGTGCATGATGATGATAGGGTGAATTCCAGCTGAGCTCAGAAGGGGTTAATCACGGAATGGGTTCAGCGCATTGTGTGTGATCACTTAGTAAGTTCTGCTTGGGAATCACTGTACATTATCTCCATTCTATGTCCTACAAGCTTGCAGAGATGTCTGCCTGACACCTAGTGGTAGTATTCCCAAGTCAGGCAAGGGATATGTTAAACTTAAAGCAGAACTTTACTCATGTTTGCCTTCTCCTCTTCCTTTTTACACTAGCAAAAATAAAAATGATTTAAAAACTGTTTTGAATATTTTTTTGTTTTTACTCTCTAAATCCTGGCCTAGGCTAGGATGACATTACAGCGCGCTGGCAAGGATAGAAACGTCGTGGGTCTCTGCCAGTGCTACCTGTGCATACACAACATCTGGCAGACTAGCTCCCGGGATGTGTGGTGTTACATCTCAGAAGTTGTTTGTGAGATGTCCCACGTGTGCGGCACGCCATTGGGGTCTGCCATGGTGCTGTCAGAGATCATATGGCAAGGGTTACTACTTTATCCCTTTAAACCCAAAACATATGAATTACAGAGGTTCTGAGGCTAATTTAATGAAGATAAGGCACCAAGTGAGTCTATTTACCACCTTAACCACTTACCCACCGGAGCCCTTTTTTACATTTGTTGTTTACAAGTTAAAATTTTTTTTTTTGCTAGAAAATTACTTTGAACCCCCAAACATTATATATTTTTTTCACACACCCTAGAGAATAAAATGGCAATACTTTTTATCACACGGTATTTGCGTAGCTGTCTTTCAAGCCCGATTTTTTTGGAAAAAATTCACTTTTTTGAGTTAAAAAATAAGACTACAGTAAAGTTAGCCCAATATTTTTGTATATTGTGAAAGAGGATGTTACGCTGAGTAAATAGATACCATACATGTTACGGTTGAAAATTGCGCACACTTGCGGAATGGCGACAAACTCCGGTACTTAAAAATTTCCATAGGCGACGTTTTAAAATGTTTTAACGGTTACCAGGTTAGAGGTGCAGAGAAGGTCTTTTGCTAGAATTACTGCTCACACTCTGGCGATCGCGGCGATACCTCACATGTGTGGTTTGAACACAGTTTTCATATGCGGGCGCAACTTACTTATGCGTTTTCTTTGCTACGCGAGCTCGCGGGGAAGGTGGCGCTTTAAACATTTTTTTTTTTAAATGTATTTTTTTTTTTTAGCACTATTCCTTTAAAAAAAAAATTCTGATCACTTTTATTGCTATCACAAGGAATGTAAACATCCCTTGTGGTAGTAATATATGGTGACAGGTAATCTTTATGGAGAGATGGGGGGTCTAAAAGATCCCCCATCCCTCCTTTGCACTTCACAGTATTCAGATCATCAAAAACTGTGATTCTGAATACTGTAGGTTTTTTTAAAACCGGCGCCGTTAGCTGCCGAGTAAACCGGAAGTGATGTCGCTTCCGGAATTTGACGAAGGAGACCCGATCTGAGCCGATTCCGTCTTCCTTCAGGTCTCCTCCTAGCTGGCAAACACGCCGGATCAGAGCTCCGGTCTCCCGGTGGGACAGTAGGCCGGAGAAGAGCGGCGGAAGGAGGTGGCCCGGGATAACGATTGAGTGGTTCCCGAGCCGGATCGGCCATTATCGCCTGATACCCGATTGCCCACTCTAAAAAATGGTGCCGGGATATAGCCTGCAGCTTCAGGCTATATCCCAATACCTCCACTTAAAGCAGCTGCCATTTATATACGGCGATTCATGTTAAGTGGTTAATCAGCCACAGAACCTGTGTAATTAATATGAGTTCAGTTTTAAGGGGATCAGGTGGCAACCCTACCTACAGCATGTCTGCACATGCACATACACCTGAAAGGGACTCACGGTATGTCTACCCATGTAAAGATGGCGGCACTAGAGAAGAAGGGTGAGGGGAGAACCTCTGCTTTAAATAAGACACCGCCAGAATTCATTGAGTACGAGGGTTTTCCAAAAGGTTTATTATATAAAAATGTGGAAACCTTTTGAAGACCCCTGGTATATATTATTTTTTTTTTGTATTTTTAGAAAGGGACCAGTGTTAAGCTGGCCATACACTAGTTTATGATTGAAAGTTAATACGAATATTTGTACATACTGTGACGTTATGCGAGGCACCACAATGGATGGACGATACTTGTAGCCTCGCATGCAATCATTTTTTAGGTGACTAGCGGGAGTCCGGCCCGGGTTTTGCCGGCCACTGTGGCAGAGCAGTTTCTGGCCCTGGCTTTCTGGTTCACTCAAACCCCTCTCTACCTGCATTTAATGATCAGGAAGAGATCTCACTAGAACTTGATCCTGGATCTCAGAGGGAGAAAGCTGAGAGAGCTCTGTGTGCTAATTTGGACTCCAAAAACAAGGCTTGCAATCTGCTTATGTTTTGTGGGTGTCGGGGACAGCCCCACACTGTATGAGAGGAATCTTTTTGTTTAGTGTAGCGCCAGACGGCGAGGTTTTGTTTTCTGTTTCTGTTTATGTTTTGATCTTGCAAACCTGTAAAAATAAACCTGGCAAGCCCCCAGAATTTAAAGAAACTGACATCCATGCTGACCCCCACAAGCTAATCTCCCACAGATGGTGGAGTTCAGCAAGGCAACTTTCAAAGATGGAGGAAATGTTGAAGGCCCTGCTGCAAGCTAATGCAGCCCAGCGGAAAACCAACCGACAAGTCGCAGAGGCCGCTGCAGCTCAGCAGGAAACCAGCCGCTGGGTCGCAAAGGCCGCTGCAGCACAACAGGCGGCTCATCAGGAGGCAACTCAGCAGGCCATTGCTGTTCAGCGAGAGGAAAGTTGCCAGGCTATCACAGCACAACAGGAGATGAACTGACAGTTGGCGGAGGCCCTGCTGGAGTTAAAGAAGGGGCCCGCACCACCCGTGACATTGGAACCAAAGTTGGTACATGTTTCTTACCATATACAGAAGATGACACCTGTGGGTGATGTGGAGGTGTACCTCACAACATTTGAAAGAGTCGCTCTTCAAGAAGGAAGGCCAAAAGAACAGTGGGTGGGACTATTAGCAGCATTCTTGACAGGTGAACCCCAAAAAGCCTATTTCGTTCTGGAAACAGATAAGGCCCAGGACTATGAGACTCTAAAGGCAGAGATACTCGCACACCTGGGGGTCACCGTGGCAGTCCGGGCCCAACGCGTGCATCAGTGGACCTACCGCACCGACAAGCCTCCGCATTCACAGATGTTCGACCTAGTTCACCTTACCAGGAAATGGCTACAGTCAGAGACTTTGCCAGGTCCCCAGATTGTGGAACGCATGGTCATTGACCGCAATCTATGGGCGCTTCCTGCTGCTTTGAGGAAATAGGTCAGCCATGGGGACCCCAAAACTGTGAGCCAACTGGTGGACCTTGTTGAGAGATATACAGCTGCTGAGAACTTGTTGCACCCATCTGCGCCCCACTCCAATGTGTCTGGAGGTAAAAGATCACCCGGTGGACCCGGTAAGACTGTTCCAGTGTTCAGGGGCTTGGGGAAATTTGATAAGACTGATACAGCTAAAGAGACTGGGGGCTCTAGACCTGGAGACTGACCAAAGAAGCCAGGAAGGTCTTGGGGACCCTTGAGAGGACTGGGAATAGAACACATACAATGCTACTGATGCCATGCATTGGGCCATATTGCTGCCAATTGCCCCTGAATGATGAACCCATGCAATGCGATTATACTTATGGAAGGGGAGACTGATGGCAGGACCGAAGAAGGAGGAGACCCTCTTCCTTTTCCTGTACTGGCTGGGGAGCTAGAGGAGCTGTTAAATAGCTCACAGCGGGGGGGCTAATGACCCAGACAATGTCTCTTACCCTGACGGTGAGCATGAACCGAATGTAGTACCTGACTTAAAGGTCCGGAGAGAGGACTTCTGTGCAGAACAATTTTATTATTAAATTATTAAAAATAATTTGTTGTATCAGGTGGTGAAACACGGAGAGGACGTAGTGGAACAGCTTGTGGTTCCCAACCCTTCCGCAGGATGGTGCTAGATCTGGCCCATGGGCATGTAATGGGGGGACATCTGGGTATGGAGAAAACCAGGGAGAGAATAACCCAGAGATTCTTCTGGCCTGCGTTGTATGCAGAAATCAAAGAATACTGTGGATCATGCCCTGAGTGTCAAATGACGGCCCCGTCACCCCATTTTCGCAGTCCCCTTGTCCCATTTCCCATAATTGAAGTGCCATTTGAGCGAATTGGTATGGATCTCGTGGGACCAGTAGTAAAATCTGCTCGGGGTACCAGCACATCCTGGTGATCCTGGACTATGCGACCTGCTATCCTGAGGCCACACCCTTGTGGAATACCTCCACTGAGATTATCGCCAAGGAGCTGGCCCAGGTGTTTAGTTGGGTGGGAATCCCTAAAGAAATCTTGACGGATCAGGGTACCCCATTCATGTCCAGAGTGACCAGAGAATTGTGCAAGTTTTACAAAATCTCCCATCTCCATACCTCTGTTTACCACCCCCAAACTGACAGTCTGGTGGAAAGGTTTAACAAGACCTTCAAGAGTATGCTAAAAAAAAGGTGGATAAATGGTGGATAAAGATGGGCAAAATTGGGATTTTTTTGCTGCTGTACTTCATGTTTGCCATATGAGAGGTTCCGCAGATGTCTACAGGCTATTCCCCCCTTGAACTATGGTAGACATACCATGTCCCAGGGGGCTGCTGAATGTTGCAAAGGAGACGTGGGAAGGAGAGGCCACCCCATATAGAAGCGTCATAGAGCATGTCTCCTTGATGCAGGATCGAATCGCAGCTGTCCTGCCCCTTGCCCTGAGAGCATATGGAGCAAGCCCAGAGAAGGGTTTACAATCGGGGTGCCAAAACCCGAACTTTCAACCCCAGAGACAGAGTGCTGATGCTAGTCCCCACGGTTGAAAGTAAATTCCTGGCTAAGTCAGGGTCCCTTTGAGATTAAGGAAAGAGTACGGGAAATAAACTACAAAGTTTACCAGCCTGGGAAAAGGAAGCAGATTTACCATGTTAATCTCCTAAAACCGTGGAAGGACAGAGAGAGTTTATTGGCAGTGCCCACTCCCCAAAAGGACAGGTTACCCCTGAAACCGGATGTCCCCATAACCGAGTCCTTGTCACTGACGCAACAAAACGACGTTAAGGAATTTCTCAGTAAAAATAGAGATTTTTAAATGTAAAACCCAACCGAATACCTGAGGCTAGACGAGAGGCGGTGGTAAGAGAAATAAAAACCATGTTGGAGTTAGACGTGATAGAGGAGTCCCACAGGACCTGGTCGAGCCCTATAGCACTGGTCCCAAAGCCTGGTGGCACTATCTAGTTCTGTAATGATTTTAGGAAGCTGAATGAAGTGTCTAAGTTTGACGCATACCCGATGCCACGAGTTGACGAACTTGTGGATAGGTTGGGAGGGGCTCGGTACATAACAACCCTAGACCTAACTAAGGGATACTGGCAGATCCAACTAACGGAGTCAGCAAAGGAAAAAATGGCCTTCTCTACCCCTGAGGGGTCCTTCCAATACAAACAAATGCTGTTTGGTCTACATGGGGCCCCTGCATCCTTTCAGAGGATGATGGACAAGACTTTGAGGCCGCATCGGCCCTATGCAGCAGCCTATCTGGATGATGTCATCATCCACAGCCCAGATTGGGAATCACATCTGCTCCGGGTGCAGGCAGTAATAGATTCACTGAGGGTAGCAAGTTTAACAGCCAACCTAAAGATGTGTGCCATAGGTCTCGAGGAGGTCAAATATCTTGGGTATGTGATTGGTCGAGGTCTGATTAAGCCCCAAACCAGTAAGATCAAGGCCATTCAAAAGTGGCCCCAACCGGTGAACAAGAAACAGGTTCAGGCCTTCCTGGGGATTACAGGGTATTACGATGCTCCATCCCCGACTTTGCCATCCCTCTTACCGATCTGACAAAGGGTAGAGCGTCAGGAATGGTTAAGTGGAATCCTGCAGCTGAAAAGGCCTTCCAGAAATTGAAGCAAGCCCTTTGTGTACAGCCGGTGCTCGTGACCCCGAACTTCACAAAGGAGTTTGTTGTTCAACCTCCTCTGAGGTGGGACTAGGTGCTGTTCTGTCCCAGATCAGAGACGGCGAGGTGCACCCAGTCGTCTACTTAAGCAGGAAGCTTAATAGACATGAAAAGAATTATGCCATTGTGGAGAAGGAGTGCCTGGCCATCAAGTGGGCCGTAGAGGCCCTAAAATACTACCTGCTGGGAAGGTCATTCAGGCTAGTCACCAACCATGCCCCCCTTTAAGGATGTGTAACAACCAAGAGAAAAATAGCCAGGTGACTAGGCGGTTCCTGGCCCTACAGCCGTTTAAGTTCTCAGTGTAACACCAGGCTGGAAGGCTCCAAAATATTGCAGATGGTCTTTCCCGAGCCCACTGCATGGTCGGGACAGTTGCTCCGCCCCAGGGGCTTGAGCAGAGGGGGGATATGTGACGTTATGCGAGGCACCACAATGGACGGGCGATACTTGTCGCCTCGCATGCGATCATTGTTAGATGACTAGTGGGAGTACCGACCCGGGTTTTGCCAGCCACCGTGGCAGAGCTGGTTCCGGCCCATACTTTCTGGTCCACTGAAACCCCTCTCCACCTGCATTTAATGATCAGGAAGAGATCTCACTAGAGCTTGATTCTGGATCTCAGAGGGAGAAAGCTGAGAGAGCTCTATGTGCTAATTTGGACTATAAAATCAAGGTTTGCAATGTGCTTATGTTTTGTGGGTGTCGGGGACAGCCCCACACTTTATAGAGAGGAATCTCTTTGTTTAGTGTAGTGCCAGACGGTGAGGCTTTGTTTTCTATTTTTGTTTATGTTTTGATCTTGCAAACCTGTAAAAATAAACCTGGCAAGACTTTAAAGAAACTGACATCCATGCTGAATCTTTTCCCCTGAAAAGTGATCCTCATGAGCTAATCTCCCACAATACATTCATACGATAATTCTCAGGACGTTCAATGACTTGAAGAATACCATACAATAATACTTCAAAATTCAATTTGCTTTTAACATTTGATTTTGGAACGAATGCGCAATGCTACCTCCAAAGGAGCTGTTTTGTAATTTGGGTTCTCTGTTCTGCACCTTGACTCCAAGAACAACCTCAGCTCCTCAGTCCCAGGGTGATTGAAAGTTACTTATAGCACTTATAGCACTTGAAAGCACATATAAGAACACAAGTGTAGATACCTTAAACTCTGCATTGAATTAGCACCAGGAAATAGACACAAGACGTTTTAGTGGTAAATGAGCTCAATGTATTAGTACAGGTTAGAATAAATGGTGGTTTGAGCATAAATAAGCACACAGAAGGAGGGTTCAGACACAGTCCGCTGGACAGTATAATCCTTACGCCATGATAACTTAGAGTATAGTTCTGTACCACTAGACTGGGATTAACTTATGAATCAGGAAAGTTAGCAATAAACAGTGCATATAAGCATTAACTGCAATATGAATAATAATACTATATCTAGTATAGAGCACATTCTAGGAGAATCGCTAGGATATGGTTCAATGTCCCATGAGAGGTACCTCTTAGCATAGACAATAGGTAAAGGTCTCTGTGTAGCAGCTGTAAAGGGGCAGTCTTTTGTCATAACTCTTCAGCTGGCTAGTGTTGGGGCCCAATTGTACCAATTGTGGACATCTGAATAGGCCCAGTCAAGCCTGGGTGCAGCAATAAAGCTACTACAGGGTGGGCCATTTATATGGATACACCCTAATAAAATGGGAATGGTTGGTGATATTAACTTCCTGTTTGTGGCACATTAGTATATGTGAGGGGGGAAACTACGGATACTGGAAGCCTGTGCTAGCATTTCTCCTGCGGTGTTGCTATCAGTGTGTGAAGAGTGGGAGAAGAGGGTTGCATTGACAATCCAACACAATGAGCAGCACATTGAACACATTTTATAAGTGGTCAGAAACTTGTAAATAACTCATGAAAGAATAAAGTTACGTTAAAACCAAGCACACCAGTGTTTTTCTGGTGAAATTCCTAATAAGTTTGATGATTCACATGACCCTCTTCCTATTGAAAAAACAAACCTTGGATTCAAAATGGCCAACTTCAAAATGGCCGCCATGGTTACCACCCATCTTGAAAAGTTTCCCCCCTCACATATACTAATGTGCCACAAACAGGAAGTTAATATCACCAACCATTCCCATTTTATTAAGGTGTATCCATATAAATGGCCCACCCTGTAGATGGCTGTATGGTCAGTTCCTAATGCGCTACGTCTTTCAAGCAGCAGATAGTAAATACCCACAGCAGCGGCTCACCAATCCCAGCAATATTACAGCTCCCTATCCGGTCACACACAGCAATTAGTCCAGTCTCCGCTCTGCCCCCAGGTGACTCTAGTTGTCAGCACACCTGAACTCAGCACTCCTGCTCAGGCTGCCGTTATGCAGCAGTGGAGGTGCACACAGGACAGCGATGTGCACTCTCAGATTGAAGTAGACCTATCATGAAAAATCACAGTACACGTGAATCAGCAGGACATGCCAGCAGTTCCAAAATGCACATTTTTTAATAGAGAAAGGTAAACTTTTCTAAGATTCAGCATGTCACTTACAGCCTAGGCAAAGATGATGTGGTCACAGGCTACTTGGTGCATTGCGGTTGTTTGATATCAACAGGGACTGCACAAAATATGTTGTTTTTAAGCAGGCAAACTACAGTCAGGTCCATAAATATTGGGATATCAACACAATTCTAATCTTTTTGGCTCTATACACCACCACAATGGATTTGAAATGAAACAAAGAATATGTGCTTTAACTGCAGGCTTTCAGCTTTAATTTGAGGATATTTACATCCAAATCAGGTGAATGGTGCAGGAATTACAACAGTTTGTATATGTGTCTCCCACTTTTTAAGGGACCAAAAGTAATGGGACAGATTAACAATCATAAATCAAACTTTCACTTTTTAATACTTGGTTGCAAATCCTTTGCAGTCAATTACAGCGTGAAGTCTGGGACGCATAGACATTGCCAGACGCTGGGTTTCATCCCTGGTGATGCTCTGCCAGGCCTCTACTGCAACCGTCTTCAGTTCCTGCTTGTTCTTGAGGCATTTTCCCTTCAGATTTGTCTTCAGCAAGTGAAATGCATGCTCAATCAGATTCAGGTCAGGTGATTGACTTGCCCATTGCATAAAATTCCACTTCTTTCCCTTAAAAAACTCTTTGGTTGCTTTCGCAGTATGCTTCGTGTCATTGTCCATCTGCACTGTGAAGCGCCGTCCAATGAGTTCTGAAGCATTTGGCTGAATATGAGCAGATAATATTGCCCGAAACACTTCACAATTCATCCTGCTGCTTTTGTCAGCAGTCACATCATCAATAAATACAAGAGAACCAGTTCTATTGGCAGCCATACATGCCCACACCATGACACTACTACCACCATGCTTCACTGATGAGGTGGTATGCTTTGGATCATGAGTGGTTCCTTTCCTTCTCCATACTCTTCTCTTCCCATCACTCTGGTACAAGTTACTCTTGGTCTCATCTGTCCTTAGGATGTTGTTCCAGAACTGTGAAGGCTTTTTTAGATGTTGTTTGGCAAACTCTAATCTGGCCTTCCTGTTGTTGAGGCTCACCAATGGTTTACATCTTGTGGTGAACCCTCTGTATTCACTCTGGTGAAGACTTCTCTTGATTGTTGAGTTTGACACACATACACCTACCTCCTGGAGAGTGTTCATGAACTGGCCAACTGTTGTGAATTCTGTTTTCTTCACCAGGCAAAGAAATCTTCGGTCCTACACCACAGTTGTTTTCCGTGGTCTTCCAGGTCTTTTGGTGTTGCTGAGCTCACCGATGCGTTCTTTCTTTTTAAGGATGTTCCAAACAGCTGATTTGGCTACACCTAATGTTTTTGCTATCTCTCTGATGAGTTTGTTTTGCTTTTTTCAGCCTAATGATGGCTTGCTTCACTGATAGTGACAGCTTTTTGGATCTCATATTGAGAGTTCACAGCAACAGATTCCAAATGCAAATAGCACACTTGAAATGAACTCTGGACCTTTTATCTGCCCCTTGTAAGTGGGATAATGAGGGAATAACACACCTGGCCATGGAACAGCTAAGCAGCCAATTGTCCCATTACTTTTGGTCCCTTAAAAAGTGGGAGGCACATATACAAACTGTTGCAATTCTTACACCGTTCACCTGATTTGGATGTAAATACCCTCAAATTAAAGCTGAAAGTCTGCAGTTAAAGCACATCTTGTTTGTTTCATTTCAAATCCATTGTGGTGGTGTATAGAGCCAAAAAGATTAGAATTGTGTCGATGTCCCAATATTTATGGACCTGACTGTAAATCAATCAGATAAGAGGATTACAAGCTTATGTAACAGTAAGTAGGGCTGTCCCCATGTGCATATATTATTATACGCGATACAAAAAATAAATACATTTAACTGATCTCTTTTATATGTTTAGCAATAAAAACTGTTGAAAACACCACACATTTCTTTAAATGTTACCATAAAAAAATAGCCTCACCACCTCAATCACCCCTAAATGTAACCTAACATTTCAAATAGATGTAAATTTTTTTTTTTTTTGGAAAAAAGCCTGTTGCGAAAAAACTTAGTCCATATGTAGCACAGACCCCAATCTGGTATTGCAGTTTTGCCCCAGATTCTATTCCCTGTGAGGTACAAGGATGCCAGGCACTCAAGAACTCAGGAAATAGGCAGTGCATGTCTTATAGTAGTTTAATGCTGGTTAAACTTGGTTAAGGTATAGGGTGAGCCTTGGGAAACTCCAAATTGTGAAAAGTACAACAGAGGACCCTCTCTGGTTATAATTTAACTCTTCAGGCTGAACATCCATGTGACTAGTGGTAGATAGGGATGGGTGAACAGTTCGGCCCAAACATTTGCCTGTTCGGTCGTTCACCAGACACTTGAATTTGCAGGGTGTTCATCCGGTGTTCGCCCCGACAAACACCTTGCAATGCACTGAGCACTGCACAGTTCAGTTGGCGCCCTGATTGGGCAAAGCTTTGTGCAGAGTAAGCTGGTTGTTAAGGAGCAGGGCCGGGAAGCCGGCCACAGCGCCCTAAACAACCAATGAGTTATCAGCTGTCAATGGATTTCCCCACTGACAGCTGAATAATAAAAAAAAGTGCCGAAAAAAAAAGTGTGGAGTCCCTCCCAATCCATACCAGACCATTTGAGTCTGGTATGGATATGGAGGGGAACCCCACGCCGAAATAAAAAAACGGCATAGGGTCCCCCCCAAAATCCATACCAGACCCTTATCCCGGCATACAGCATGGCAGGTCAGGAAAGGGGGGCGAGCAAGCGCCCCCCCTCCTGAACCATACCAGGCCACATGCCCTCAACATGGTTTAAGGGACAAGGGTCTCTTCCCCACAACCCTGGGCTGTGGTTGTGGCAGTCTGCGGGCGGGGGGAGCTTATCAGAATCCTAAAGCCTCCTTTAACAAGGGGGCCACCAGATCCCGCCCCCCCTCCCCCTACGTGAATGGGTATCGGGTACATAGCCCTACCCATTCACCAAAAAAGTTTCAAAAAGTATTAAGCACAAGAAACAGTTTTTGACAATTCCTTTATTAAAAAGTAAAAAAATAGTCACCCTCAATGCAAATCCATGATCAATCACGCCACCCGCCGGACCCGAAAATTAAAAAAAAATAAAATGCTCTCGCCTCCTGGTAGGCCTCCCGCCGAATGCCTCCTCTGTGCTTTGAAATTTCTTATATAGGTAAGGGGCAGGGCCACCTGGCTATGTCACCTGGTGGCCCCACCCCCTTGTGACATCATGCTCAGAATGCACCAGTCTGTGACGTTAGAAGGGGGCAAGGTGAAGGGGCAGAGCCTCCCCTGCCCCAAAGCACTGGCCTGGGATGGTTTACGAGGGGGGGTGCTCGCACGTCCCCCCTTTCCTGATCTGCAAGGCTGCATGCCCGGATAATGGTCTGGTATGGATCTTGGGAGGACCCCACGCTGTTTTTTTTTATAATTTAGTGTGGGGCTCCCCTCCACATCCATACCAGTCCCAAAGGTTTTGGTATGGACTGGGGGGAGGGACCCACGCCAGCTTTTTATTTATTTTTTCAGCAATTGTAATTGCGAGTCATTTTTAAATGGGATTTGACTTGTTTTTTTTCCTTTAGAAATGTCATTTTTGCTGCAGAATGTTTTATGCATGCTACAGATGTGCCACTTTACAGGCATATTAACCCCCCCCCGGAACTATATTTAAAGTAATTTTTCATTTGTATTGTTGCACTTTAAGCATAATTAAAATCATTGCTCCTGAAAAAACTATAGTTTTTCATTTTTTTTATTGATACATGTCCCCCAGGGCAGTACCCAGACTGCCATACCCCTTTTATGTCCAATTATTTGCGTATAAGCCTTTAAAATGGGCACATTTGATTTTTCCTGTTCGACTCCCATAGACTTCAATGGGGTTCGGGTTCGGAAGTTCTGCTGCGAATCAAAGAAGGGGGCATTCGGCCCATAGTGGTAGATGAGCACACAGTTCATTAAGCTCCATTATAAGCAATCCTAAGAAACCAATCTAGAATAGTCCCTCTAAGAGTTAAGCAAGAACAGTCACTAGGGTCCCTCTCATCTGACCTTTACTCACTGTGCCGTCTACTTGGATGCCTTCCTCCAGTACCAGCCAGATTCTGTACTGTGACCCTCCAGGCCAGATTCTCAGTGGACTTCCTCCAAAACTGATCTCAGCAACTTTAGAATTAGGTCCTCCGATTCTCCCTAAACTGGGACCTCGTTGGCCTCTTGCGGACTTCAGATTAGTGAACCAGAGGGCCCCAGCCCTCCAAGCTGGGTCTTCTACACCAGGACAAGGACCCTGCTATTCCAGGCTCCAGCCTATTTATATACACCTCAGCACCTAATTGGACATTCTTCTTCCCAGAGACCGGCTGAGGATATATGAATATGCAAGTCCAGGGTTTGCCTCTTCCAACCCACAAAATTATAGAATTCATTACAAAACAAGGGGAAATAGCTGAGCCTGCAACTAGCAGAACCCAGAATAGCCAAAAGCAATAAAAACTTTGCTCCACTGGCTACAGAGGAGCCAAAAATTGAATTTACCTTAATCCTACTAAAAACCTAACTAGGAGGATGCTATACATAATTTACACACACAATTGAATAAGTCCCTGCAGTGACTTCCTGTCCCTATGACACAACAGGATGTGAGAGAAAATCTCCCCAAAGTGAGGGGAAATTAATTAGACAGTTGTCACCAGAACAAGTGCTCCCATTGGAAGATTTCCTCTCACCTTCTGTTCTTATGACAGCTCATTTTGAATTTTCTATCACTTGATTTCTGAAGACAATGGCCACATGACACGGGAGTGAGAATCTGCACCATGGGGACAAAGACAGCAGTACAAACCTGGAAAAAAAAAGTTTGGGTCCTTATAGACACTTTAATTGCAAGAGCAGATTTTGTTGGCCAGTGCAAGAAATTAGCATTATTCCGCTGTCACTATTTTTGAGATACAAGAATATCAAGATGGGTTGGACACACAGACCATTGCAAACATTTGTGCCAGCACCGGATTTGCAATTAACTGAAGGTCCCAGCAAACTATAGAAAAGGTCACATACATTTTCATTTGTTGCAAAGGCCAGGATCAATCATAGGAGAGAAGTTTTGATTTCTGGTTGCAAAGTAGCAAAATCAAAGGTAGTCTACTTTATCTTTCCCACCATCTTAAGGTCATACCACAATACTATCAAGAACTGACCTGAGAATGAAGTCCATGTGAAAAGGATAGACCTGTAAAAGTTCAGGTGCTGACCTTCCCCTCACCAAGCTGGAAAATATAAAAAATGTCTTTGCAAAGCTTTTATTATAAGTTCAGATTGAAGTGAACAAAAGACGTATAAACCTGAAATGATATTTAATTCTGCTCTTACGTTTTTGAAACACAGAACTGTAAAGCTGGAAGAGAAAGATGACATGGTTAGGAAAAGTTGCTGAATGTCATAAAGTTAAAGCTGGACTCCAGCCTTCCCTTCAGTCTTGTACAGTTATATAGGTACCTCTCCTGTATTTAAATAATTTACTTGGATTTCAGCCTAACACTGTTAGCTTCTCACAGTGTGTATTAGAAGCTGCAGCAAGTCAGATGGAGCCCAGGGCCGGCTCTACCACTAGGCGGAGTAGGCGGCCGCCTAGGGCGCCTGGCCACTGTCGATCTGTCACTGGCTGCTCTGCATTGAGCAAGAGCTCACCCCCCCAGAGGCTGCTCTGCCTTGATCATGTCAGTGAAGTGGAGAGGTGGAGAGGAGAGCCGCAGCTGGCAGCACCACCCCCCCCGGAAGCCGCTGTGCATCCTGGCATGTTATGCATGTCCCTACAGTCACTGGCCAGCACCATAGCCACCCCCACGTAGAGGGCGCTGTGCAGGATGCATCCTGGCATGTCATGGGACATGGAGATCAGAGGCTGAACGGCACATTGTGAGACACAGATGAGGCTGTATTGATTGGCGCTGGTGAAGCTGTGTTTGATGGGCACAGGTGAGGCTGTATGGATGGGCGCTGATCAGGCTGGGCAGGGAAAGGGTTGGGTCAAGGGTGGAGCCAAGGGGGGTGGCAAAATGAGGTTTCGCCTAGGGTGTCAAAAATCCTTGCACCAGCCCTGATGGAGCCCGTCTCAAATCTAGCATCATCTAGCCTATTGACATCTGGAAAAGATAAGTATAAAAACGCTAAAAAATACTATTGAGGGGCTCCATTGCTAAAGGGGGCTTCAAATCATTATTATTGCATAGCTCCCAACTGTCCTTGATTTCGAGGGACTGTCCCTGATTGGGAAGAAAGTCCCTCTGTCCCTCTTCCCTCCTTATTTGTCCCTCATTTTGGTCTGATCTATATAGTTGTATATAAAATGCACTATTTATGTATCAAAAAGTGTTTTACAGTGCTAAACCTTTCTTCCAATATCTAAATTGCTGCCTTTGTAAATGTCAAAAGCCAGTATAAAGCAATAATAGTGGTTAAAAAACACTTCAGGGTTTAACTATTTTTTTTTGTATAACTCCCCTTTAAGGGGGCGTAGCAGGGGGTGTGTCCTACGCCTACATATTTTTGCTAATAGGTGTCCCTTGTTCCCATCTCAAAAAGTTGGGAGTATGTAATTGGATGAAGCATGCCTCACATCCAGCATTATCTACTCCATAAGTGTCAAATACAAGGCCCGGGGGCCCAATCCGGCCCTGCAGGCCATTCCATGTGGCCCTCGCACCTTTCCTGTGGAAACCCCCTATTTGTTGCCCTCACCTTGTTTCAGCAGTCAGCAACAGAGAGGAGTACAGAACTCCTCCACCAGGTTCTGCGCTTCTCCACCCACCCACCCCACCCCCCCCCACCCCCATCTCAGGAGTCGGCAGCTGATCCTGTGCCTCTCTGTGCAGCCACAGCACTGACTCCTCTCCACTTTCCCTGGTCTCAGCATTCAGCAGCCCTCCTCAAGTCCTCCTCCAGATTCTGCACTTTCTGCTTCCCAGCTCTGCCCCTAGCTTCTTCCCCGCAGCAGCACAAGGTAAGAAGGTGCAATGTGATGTAAGGGAGGGTGGGGGACTCTTGACTTCTGATAGCAAGGAGGGTCTTGACATCTGGTGTAAAGGGAGTGAAGTGCTCTGGGCATCTAGTCATACAGATACAACCGGCCCTTTGAGAGCAATTATAATGCTGATGCGAAAATGAGTTGACACCCCTGATCTACTTCATTCCTCTCTTCCCTGACTGTTCTTGGCCCACCCCTTTCATCCATTAAATGTCAGTTCTTTCAATCATGGAGGCCCAGCATCACATGTGGGCATTACCAAGGGTGGCCTGCGGGCAAAGGTAATCTGTCTAAGAACAGCCAATCCTCCAGACTAACATCCACCTGTAAGCGGGTGCTTACAGTGTGGTACAAAATGTAAGTGTTCTTTCATTTTATAAAATTTTGTGCTAGAGTATTGTGTTTCTATGCAAACTCATGATATTCATATGCTGCGGGTGTATCATGCTTTAGTTAGCAGGTGCTCAGGGTGAGAAGGGTTTTCCTGTATCTAGACTCTTTCCTGGGCTTTCTGAGTCCTGCCATCTGCTGCCACATATACTTCAGGGGAGGGCTCAGAGCATGGAAGAACTGCCACATCATATTCAGTATCTCACAAAAGTGAGTACACCCCTCACATTTTTGTAAATATTTTATTATATTTTTTCATGTGACAACACTGAAGAGATTACACTTTGCTACAATGTAAAGTAGTGAGTGTACAGCTTGTATAACAGTGCAAATTTGCTGTCCCATCAAAATAACTCAACACACAGCCATTAATGTCTAAACCTCTGGCAACAAAAGTGAGTACACCCCTAAGTGAAAATGTCCAAATTGGGCCCAATTAGCCATTTTCCCTCCCCGGTGTCATGTGACTCATTAGTGTTACAAGGTCTCAGGTGTGAATGGGGAGCAGGTGTGTTAAATGTGGTGTTATCGCTCTCACTCTCTCATGCTGATCACTGCAAGTTCAGTATGGCACCTCATGTCAAAGAACTCTCTGAGGATCTGAAAAAAAGAATTGTTGCTCTACATAAAGATGGCCTAGGCTAGAAGAAGATTGCCAAGACCCTTAAAATGAGCTGCAGCATGGTGGCCAAGACCATACAGCGGTTTAAAAGGGCAGATTCCACTCAGAACAGGCCTCGTCATAGTTGACCAAAGAAGTTGAGTGCACGTGCTTGGCGTCATATCCAGAGGTTGTCTTTGGGAAATAAACGTATAAATGCTGCCAGTATTGCTGCAGAGGTTGAAGGGGCTGGGGGTCAGCCTGTCAGTGCTCAAACCATACACCACACACTGCATCAATTTGGTCTGCATTTGGTTCAGATGGTGTCAAGCGTGTGTGGCGGCAACCAGGTGAGGAGTACAAAGAGCGTCATGGTCTGGGGCTGCATGAGTGCTACCGGCACTGGGGAGCTACAGTTCGTTGAGGGAACCATGAATGCCAACATGTACTGTGACATTCTGAAGCAGAGCATGATCCCCTCCTTTTGGAGACTGGGCCGCAGGGCAGTATTCCAACATGATAACGACCCCAAACACACCTCCAAGACGACCACTGCCTTGCTAAAGAAGCTGAGGGTAAAGGTGATGGACTAGCCAAGCATGTCTCCAGACCTAAACCTATTGAGCATCTGTGGGGCATCCTCAAACGGAAGTTGGTGGAGCGCAAGGTCTCTAACATCCACCAGCTCTATGATGTCGTCATGGAGGAGAGAAAGAGGACTGTGAAGCTCTGGTGAACTCTAATCCCAAGATGGTTAAGGCAGTGCTGGAAAATAATGGTGGCCACACTAATTATTGACACTTTGGGCCCAATTTTCACATTTTCACTTAGGGGTGTACTCACTGTACAGTCACTACTTTACATTGTAGCAAAGTGTCATTTCTTCAGTCTTGTCACATGAAAAGGTAGAATAAAATATTTACAAATATGTGAGGGGGGTGTTCACTTTTGTGAGATACTGTAGGCCTACTGGATCATGTGCCCCCCACCTTCCTTCTGGGTCACCCTTCTGAGATCCTCCGCTGATATTCCTATTCTCCTCTGCAGCATGTTATTAACTGTCAGCAGGCAGCCGCTCTGTCTGTATGTAGTGTCAGAGGAGGCGGAGGACTGTGTTCTGACTGTCGACGGAACAGAAGCAAACATCCCCTGCGCACCTCTACGATCAGTGACCTGCTATCTGTCTTACCAGTCTGAGTGATTGTTGTTGTCCATCCTATGGTCCTAGACTCCTAGTACAGCCAGCTCTGCCTCTCTGCCCATACGTGATTCTATCCTATAATGGATCATGTGACCCCCTGATCCCACCCCCTGTCATAGAGGCCACTCTCCCTCCCGGCCTGTCCTGACTATAGCGCCTACCAGATCGGAGTAGTGGGTGCTGGCAGTGGCGCTCTGGACTTGGTGACAGCTGGACACACCCAGGCAGGGTTTGAACCCCGGACCCAGTTTGTGAGTGAGTCTGTCACTGGTATTGTATTATTGTGTGCATATAGACTGATGTGACTGTCCACCACACCGTGTGTGCACCGAGCACATGACCTGGATGTAAGGGTTCCCCCCCCCCCCTGGTAGGCTGCATTAATGGCCACTGGTGAGATGACATCGATGGGCACTGGTAAAGCTGCATTTGATGGGCACTGATAAGCTGCATTTGATGGGTACTGATAAGGCTGCATTTGATGGGCACTGGTGAGGCTGCATTTGATGGGCACTGGTGAGGCTGCATTTGATAGGTGCTGGTAGGATGCATTTGATGGGCACTGGTGAGGCTGCATTTGATGGGCGCTGGTAGGATGCATATGATGGACACTGATCAGCTGCATTATATGGATTTAATTATTTGATCCAAAAGCTGGTTTGGGGGGTGGGGGACTGTACAATTTCCAAAATTAGCTGGTCTAGAAAAGTGTTGAATGGCAAATAGTAGTATACATTAAAAAGGTGGGGTATACATGGGCAGGGGGACAGCAAAATGAGGTTTTACCTAGAGTGTGAAAAATCCTTGCACCAGCCCTGAACCATTTAATGCCTGGTCTAAAGTTATTCAAAGGGGGGCATGCAGGGAAAATCACAAACAGGGCTTATATAACAAGGGGATGAAGAGGAAGTAAAAGAGAGCCACCATTGAAGAGTTAATTATGCAGAGGAGTTGGTGGAGATGCATCTATATTGCCATTGCTATGGGTAATCAGTGATTGGTGTGAATGCGAGAGCAGCCAGCCAGCACCTGGCATGGGAGATGGTCGCTCTGGTAGTGAGGGGGTTGGTGAGCTCGACCCCTTCCCCAGCAATTGGTACCCCATTCACAGAAGCAACATCACGGCATATGGGAGTGAGGTGATAATCATGGCTATGCCAGTGAGTGGACAGGCCCTACGGTGTCCCCTAGGAATTGCTGCATTCATAAGAAGACAGTGTACAGTGACATGGGAAAAGTGCTTAACTGTGAACTGTTCAAGTCTATGGGAATTGATTTATGGCGTTTTTATTATTATTTATTTTTTTTACTAGTAATGGCGGCGATCTGTGATTTTTATCCGAACTGCGATATTTCAGCTGTGATGTCGGACATTTTTTACACTTTTTTGGGACCAATGACATTTATACAGAAATTTAAATGTCCACTGATTTCTGTATAAATGTCATTGGCAGTGAAGGGGTTAACACTAAGGGCGCAGTGAAGGGGTTAAGTGTTCCCTGTGTGTGTTCTAACTGTGTGGGGGCGGGGTTGCCAGGGACATAACAGATCTAACTGATCCTGATCACAGGGATCAGTAGATCTGTTATGTCCCGTCCTAGTCAATCTAGACAATACAGGGACCGTTGGGGCGGGGGTGTGTCAATCTTGTGTGTGTCCCTTGTGAATTGGGGAAGTGACGCGGGAATCACAATTGGGGAAGTGACGGTTACTGTAAATATGTCTTTAGTCACCTGTAAATTTAAAGACATATTTACAGTAACCAGGGTTTTTTCACATTTTTTACAGGCTGTAGTGTCGACTTTATAGCGTCAAGCCTATTTTTAGTGTCTAGCGGCGGTAATGATCATTTTTTTTATTTATTATTATTTTTGCGGTATTTAGTTAAGGGTATCTGAACTTGTCAAGTGTCAATTCGTGAAAAGGGTACAGTGACATGTGACAGAAGAATACTTACGT
>BLSH010426738.1:139601-150372 GCA_018402905.1 Glandirana rugosa | reverse complement strand
CTTCACGGACGTCTACCAAAACTCAAAGTGCTTCTTACTCCCCCCGTAGACTTACCCATATCGGACGTAAAACATGTTGTCAGCTCCATCATCCCCTACAGTAAAATCACAAATAACGACTTCTTGACATCATCCTCTCACCAAATCCTAGTGTCCTACAAGGTTTGACTAGTCATCGTTGTTATCCTCCGGTTTGATGGGAGATTAGGATGTCCATTTTCCCTTACCGGTCTATAGGTCCTGGGGTATCGTTGTCAGGTATACCGGTGGAGAACGTGAATTAAAGCACTTACATGCACTTTTAATAGATGACTTTGTGAGTTGCCATGCTCTAGATTTTAAAGATGTTATTAAAATGTTTTACAGTCTGCATTTAGAAGCGCCTCTGTCCTTGTTTATCTGTGGAGGCTGGGTGGCAGAGAGCTCCTGGGATACTGTGAATAAAGACGTTGCTGGGGACTATTAATTGTGCAAATGCCAGAAGGAAATTAAGTGCAAGAGGTGGCCATATGGACTGTTGCTATGGGGTCCTGGATATCTGGCCATTCCCTTTTACCTGTAGGATTAGAGGGTAGTTTGGCCTCCTATTGTTGCTACTGATCAGTTTGGAACATCCTGTGATCCTAAACCACTCTCCTACTACAGTTCTTCAGCAATAAACACTAAAATGACATCCCCTACTACCTCGACTGTTGTACAAAATGCAGGCTATACCCATTCAGATGCCCCCCTCATTCTTCGTGAAACTCAAAACCATCTGCAGGCACTTCCTTTGGAAAGGTAAAAGCCCTCGGACCAGTTGATACAAACTTGTCCTCCCAAAGGCAAAAGGAGTTATTAGCCTGCCAGACTTCCAGCGTTACCACATAGCTACACATCTAGCGAGGATAGTAGTTTGGAAAGTCCACTTCCACTGTAAAAAATGGGTTCAAATTGAGCAGTTGCTCTCCGAACCCAACTTAGGCAACATCCCGTGGCTCCCCAGAAAAGATATCCCCATAGAGCTCCTCTCCCACCCACTCATAGGCTCGACTCCACACACTTTCTACGTAACTTGTAAACGCCATGCTGTTTCTAGCATAAACAGCCCTGTCACCCCTCTAAGAGGGAACCCAGACTTCCTACCAGGTCTTTCAGGGAACATCCTAAAAGATGAATGGCCCCACGATCAATTACAAGCCAGACATTTCTTCCAAAAGGGGAAGTTCTTTCAACACCAAGATTTGGAAAAACAGTCTAATACTTCCAAATTCCGGCTCTGGCTATACCTTCAGATCAAACATTTCCTGAACCACCCAACACGCCGCGAGAAATACTCCCAACCCCCGACACCATTTGAAGCACTTTGCACAAACTCCTCTCCACAAAGTCATGTCATCTCCGCAATCTACTGAGGCCTTTTTTGGAACTCTGGTTCTATCATGCACACCACTCACAAATACTGGGAAGACACACTCCTGAAAGAGCTTGATGAAACAACCTGGGAGCGGGTCCACCTACTGATCCACAAAAGCTCACTAAACGTGAATATCCAGGAGAACGGCTATAAAATATTTACCAGGTGGTACAAAACACCTGAAGGGTTACACATGCTTATGCCTTCGATCCCCGACACATGTTGGAGATGCGAAAAAGAGGTAGGCTCTCCCCTCCATATCTGGTGGTCTTGCCCTGCCATTCAGCCATTCTGGCAAAAGGTCGACTCCTTCACAAGCGAAATCTCTTCTCTACCCCTGGAATTTTCCCCTTCTCAGTACCTTCTGCACTTGTGTGACATACTGAGGAAAAGATACCATAAATCTATAGCAGTTCATATGATCAATGCCGCCTCTGTATACCCAACCACTGGAAGTCCACAGAATCCCCATCCCTGAAGGAATGGATATCAAAACGCAACCGCATAAACGAACAAGAGGAACTGATTCATATATAAAATGATCGCTCGCATGCATACGCCAAGACCTGGGACCCTTGGCTGAAATTCACTCAATCCCAATCCTATCGGGACATCACATCGACCATCCGGTCCAATGCATAATCATGGAAATTGCAACATCACTATAGCTATTCTATTGCCCTAATCCTGCTCTAACATATTCATTATTTCTTTTACACCCTCTCTTACAACCACCCTTCCTCCCCCCCTCTCCCCTCCCACCCCCCATGACATCCCCTAGAGTGAACCTGAATTGTCGGTATGTGTGGGACTGAGCTTGTGTGACTGGTAGCCTCTGTACTATTTTGGGAGACCTGGGTAGATTCTAAGCGGCCCCCTTCGGGGGTAAGAGCAACACATGGGCTCAGCATCATCAAGCAGCCCAGGCTCACAGCATAATGCAAAATAAAACAGCACACATGCCTCACGATGTGATTGCCATTCTATCTTTCTCCATGCCTTCTCCTGCCATTATACTGTATGCAGTATTGAACCCATTCTGGAAATGAAGAAGAGGGCTACTGTCATCCAGTAACCACCTAGAACAGGGATCTTCAAACTACAGCCCTCCAGCTGTTGCGGAACTACAGATCCCATGAGGCATTGTAAAACTCTGACATTCACAGACATGAAGAGGCATGATGGGAATTTTAGTTCCTGAAAAACTGGAGGGCCATAGTAGGTAAAGATTAAAAGAACCCCTGTCAATTTTTTGTTGCTGTCTGTGTCCTGATGGCCATTTTCACATGGACTGAATATGATGGGAACATTCCAAATTTGGAGTTATCACCACAACAGGAATCGGAAGGGAATCCTCCAACCAGGACAATTGTTTCAGTGAAAACTGTGTACGAAGTGATCAGCTTCACATTGGAATAATATCCTCTCATATTCACACTCACTAATATCCTTGAGACAGGAAGTGATGGAAAACCTTCCCATTGAAACACAGACAGCAAAAAAGAAAGAACTTGACAGGAAGTTTTAACTATCTATCCTATCCAAAACTTTAAAAAGTGTTGGCTTCACATAGGAACCCTGGGTTATTGCTAGGCTGTAACCAGCCTGACCATCAGTCATGTACCTGGTAGAGGCTGAGCTGATGGGAGGGCTTCTCTAATACCTCTCATCCAAAATCCCTTTGAGTTAGTGAAGGATGATGTAGGAGGACAAGGAGTGGCATGGTTGACTGTGGTCATTCCTGACATATTGGGTGGTTAGACAATGGTCTGGATACTGCTAGGTTGCTCAGACTGGAACTTATGCAGAATGGCAGCACAGGGGTGGAATTTACAGGCGCAGGAAGCAGAGCTGCAGTAAAGAGGCGCCAGAGTAAGTAACAAATTGTAAGGCAAGAGCGGAGTCAGATGTCAAACACAGGATAGCAGTCTGCAAAGAAACTGACACTTCCAGGGGTGTCAATTTCCTGGCTCCCCTGCAGTTCTCCTGACTGCCCCAATATTACATAAGACTTTAAAAGATAAAAAACATTTTTTTCTGCACTACTTATCTTCAAACCAGAGCTGTCCTCTGTGGTACTTCTTTTCTATCACTAGATGTTCCCAGACTTTCAGCTTGAATCGTAGAAATACAGAAAGAAGCGCCAGACCAAAACTGAAATAAAGAGTGCAACATCATTTTAATTGTTGATAACAAAGTCATATAAAAACAGCCAACATGTCTAGGGGGCAACACCACTCCGCCTTTATCAAGGCCCAACACAGGACAAAACCTTATTGGAATTTGAGAAAAATAACTTTACAAATCTATATTTGAACCAATATTAAACTCTCTTTATGGAAGGACAATTTGACAGTGGTGGCAAAGCAGCAAGGTTGAATTAACTAACTTTCTTTGAGCCCAAACTGCCACGTATCCATCCCGAGCCTGTGACTGAAGAGTGAAGGAGAAGCAGCATAGTGATGATCCCATGTCTCGGTCACTCTTCTCTCTCCTCCTATCAGTATGGTCCTTGTCGTCATATTAAATGATTGTCCCCTTTTGCTGTTTCTTCCTCTCCCATTCTGTATGGGGACTGCAAGAGGCATTATTGATGTATAGGGAAATACAGACCTTCACTAATTTTGTCTTTTAAATCTTTAAATTTCCATAGAGTACATCTAACAAAGACTTTACTAAAAATGAAAGTGCTCCTTTAACTTAATTTATCAAGTGTCTTCAGTGAAACAATTTGATTATTTCTTATATCCTCCTTAAAAATATAACCAGAACCTCAGTCCTTACAAATGACTAAGTCCGTTCTTCTTATTAAACCTTTAAATTCCATTTGGAAAAGGGAATGTAGGGATTAAGGCTTAAGTAACTCCATAAAATTATAAGATCAATTTCATCACCCAGTACAAATCCCCAAGTTCATCTAAAACTCTCTAACCCTAAAAAAAAGTATTGCAACCTTGTTCTAATCAGAGGAGATGTGTGTTCTGGATGAGGACAGACCAGCTAAGTCCTTGAGCCATCCTTCTCGGCGCATCTGAAAAATTAATTCCTTCTCAGAAATAGTCTCATGTTTCTGCTAAAGAGAGAAAAGCTTTCTGATGTCCAGTGACGGGATTACCAAGTCACCGCTTAGGTTAGAGGAAGATTTTTCATTTCTCATCAAGGAAAATCAATTGTTTTAAGTCACTCTCAAAATAATATCTTCTGACAGCACGTGATCTATATTATTATTATTATATTTTATTTTATCTGCGATGGAGGAAAGGAAGTAAAGAGGATCAGAGGTGGTGATGGAATATGATAATCTTGCACACTCACACATCAGTATTTGGCTAAGTAATTCCAGATAAATGGAGGATTTACATATTTAAGATTAAGGGAGGGGGTGTGCCAGTGCAAAAACACTGCAATAAAATCTCATAGAAATGTATGTTACAACAGTGCATAGGACGGTGGGAGAATAGTGCAAGTATGTGTAATACTTGTACATAAAAATAGTAATAATACGTTGATAGCAATTCTACATCTTTGACATGTTTAAATCTGCATATACAGTATCTCACAAAAGTGAGTACACCCCTCACATTTTTGTAAATATTTTATTCTATCTTTTCATGTGACAACACTGAAGAAATTACACTTTGCTACAATGTAAAGTAGTGAGTGTACAGCTTGTATAACAGTGTAAATTTGCTGTCCCCTCAAAATAACTCACACACAGCCATTAATGTCTAACCCACTGGCAACAAAAGTGAGTACACCCCTAAGTGAAAATGTGCAAATTGGGCCCAATTAGCCACTTTCCCTCCCCAGTGCCATGTGACTCATTAGTGTTACATGGTCTCAGGTGTGAATGAGGAGCAGGTGTATTAAATTTGGTGGTATTGCTCTCACTCTGTCATACTGGTCACTTGAAGTTCAACATGGCACCTCATGGCAAAGAACTCTCTGAGGATCTGAAAAAAAGAATTGTTGCTCTACATAAAGATGATCTAGGCCAGGGGTAAGCAACCTGCAGCCCTCCAGCTGTTGCAGAACTACAAGCCCCATCATGCCTCTGGGAGTTATTGTAACTGCCAGGCTTGCAATGCCTCATGGGAAATGTAGTTCCACAACAGCTGGAGGTCCGCAGGTTGCCTACCCCTGGTCTAGGCTATAAGAAGATTGCCAAGACCCTGAAACTGAGCTACAGCATGGTGGCCAAGATCATACAGCCATTTAACAGGACAGGTTCCACTCAGAACAGGCCTTGCCATGGTCGACCAAAAAGTTGAGTGCACGTGCTCAGCGTCATATCCAGAGGTTGTCTTTGAGAAAGTAACATATGAGTGCTGCCAGCATTGCTGCAGAGGTTGAAGGGGTGGGGGGTCTGCCTGTCAGTTCTCAGACCATACGCCACACACTGCATCAAATTGGTCTGTATGGCTGTCGTCCCAGAAGGAAGCCTCTTCTAAAGATGATGCACAAGAAAGCCCACATGTTCTGTGGTCTGATGAGACCAAGATATTTTGTTCAGATGGTGTCAAGCGTGTGTGGTGGCAACCAGGTGAGGAGTACAAAGTGTGTCTTGCCTACAGTCAAGCATGGTGGTGGGAGTGTCATGGTCTGAGGCTGCATGAATGCTGCCGGCACTGGGGAGCTACAGTTTATTGAGGGAACCATGAATGCCAACATGTACTGTGACATACTGAAGCAGAGCATGTTCCCCTCCCTTCGGAGACTGAGCCGCAGGGCAGTATTCCACAATTATAAATACCCCAAACACACCTCCAAGATGACCACTGCCTTGCTAAAGAATCTGAGGGTAAAGGTGATGGACTGGCCAAACATGTCACCAGACCTAAACCCTTTTGAGCATCTGTGGGGCATCCTCAAACGGAAGGTGGAGGATTACATGGTCTTTAACATCCATCATCTCCGTGATGTCATCATGGAGGAGTGGAAGAGGACTCCAGTGGCAACCTGTGAAGTTCTGGTGAACTCCATGCCCAAGAGGGTTAAGGCAGTGCTGGAAAATAATGGTGGCCACACAAAATATTGATACTTTGAGCCAAACTTGGACATTTTCACTTAGGGATGTACTCACTTTTGTTGCCAGTGGTTTAGACATTAATGGCTGTGTGTTGAGTTACACTGTTATACAAGCTGTACATTCACTACTTCACTACTACTACATTGTAGCAAAGTGTCATTTCTTCAGTGTTGTCACATGAAAATATGAAGTAAAATATTTACAAAAATATGAAGGGTGTACTCACTTTTGTGAAATACTGTAATAATGCATGGCATCATAAGTTATTAAAAAAAAGAGAAGTGAAGAGAAGAGGAGGGAAAAGAGGGTGGTGGTATGCAAGAGACCGACTATAATGGAAAAGGAAGGGAAAAATAGGAAGAGAATAGAAAAGAGATGAGGGTAAAAGGGTAAGGGGTAATGGAATGGAAGTGAAGAGCATGGTGTTGCAAAGTTGCATCTGCCACTCTATGTTTCCTTTGCATCAGAAAACTCCAGAGGAAGCTTGTAAGTAGCAATAATGTAGATTTTGTCCCGTTCGATTTCTGAAGCCTGATCAGATGTAAATCCAAATCAATACAATTGCATATAACTTTAAATGATTGGCACCTTTGCCTATCAGGAATCACTGGTTTAAATTCCAAGCACGACACTACAGTGCCTTCAAAAAGTATTCATACCCCTTGAAATTTTCCACATGTTGTCATGTTACAACCAAAAATGTAAATGTATTTTATTGGGATTTTATGTGATAGACCAACACAAAGGGACACATAATTGTGAAGTGGAAGGAAAATGATAAATGGTTTTCAAAATTTTTTACAAATAAATATCGGAAAAGTGTGGTGTGCATTTGTATTTGGGCCCCTTTACTCTGATACCCCTAACTAAAATCTAGTGGAACCAATTGCCTTCAGAAGTCACCTAACTAGTAAATAGAGTCCACCTGTGTTTAATTTAGTCTCAGTATAAATATAGCTGTTCTGTGAAGCCCTTTGGGGTTTGTTAGAGAACCTTAGCGAATAAGCAGCATCATGAAGGTCAAGGAACAAACCAGACAGGTCAGGGATAAAGATGTGGAGAAGTATAAAGCAGGGTTAGGTTATAAAAAAAAATCTATTCACTGATTTTGTAGGGATATAATCCCTATTGATTTTCTAATAAAAACTATATTTGAAAAAAAAAAGATTCTGCCAGAAATCCAGTGCTGCCCTGCGTCCTTTGTGACATTATCTCAAACAGTGTTATCAGAAAGTGTGCTAAGCGGAAGAATCCTATAGGTTTATTACAAGACATGAAAGGAATCAAGAAGTTTGACTTTTGAGTAGGCTGTACATTTATAGTGTGCATATATAACCAAAACCTTTTTTAAGGTAGGGAAGAATTAAAAAATAAACTTTTAGTTTGATGTTTTGCTGTCTGTTTATTGGTTGGAGATCTTGTTCCAGAGATGCAACAGAAAGTGAGGAGTAATCACTGCATATGTAAGCCATACCAGAGGAAGTGCATAGCTTGCCACCATAGACCGCTAGGGCCCCCGTGAACCCCACCTGCCACTTACCACTAAAATGATAAGACTGACACACTTTTGGTGTGAAAATTGGTCATAGCGGCCATTTATTAACAATAAACATCATATCAACATTCCTTTAAAAAGAAATATAATAATAATGATAATGACCAGGGTTGCCGATCCTTGGAGGCACTAACGGACCAACAACAAATTTGTATCAGCGGAAACACTTAAAGGTCCACAGCCGCAGAACACCAAATTTCTGCTGACACCTGCATTTTCACCAATTCTCGTTAGCCCACTGTTAACTGGGATTACACAGAGCGCGCATACCATACACAGTTCCTTACTCTGATGTTACACAGTAAAATTTGGACCGCTCCAAGGACCCCAACCACCATGCTAAGACAACCCCCGACAAGTCCACCATTCACGGGGTGGGAGGGTGGGAAGTTTCTTCTTCATCCGTTTGCCCTGAAGTGCTCTCAGACCTTGCATCCCTACCTTAACTTTGGGCCTATCTAAGTTGGGGGAATTCCCTGCTTAGACAGTTTTCACCTGAACAATTGTCCCCATTGGGAGATTTCCCATCACTTCTTGTTCTGGTCTCAACTGGAAAACTTTGTATTTACCATTGCTTTCTTTCTCAGTGATTATGGTCAGCAGGGGAAATAAGGTGAACCTCCACACTGGGGACACAGACAGCAATAAGGCACCAAAAACAGAGCATATCAAGTTAAAGTGATTGTAAAGTCTCTTTTTTATATATAAAAATAATAAACATGTTATACTTACCTGCCCTGTGCAGTGGTTTTGCACAGGGCAGCCCAGATCCTCCTCTTCTCTGGTCCCTCTTTGGCTCTCCTGCCCACTCCCTCCAGCGAGTGCCCCCACGGCGAGCAGCTTGCTATGGGGGCACCCGAGCCGAGCTTCAGCACTGTGTGTCCATTCAGACATGGAGCCCAGGTTCATCCCCACCCTCTCTCTCTCCTGATTGGCTAACTGACTTTGATTAACAGCAACGAGAGCCAATGGTGCCACTGCTGTGTCTCAGCCAATCAGGAGGGAGAGTCTCGGATGGCCATGGCGCTCATGGACATTGCTGGATAGAGATGGGGCTCAAGTAAGTATTAGGGGGTGCTGGGGCGGCTGCTGCACTCAGAAGGCTTTTTATCTAAATGCATAGAACTTAAGGGTTCAGTTTTATTCTTTTGTTATAACCCAGATAGCAAGGATAACTTGGCACAAATTTGTGGCAGTGTTGAATTGCAATTCTGTTAACATGCTGCATGTTTTCACTGGCAAATTGTACATTTGCAGAGCACTTGAAGCACAAGTTCTAGTTGAAACTTTTCCAATTTGTAGCAAATTTGCGTGGCAGGTCTCTAGCAAGGGCAATGTTGCATTGGTGAGTCTACAGCAACAGCTCTGCAAGCCTACAGCATGAAAATTCAGCCACAGTGACCCCTGTGGTGGGATAACTATTGCACAACATAACTGAACCAGAACTTGCAGCAGACTTGCAGAATGTTTGCAAAGAAAGCTGATCAGTCATGCAGTGTGGACTTGCTGCAATTGTGCAACAAACTTGTGAAGCCTGGCAAGTCTAGCAATAACTTAGCAAGTCCTTTTCAAACTTGCAGCACAATTGCTTGCTATCTGGGGAAGAGCCAGTGTGTTTGGGGGGTTCAAAAAGCACCTCTTCATCAGGGTCTGTTACTGTTGGACAAAGTGTGTACTTGATTGAAAAAATTGGAAGGGTCTTGAGGGGTATTTGGTAAGGCTTAATCAGCATCTAGTGCAATCATAATAATTACCCATCAGTATCCCTTCAATTTTATAAGTTTAGTTCACACTTTAACCAACAGTTCCAAGCAAACGCATTGGATTTTTTTGACATAAGAGTATAAAAATAAAATTGAATCTGGACTTTCGTTTCTTGCAGACCAAGTTCCTACTGGAGCAAAAATCTGACCTTTGGCCACCAGTTTTTACTCAACCCAGCCTTCAGCCATCATTTCTGGAGTTGCTACCTAAGCAGAATTATTCCCTCTACACAAGGGGTCCCCAACCTATGGGCCGCGGCCCAACACCGGGCCGTGGAACCCCTATAGCAGGGCCGCGAGATGGAGCAGACTGTCAGCGGTGCGGGTGGCCGAAGAGAGATGACATCATCTCTCATTGCCCGCACCGCTGTTTTCTTAAAGGGGCGCGAAGGCTGCTCTTCACAGGACTGCAGCCGCGGCCTATGAGAGACAGAGAAAGTGACATCATCTCTCCCCGCCCACAACAATTTTCCCAGGATCCGCACTGAGGTCAGCCTGTGGAGAGCCTGAGGACGGCTGCCACCACATCTGGTGGCAGCTAACAGTGAAAATCTGCATCTGGTGGCAGGCAACGTGGCATCCTTATCTGGTGGCAGGCAAGTGGCATCCTCATCTGGTGGCAGGCAAGTGGCATCCTCATCTGGTGACAGGCAAGTGGCATCCTCATCTGGTGGCAGGCAATGGCAAGTGGCATCCTCATCTGGTGGCAGGCAGCTTGGCAAGTGACAATCCTCATCTGGTGGCAGGCAGCATGGCAAGTGACAATCCTCATCAGGTGGCAGGCAACGTGGCATCCTCATCAGGTGGCAGGCAGCGTTTCAAGTGACAATCTGCATCTGGTGGCAGGCGACGTGACAAGTGACACGCTTGGGGCTCCCACTGATTCTGAATTATGGTGAGTTGAATGATTTTATTTATATTACAATGTAATAATAGAAATAATGCGCTTCAGTCATCCTGACACCATAACAACCATGGTACTGGGATGATTGAAGCGCTAACACCAGCCATTACCCCAACAAACACGC
>BLSH010426738.1:115636-126091 GCA_018402905.1 Glandirana rugosa | reverse complement strand
TGTATTCTGGTTATTTTTTCCTAAAAATTATGTCTTTACAACCGAATGACTTTTCGTACAGGTACATGTCATATCAGTACCCGCAGGCGTCCATCCCCGTTCACGGGGGGAACCTTAGTACCTAGCGTTCCACAGGCGGTATCCACACACGTGCCAACACGGGTCCGTGCGTGTGGGATTAGTGGGCTCACGTCGCGTGTCTCACACTCGTCCACGACCCACGACCTTGTGAGAGGTACATGGTCGTGGGCCGTGTCCTTCCATCTAATGTGACACCTACCGTCGGCCGTCAGATCGTAGCCCTCAGTCGTGTGTGTTTGTGTTCCAGCACCCAGCACCTGCTCACACTCTGTGCGCTGCACTCGGGTGATTAGGGTGTGCGTGCCTGGGCACAACCGTGCACACACCTATGGCGGACACCTTGCGATCCATGATTCCAAGGGGGGCACTTGCCCCTACCTGCGGACGCCCATGACTATACTGTACATGGACATGCTTTTCAGTAAGCCAACATTTCTGTATTAAAAATCCTTTTTTATTGGTCTTATGTAATATTCTAATTTTCTGAGATACTGAATTTTGGGTTTTCACTAGCTGTAGCTATTCATTGAAATTAAAAAAAAGAAATATATCACTCTGTGTGTAATTAAGCCATATAAAATATACCAGTTTCACATTTTGAATTGAATTACTGAAATAAATTAACTTTTTGATGATATTCTAATTTTATGAGATATACCTGTAGTATACTATAGTTTATATCTTCATATTACAAAGAAACATTTGATACATGGTAAAGGATTTCCACAGTGTTATGGGTTATCTAAAAAGACAGTGCAGCAGTGCTCACCTGTCTTGAGGCTTGATTTGAGGCTCTGGCTGATTGAAAGCCATGGGATAGAGGGACAATCACTTTTATGGCTAACCTATGTGTGTAAACATTCAGCTTGAGCTATTGAGCACTGTAAAAAAAAAACAGACATATTACTGCAGGTGGTATGGAGACAGAGGAAAATGTGAAAAATGCAAACATTGGGAGGGAAGCTTAGCTCTAATAAGTAAAATGAAAACCCCAGCCATGGAGGACTTTACCCCTTAAATAGAAACTATAATGGTTTTGGTAAATTTTTTGTATTTTTTTCAATATTGCACCTGCGGGTGGCTGAATAGAACCCATAATGTGCATGTGCAATATTTTATATGTAACTTACTTAAATCGACAAGCATATGTTTAACCACTTGCCGACCAGCTCACGCAGATATAATGTGGCAGGTCGGCTCTTCTGCGTGAACCGACGTACCTGTACATCAGTCCATGCATGTGAGATTGTCCACCAGCTGCCCGCGATTGTTGTGTACAGAGGCAGAACGGGGATCTGCCTATGTAAACAAGACTGATCCCCGTTCTTCCAGATGACATGTCAGAGATCTTCTGTTTCCAGTGATTGGAAACAGCGATCTCTGTCATGTTCTAGGCAGCCCACCCCCCCCTACAGTTAGTACACACCCAGGGAACACAGTTAACCCCTTGATCGCCCCCTAGTGTTAACCCCTTCCCTGCCAGTGTCATTTATACATTGATCAGTGCATTTTTATAGCACTAATCAATGTAATAATGTCACTGGTCCCCAAAAAGTGTAATTTGGGGTCAGATTTGTCTGTCGTAATGTCGCAGTTCTGCTAAAAATAGGAGATCGCCGCCATTACCAGTAAAAAATAAATAAATAAATAAAAGTCCATAAATCTAACCCATAGTTTGTAAACGTGATAACTTTTGCGTAAACCAATCAATATATGCTTATTGCAATTTTTTTTTACCAAAAATATGTAGCAGAATACATATTGGCCTAAAATTATGAAGAAATTCGTTTTTTTACATTTTTATGGATATTTATTATAGCAAAAAGTGAAAAATATTGTTGTTTTTTTTTTTCAAAATTGTTGCTCTTTTTTTGTTCAAATAATAAAAAACGCAGAGATGATCAAATACCACCAAAAGAAAGCTCTATTTGTAGGGGAAAAGGGACATACATTTTGTTTGGGTACAACGTTGCATGACTGCGCAATTGTCAGTTAAAGTGACGCAGTGCAGTATCACAAAAAATGGGCTGGTTATGAAGGGGGTAAATCCTTCCGGGGCTGAAGTGGTTAATGTAGTACCTGCAACTAAAGCAAGGTCCAATTGTTTAGTGTGGCCCCCTCCCCCTTGCAGAAATTCTGCATAGGAAAAAAAACCCTGTGGCAAAGCACTTAGGCAAAGTTGTTGTCACTATAGTTCCTGCGTAGCACCCTCCTAGGTGTTGTAGGTGCAAGGATTAGTGTAGGATTTTGTTCCACTGCTCAACAAGAGAACTGCTAGGGAAATTCACATAGTTCTATGCTTAACAGAGAGCTGCAATTGTGTAGCCTGCTCTGTTTCAGCTGTTTTTTGGTTCTGCCTCTGGTTTCCTTTGTATCGAAGCAACCTAGGAAACTTCTAGATGAATATGTGTACGTTATGCAGAACGCAGCATGACTAATGATGCCGCTCCAGCCAATCCCAGGGACGGTGGCCCTGAGGGATGCTGGGAGAGGGTATTTATTCTTTGGACCCACTGATCACAAGGTCTTTCCTGGAGAGGAGAGCTCCAGTCTGGAAGTGGGCACGTTGCCTCTCCCAGGCACCTGATGCCATGCAGCCTCAGATGGGTGACCTGAGGGCCTGAAGTCAGAGAGAATGACCCTGGTTCTACAGAGAGCTGGCTGAGGGGGCTGTCCATTGAAGGTCTGGTCTGGTATCACTGGTATAGGGTGTCACTAGGAAGTTGGAAGGAGGCAACCAGCTATTAATGGGCATTTTGTGAGTACAGACAACCTAAAGGATCTATAGGCTTGTGCTATAGTCAGTTAAGGGTCCACACAAGGGAACACTGGCTTGTGTTCTTAAGAACTGTGTCAAGTTACTGCTGCTACTAAGGGACTTTGCTCAATCTTGATTTTACTTTGTTGCTACTGTCAAGAAGAAGTCTTTTATCTGCTTTCAGCAAGGACTTCACCAGAGCTTAACCAAAGAAATCAGTTAGATGTCCTCAGTTGTGAATAGTTCTATTTCTTGGAGTATCCCACTCCATTTCCCTTCCCTATCCAAGTTCTCCAAAAATAAAACAACAAAAACAACAACCCCTAGACTGATCATTGAAGACAACAAGCAAAAGTGTGTGCACCTGGCAGTGTACACCTACCGTGTGCCTGGCTGCAAGGAAAATGTGAGAAAGACCTGAGCAAAATACCAGCGGTTTTTATGGGGGTAGCGCTACACCTGCATAAAAAAAATGAATTTTGTAGTCCTGCCTGTGGTCTCAGTGCAGCTGTTTTTTTTTTCTCCATTTCTGACTTACAGCACTGTGTCTTTGTGTGGAGGCAGCCATTTTAATGGAGATGCAGGATTTTGCCTTTTCGTGTCAGAGCTGCTCTCCCTGATGACTGGCGATCTGTTGACTGGTGAGGTAATCATCAAGAAACAGTAGGTGAGATGGAGGAACCTTAGAATAGAATAGAATGAATGAAGCAGAAGCAGGGAGATCCTTGGAATGCAGATCTTCAGGTACAGCTTCCTCTCCAGTAAAGAGAAGAGTGAGCAGTAAAGTAGTGAGAGAGTCTGTAAGCAAAATCACAAGTCAAGAAGTACATTGCTATTTTTAGGGTGGAATTCAAGGCAAATTTTTTCTAGACATTTTCTGTAAAATAGAAAATCATAACTTTTTTTAATTTCAATTTTAAGGAGATCTCAACAGTTTCCTTTAAGGAGTTCCCCGCTGTGATTGCAAGGGTTTTCACTGTTAAGAGAAAGCAAAACCAACATGGGTGGAGTGGAGAAATTGCCTTGTAGACAATGTTTACTGTCTCCCACCTGGAAGGTGTATAGCATCATTAGCCAGGTTTTTGCATTTTCCACCTCTATGCAATTGTGACAAGGAAGAAGAAAAAATCTTGTTATCTACAGTTTGTAGTCCAAAGAGAGAATACCCTTGCTTTCGCTACCTATTATGATACAAGCCTAAACCTTAATGGTTTCAAGAACAGTTTGATGATTGTGGAAGAGACTTTCCAGTAAACCAGTTCACGCATTTCATATTCCTGATTGCGTGGATTCCAGTCTCCTTCAAAAAGTCGATTACTGCAATTCAACCCCATATGTCTTGTTCTCTGACCTCCACATCTCTACTTTCTTCCTCACCCCCCTTCTGCACAGGAGTGTGAACTACTAGAATCACTAACCTCAAACTGAAATTTCAGGTAGAATGAGGGAACTTTCTGCATCTCAAACAACATTGATAACTGGTTTAACTTTTTGCCTGGAGTTACTCTTTAATACACAATGATACATGCAGTTTGAAGAAGAAGAGCTTCATGTTTTACTCCTTTCGATCAGTAATTGGGTTCAGAACATCTGTTGGTTATAAAAGCCACAGCTTTCCGTCAAGTCCATTACCTCCATTCAACAAAGCAGCACGCTGCAATTATCAAACAAGCATTAACAGCTGAGTTGTACCTTATGTAGGTGTCAATAATTAGATGACCATAATAGTCATTATGAAAAAGCTCAACTCCTCTAAAATTTTTTGTATTAAGATATAGAAGTCTTTATTCTTGATTTTTTTTGTAAATATTACATTTAGTAAAAGACATCAATGATCAAACCCAATACTCTTCTGTTCTTAAAAAGACTCTTGTCCTTTGTACATCTTATGAGCTTGGTTGCAAAGGCCACATTCTGAAAGGTTAAAGGATTTTGGTAGCCACGTGTGGCTGAATTTATATGAAAGGTCTCCCGGTGACGGAGATGACCATGCCGGCTTCTTAAGGCCATTTTCCAGCACTTACCGTTCAACAGGTTCACCAATTAAAGAGAAGAAGGCTTTGATGGCCCCCCAACAGAATGGACAGAGCAAGCCCCTACGCTGCGGACACATATAAGAATTCAAAGAGCACAGCACACAAAAGGCCAACGTCTCCAATTCTAAACATCCCCTGACCTACTGTTTAACTTTAAAAGGCCCTCTTTTTGCCGGCAAGTGAAAAAAAAACACGAGCTCTTGATTTTATTTTTACATTTGTTTCAGAGACCCATCAGATGAAAACAGCAAGGGGGATGTTTAAGAAATACCAACGCATCTTAAAGCGACTTGCATCTTCAGGTACCTAACCTGCTGTGGGGCGTGGATTCGTTCTGCAGCACGGCGTGTCCCCACTATTGATAACGGTTCCTATTGTGTCCGGCCACAATATACTGAAGCACAACAGGGCATTGAAATCACACAATTACATTTGTCAGATGTGATGAGAAGCAGGAAATCAATGTTCAATTTGAGGGTAATAATACGTTCCCTAGAGTTCATTGTTGCTCCAATAATATTATATTTTTTTTAATCTGTCTTTCACCTTGTATCCTGAAAGCTTTTTCTGAGCTGAAATTCAATCATCAAATTACTTGATTGGGGGAAATTGTGTACAACATTATTGCAGTCTAATGGTGGAGGGGGGTTTTTGGTTCTTTTTGTCATTATTTCAAAATAAATTATGAGACAAACTAGATATAGGGTTTCCTAATGGACAAGGAGGACCCATTGTGTAAGAAGGGGCAGATGACTTTGAAACTATTACCATTGTTTTAGAGAATTCTCTGCAGCGATATAATCTTTTTAAAACGTGTAAATAATGCTCTTATCGCTTTACACATTATTCTTAAATTCCCCAAGCAGATCTTTTTTACAGCAAAGTGAAATCTTCAATCATCTTGAGACCTTGTTAGACCTTTGATTTGCTAGTAAGTACGGCTTGTTGTGTATACAAGAAGAAGATAGAGTTTCTTTTCTGACAGTGAAACTAACAGAACGGAATGAAAACATTCATAATATAAGGGGATAGAAAGGATACACTGGTTATGGATCCTGGCCCAAGGACATTTAGATTGCTAGCTCTTTTTGAACCAAATAGTAGAAGGAAAGACTAAAATAAGCAATGTTACATTGCCTCCCCCTCTGCTCTTTTACTTATTGTATACAGTTTGTAAGATATGTCAATGTAAAGTTCTTTTTTTTAATCTTCTTCCAAATGGTCCCGTGAGCTTAAAGCTCCAAAGGTTGTGTTAGTCGGCACTGCAGGAAGATGTACATTTTTTCAGAGCTGAGAAAACCTTAGAGTAATGGACGCCATTGGGATGCAGTCACTATTCTCAGGATTCAGTGCTGTTGTCGCCTACAGCGAAGTAAGAGTTGTAAAGGCAGGTTTTCCTCCTTAATGCATTCTATGCATTAAGATAGAAAACCTTCTGTGTCTAGCAGCCTGCCCAGCACCCCCTAATTTCTTACCTGAGCTCCATCTCTCTCCAGGAATGTCCACGAATGTCTTAGCCCTCCAAAACACTCCTCCTGGTTGGGTGAGACACAGCAGCAGTGCCATTGGCTCCTGTGGCTGTCAATAAAAGCCAGTCAGCCAATCGGGGAGAGAGGGGGCGGGGCAGGGTTGGGGTTCCATGATGGATGTAACATAAATGTTAAGTGTAAGATAGTTTGCCTTAGCAAGATGTGATGTGATTTATAGAAATAGTATCATTGTGGGTGTAGTTTAATTCTGTGTTATTAAATATATAGTATGCAATTAGCAGCCATGCCATACGTCATTTAATTAGCATTTAAATAGGACCAAGCGAGTTAAAGAGTCCAGTTGTCACCTAGATGCTAATAAGAGTTCCCAATCAGAATGAGCAAAAGTTGGCACCTTCTGGAAGCTTCAAACAGAGATCCCAGTCTGTCTGGCTACAAGAGCGGCAGAGGAGCATGAGAAGGTCCCGGAGGGTCTACAAGCTTTGATTAGTATCAACAGATCAAAAGAATACATTTTCATCTTTCATAAAAGCTGAAATATTAGTGGCAGAGAGATGAAAATAATACCTTTTGATGGTAGGGTGATAAGCTTCCAGTACATACCAAGCTGTATTTGTAGCTGGTTTCGATTCTCAGAAAAACACACAAAACCACAATAAATTGAGGAGTCTCCATGTTCCAGGTGTGCCTCTACGAATTCAGTTCTAAACTGGGGGGTCTCCACAAATTCTTTGACATACTTCTGTCCAGGGATAGACTGCGGTAACGTAACATTTATTTCTGTTTTTTTTCCTTTTTATTTTCATAACGAATTGCCAATTGTATGTATTGTCTGTTTATCTTTTGTATTTTTTGTAACTCCTTTTTCTTTGTATATATTTTATGCACTGCCCACTTTCGGGATATTTAATGTTAAAATTAATAAGTGAGTTCTGTGTAGTAACCTAGGATTCATATCTTTAGAGAGATTGTTGTATTTTAGTGCCTTAATACTCGGTTTAAGCTACGTGCCAATCGGTGTGCAATTGCTCTGTGTGTGGGCAGATTGCATGCAGATTTTAAACAAACAGATCTGCCAGATGGATATCTGTGTGTGTGGTGGCTCAGCAGACCAGTCTGCAGATAAACTGTTGAATGGTGGCAGGCTATCGTTTATTGTGGGTCTGGTGTGGGTGTGCAGACAGTGGGAAGAATGATTAGCACCGGGGTTTTAGATTGTAGGATAGCTAGAGAAACCCTAGAAGTATGTATTAATTGCTAGACTGCTCCCCAAACCTTAGAGTGCATAAGATTGTATGTAATATTTGTATCTGCCTGTGTGTGGTCAGCCATCTGGGTTGGAGTGGAGTCTCCCTCTAGTGGTGGCCAAAGGTAGTGCCAGCTGTGAAAGTACAGTGAAGTCTTACTGCAGTATAAGTTCCCCCTTATTCCCTCATATAACCCCAGTCATGGAACATTGCAGTAAGCTAGTCGCCATGGGCGTGTGTGATTTGTGACAGATTGGTGGCAGTGAGCGGGATTTGCTTAGTACATTAGTGCATGGTCTATTCATTTAGCCCGTGTACTAAAGGTTGGAAGCTTATTAGAAGCCACTGACCTACAGAAGTTCACTCAGTGCATAATTTTTGTTTTTTGTAACAGACATTTTCTATCTTTTATTTTGGCAAAATGGCTGAGATCGTGATCAGCTATGTGAAGCAAAGCTGAGATGACCTGCTGAATCTGTGTGAAACCAGAAGCATCCTGACCACAAGGATCCAGACGAAGGATCAGATGATATGATGATATGTGCCCTGGTGAAGAAAGACAAGAAGGTGTGGAATCACAGGATGCGACTTATGACACCCTAGAGGAGCAGCAGTCCTCCCCACAAGTGGATGTTGATGGCGTTAATGTCCAGGAGGTCCTGGTACCGTCCTTGCAGGCTGACCTACAACTGCTAGGCCCAGTCAGTGAATCATTACGTTTCCAGTTCATTCTGCAGCACAGACAAGCAGAGCGGGAAGCCAAGGACAGACAAGCCCAGCAGGAAGCAGAGGAAAAGCAACGAGCCGAGGACAGACGAGCCCAGTGGGAAGAAGAGGACAGACGAGCCCAGCGGGAAGCAGAGGACCGACAAGCAAAGCGGCAACATCAGCTGGAGCTAGCCAAACTCCAGCTGCAGCAGAACAGGTCTGCTGGTAATGCTGAGCCCAGGGAAGAACGAATACACAAGTTCCCCTGGACAAATTCCCAACCATGGACAAAGATGGCGATATGGACACTTTCTTACAGGAATTTGAAAGGACTTGTCGTCAGTATGGCCTGCCCAAGGAGCAATAGGCACAGTACCTCCCACCAGGGCTGAAAGGCAAGGCCTTGGATGTACTTTTGAGCCTTCCAGAAGGTGCCAACTTTTGCTCATTCTGATTGGGAACTCTTGTTAGCGTCTAGGTGTCAACTGGACTCTTTAGCTTGCTTGTTCCAATTTACATGCTAATGAAATGACATATGGCTATTTATATGGATACACCTTAATAAAATGGGAATGGTCGGTGTTATTAACTTCCTGTTTGTGGCACATTAGTATATGTGAGGGGGGAAACTTTTCAAGATGGGTGGTGACCATGGTGGCCATTTTGAAGTCATGTGACACATCAAACTTATTGGGAATTTCACAAAAACAACAATGGTGTGTTTGGTTTTAACGTAACTTTATTCTTTCATGAGTTATTTACACGTTTCTGACCACTTATAAAATGTGTTCAATGTGCTGCCCATTGTGTTGGATTGTCAATGCAACCCTCTTCTCCCACTCTTCACACACTGATAGCAACACCACAGGAGAAATGCTAGCACAGGCTTCCAGTATCCGTAGTTTCAGGTGCTGCACATCTCGTATCTTCACAGAATAGACAATTGCCTTCAGATGACCCCAAAGATAAAAGTCTAAGGGGGTCAGATCAGGAGACCTTGGGGGCCATTCAACTGGCCCACAACGACCAATCCACTTTCCAGGAAACTGTTCATCTAGGAATGCTCGGACCTGACACCCATAATGTGGTGGTGCAAAATCTTGCTGGAACTATGATGTCAGTGAAAGGGAATTGCTGGCCATCAAGTTGGCTTTGGAGGAATGGCGGTACCTCCTGGAAGGAGCAGCTCACCCAGTATTGGTTTTTACTGACCATAAAAACCATAAAAAAACCATATGCTGTGAAGATACGAGATGTGCAACACCTGAAACTACGGATACTGGAAGTGGTCAGAAACTTGTAAATAACTCATGAAAGAATAAAGTTACGTTAAAACCAAGCACACCATTGTTTTTCTTGTGAAATTCCCAATAAGTTTGATGTGTCACATGACCCTCTTCCTATTGAAAAAACAAAGGTTGGATTCAAAATGGCCGACTTCAAAATAGCCGCCATGGTCACCACCCATCTTGAAAAGTTTCCCCCCTCACATATACTAATGTGCCACAAACAGGAAGTTACTATCACCAACCATTCCCATTTTATTGAGGTGTATCCATATAAATGGCCCACCCTGTATTTAATAACACAGAATTAAACTACACCCACAGTTATACTATTTCTATAAATCACATCACATCTTGCTAAGGCAAACTATCTTACACTTTACATTTATGTTACAACGGAATGGATACACGGAGCTCTGACTCGGCTCGGGTGCCCCCATAGAAGGCAGTGTCGCTCTTCTCCCCCTCCTCCATATGGCGCCGGCATCACAAGTGTGGGCACCCGAGTTTGGCTTCAAACCCGGGCACACACTGCACATGAGCGAGTCACACTGCGCATGTGCGAGTCGCGCTGCGCGCTGTTAATGGCCGCCGTATCTTCTGGGACCTGTGACGTGTCTCAGAAGATCGCCAAGAGGGAGGGAGGAGGAGGTGAACTTCCTTCTGGCTCCGCAGTACCAGGAGAGGAAGTGGACCTGGGACCCTGTGAAAACAGGGTCCCTGGTCCCCCCCCCCCCAAAAAAAAACAATTGACATGTGAGCGAGTACACATCACACGCGGGCCCAAACTTCGGTTTGAGCCCACGGGTGTGAACACTACGGCCGCGGTATACCTCCTCCCCCTCTTCT